>VZSE01011625.1:2652315-2714920 GCA_013398275.1 Promerops cafer | reverse complement strand
GAGAAGCCGCGGGAGGTGGGCAGGGAGCCCGGCGCCGGCAAGGAGGCGGCGCAGCGGCCCGGCCCCGGCTCCGGCCCCGGGTGCGGGTCGGGGCCGGCGGCGCTGGTGCCCGCGGGCCGGCAGCAGCACTGCACGCAGGTGCGGACCCGGCGGCTGATGAAGGAGCTGCAGGACATCGCGCGGCTCAGCGACCGCTTCATCTCAGTGGAGCTGGTGGACGAGAGCCTCTTCGACTGGAACGTGAAGCTGCACCAGGTGGACAAGGACTCGGTGCTGTGGCAGGACATGAAGGAGACCAACACGGAGTACATCCTGCTCAACCTCACCTTCCCCGACAACTTCCCCTTCTCGCCGCCCTTCATGAGGGTGCTTAGCCCCCGCCTGGAGAACGGCTACGTCCTGGATGGCGGGGCCATCTGCATGGAGCTGCTCACCCCCCGCGGCTGGTCCAGCGCCTACACCGTGGAGGCCGTCATGAGGCAGTTCGCCGCCAGCCTGGTCAAGGGGCAGGTAGGGCTCCCTGCTCGGGGCGGAGCACATGCATCCATCGCTCGGGGTGCGGGTCTGAGCGCTGTTCGGGTGGGAACCCCAAAGGCGGCCAGCCCGCGGCTGTCCACGAGCAGGCCCGGTCCTCCCCGAGGACGTGTTGTCACCCGTGGGGCGAACACGTGTTTGCCTTCAGGGTCCCTTCTCGGGCAGGTGTGGCAGCTTGGAGGGACGAGGAGCGCATGCATCCATCGTGTCCTCCCGCCTGGCTTTTGTCCCTGTGCTTGGCTCTGCCGCCTGTGGCACACCAAGATATCGTGCTCGTTACCCCTGATGGGCACCTCCTTCGCCCCACAGCAAAAAGGGTCTCTCCGGGCTCCAGTGGGGTTTGGTATTGGAGCCTCCTGCCCTTCAGCAAGCAGTCGGCCATACTCGCTGGTCCCTTGCGTGCAGTGCTGCCGCTGGCGGAGGGCGCGACGCTGGAGCTGCTGCCCCCAGGTCTTTGTCTGTGCTGTCCCGCATAGCATCCCTCCGGGGACAAGGGGCGACCCCGGCTTTGGGGCTTGGCACACTGCGCTGAGGTGTGTCGCGGGGTCACGCCGGGAGCTGCTGCCCGAGCTGCCGGCAAACTTGTACAGGTTTCAAATCATCCGGCCCGAAAAGAACAAGTAATTTGGGCTAGGTACTGCAGCTGCAGCAGCCAGACGGTTCCTGCCAGCTCTCCTCTTCAAAGGAGGTGTTCGGTTTTCCCGGCAAAGGATCTCTTCTGACCTGAATCGGTGCATTTTATGCTCCTTTTCTTTTTTTCCTTTTCTCCTGCAGAATATCCGTAGAAGAGAAGTATTTCATAAGCCGTTTTTAATAAATGGGTAAATATTGCTGGTAGGCAGTAGCTCTTTATGCCTTATATTACACTTTATATTATAGTGGGCAGTGTACACATGGCTGTGACAGGGTGGTTTTCCTGTTCGTGAATGCCCTTGAACTCAGAACACATGCACAGCTCCGTGTCTGTCAGTAAATTATACTAAGTAACTCCTTAAATTTCTATCTTGGCAAGGACGTGGGGAAAGAGTAAATAATAACATACTTCTTAATTGCTTAAAAATGAGGCTACTCCTGTTGCTTCTATGGAACTGCTTGCCTGAGCAGAAGTTAAGGCTTGTTTTTTCTTAAGACTGAAATTAATTTTGATTTTTCTACAGGCTCTTTTGTAAGTGGCTTGTCCTCCCTTTAACCTATTTGATTTGGGCCTACTGCTCCTTTTTTTAATCAGATAGTATTTTTCTCTGCACTTCATTTCAAGAGGTCAAGTTTCCTAGGTTCCTAGGTCACCTTGGGATATTAAAAAACATCTACCAAGAAAAAAAAAAAGGGTTTTAATTAACATGGAGCCTGAGGTACGCTGAAGTTCTGTAGCTGCTCTTACTGCATCTCACTGTTTGCTAACCTGTGTCTTTTTAGAGAGGTAATAGTTCTTGTTATTTGTTACAAGAATTTAGAAGGACAATGCTAAATTCTCTAATTTTAACAATTCAGCCTCTTTCTGCAGTTTTGAATGTTAAAGGGGTTAAACGAATATTTACTGGGATCATAAAATGGCTCGGTGAAGAGCAGCACTGAATTGTTTTATTAGTAATAAGTTCTCAGCTATATAATCTGACAATTTTCTTCCCTAAACCACTTAAGAGATTTCCAGAAAGTAGTAGCAATTTTTGATTACCGGAGGATGTTTATGTGTGCATCATTAATAAACGCATTTAAAAAGCAAGAGTTTCAATAACATTCTTCCAGAAGTTTGCGAAGTCAATTATGACAAAAAGAGAGCTGGGATTAAAAAAAAAAAGGCAGAAATAAACTGCTGACAGTAACTTAATAGTTAGATTGATATAGCATGGCACATGTCAACCTCTCAGATTGTTCAATCCAAGTGGAAAGGTTATTAGGCAGTACGGTCAATACATTTATTTTCTGGGTTAGAGAGATGTTGCCTGTGATGGGTTTGCGGGCCTGTCACCGTAGCTGGGCTCTGTGTCATGGGAGACACGTTTCTGTAATTGCACTCCCCTCGTTATGTAATCCCCACTCCATTGCATAATAGGGCTCAAAATACGACCGGCGCTCCCCTATCCCTGTTTCATCTTACAGGTGATCTACTTTTGACCAGTTAGTTTTTAAAAATGAAAATGGAGCCGATGGAGCATCGAGGGCTGAGGTGCTGCATTCCCCAGCGCTGTGTGACCAGGTTTGGGTGACTCCTGCCATGCCGTGGGCAGTCTTGGTGCCTGCAAGGAGGTGTCCTGAACAAATAGCCATGGCTGTCACCGGGTTAATTGTGTAATTTCTGTAAGCAGCCTGCAATCTGCAATAGCATGAAATATTCAAGATGCTGTTCATCAGCAAGGCTGGAAAGGTGAAGGCTATTCTCCATCGCCTCAGAATGAACCTGCCTGAGAAAATGGCAGCAGCCATCGGGCTGAGGGGGAGATGGGGCACTGCTGCCACCAGTGAGTCAAAGGGACCTTCCAGAGAAATGTCACTGGTTCCCAGCGCCATGATTTAGCATGAAGTCACCCTGAATACTCCAGCCTGTGACACATCCAAGAGTCACATGGGTGCCCGTGTGAGTAGGCAGGGCTGAGTGTTCCGCTGGCACACCTTCCTCCTTGGGGCAATTCAGGGGATAGAACCAAGGTGGCTCATTTCATTAGACATTTCTCATCAGTCCCATTTTGCTGAGCCAACTGTGGCACTGTCGTTCTCTGCTGGTTCTTCAAATAGAAACAGCACCTCTTGGTCTGCTGGTAGGGCTAGTAGTAACTGTGAGCAGGGATGACCTTCTGTTTTTGACAAAGTGATCCAAAAGCAGATAAAATTAACATTGAAAATACATTTTCAGACAGTTAAGAGTCTTGATAAACTCAGATGTTTTTTCATGGACCTTTTAGCAGAGCAGAAGAGAAATTGAGATAAGTCATTCTGACATCTCATGGGATGTCGCTCAGGAGTTGTGTCTGTACAGAGACTTAAACGTGCAACAGAGGAGTTAAGAGTTAGCACTTTTCTGTTACTTTTCAGCATTGTGCTTGTAAGTGGTGAAACCTGTGTCCAAGTTCCCAGACGAAAGTGTATCTCTCAGGGCTTCGATTTTAAAGCAGGGTGGCTGTTTCTCTAGATTTCACCAAGCAGGAACCATATGCCTCAGGTGACCTTGCTTGAGAGATGCCCTAACTTATGGGATGCACACCCTAGCTTCCTATCATGAATCTAGCATTGTATTTTTTGATTTTTTTTGTCTGTAAATAAAGATGTTTAAAATGGAAGAGAGATTACTTTTGTTTGAATATAACAATTCAACAGCCCCAAATTTAACTTTTTTTTCCCCTCAGTTTTCAAGGAAAAAATGTTAATTAACAAACAAGTTGGGGTTTGTTTGGTTGGTTGCTTCAGCTATTCAGCTGAGAAAATCAATTATTCACACAGCTCTAGCCAGTATCTTGAGGGGAATTCTCAGTACATCAAAGGCCAAAGACTGTTTATCTGTCTGGGATCCAAAATCCTATTTTAAAAAACTTGGAGTTGTCCTTAACTCAACTGTAGCCTGGCTTTTAAAGGGGTGACTTTGTACTTGCTTCCTGCACAGTCAGCTGCTCGCTGGCTCCTGTCATCACAGGCAAGAGCTTGGCCCTGCTGAACTGGTGAAACAGTCGCCGTGAGCTGCTGCAGAGCTGGGGTGCCAGCCAGGGAAGTGGGGTGATACTAATGAAATAATTTAAATACCAGTTGTTTATGGTCCTGGAGGCAACTGTTCAACACGTCTGTCTAGGCAGAGCTTCCCATGTCTGTCTCTCTGTGTCTATCCAGGCCATGGAGTGTTACTCCTTCTTAGCCCTTTAAAATGATTTATTGATAATTTCAGAGAGAGGTTTAAAAGTTATTCAGTTGCTCTCCACTTCCAGATACTGGTGTCATTGTCACAATAATATCAGTAATGGAAAGAAGGAAGGAAGGAGGAATGGTACCCGTTGTAGGAGAGGGGTGTCGCAGCAGGACGTTCATGATGGCTTTCCTTGAGTGACAATGCACACAGATGAGACCAATGCCCATGTTTCAGGGAGGAGTCATCTCTCTCCTTTGAAAACAAGGTAGATGATGTGGTCCCAAAGGAAAAGGAGCGGACTTTGTCCAAAAGTAAGAGAGGGTTTTGTGATTTCTAATACGTGTGTTGTTTCTCACTGGACAGAATGGACGTTTAAAAGAGGACAAAGCTATATATACCAGTGTCCAAGTAATGCATCAGGGTTTTGGTTTTTTTCTTGTTTTGAGAGTAACAAAGAGAGCTGCACCTGATGCATTGGGGACTTCAGATGTAAGCTTGCAGTAGTGCTGACCAGTAGGTGCCTTGTCCTCTTTTTTACGAGTCCCTTGTTCTCTCCATGGAGGCTGGGGACCAGACTGCCAGACAAAGGTAGCTGTCAGGTAACTGTCAGCTCTGCAGATTGTCATGAAAAAAGGTCTTAGTTTTGAGGGAAGTACTGCCTTGTTCTTCCAGTGAATAGGAGGAGCATAAAAATTTTTCTAGGATTCTTGCAGGGAATAGGAAAAACATGGAAATTTTGCCAGGACATATTACAATAGGAACAGGGTACCCCTAATACTGAGTATTGTTGCTGTTGTGAGCTTCTATATAATGATTTAAATAAAAATCAAAAGACAGTTTATAGTTAAGCTCTAATTTTGTATCAGAAAAGTTCCTGAGTTCAAATAAAAGTTGTTGGTGTCTTTGATCTCTCACATTGTAACATTAGAAATACCTCAGTGGAACCCTGTTTATTTGCTTCAAATGCTGTGTCCCTTGTATGACTATTGAATGGATTTATCTTTCCATTTTAAAGATTTGAATATCCCAGCTGAGTTTTACCAGATTGAAGCAGCAGAAATAGGCTTGTTTTATATGACAAACAGCTACAGAAGGTAGCTGTTAATCATAGTCTAAATTACTCCCTCTTCATCCTTTCAAAGAAAAGTGTGAGCGAGCAGATAGCAGATGGGACTTGCATGGTGTCCAGGAGGTCAGCAGACTCCAGGTCTTTCAAATATGTATAGCAGAAATTAATTGCAGATCCATGGATTTTCATACTCCAGATGCTGGGTTTGAGGAGTGTAGCCATGAATAAATAAGGTAATCTCAAAGGCTGCAGAAATGTACAGAGAGCACAGTGGTCTCTGAATTATTTGGAGCCATTGTATCCTGTTAGGCCCTTAAAAAATAAATTGTTTTACTTTTTGCTTTTGATTAGTTGCCTGAGCAAGTGATGATGGTTATCCTCAAGAGAGGAAATGTTGCTTTACATCCATGGGTGAAAAACATCGACTCATATACAAGAATGACAGAGGAGACCAAGACTCTGTTAGGGGACTTGTTTCCCATGAAAAGGTATAAATGCTGGGCCAAAGAGATAACAGAATATTGTTTGTCTACAGAGAAAAATCAGATTTGTTGCCCTTCTAAGATGTCTCTTTCATTTCATTTGAGAAATGTAGGATTGGAAGCTGAAGTTTAAGTGGGAGCATGTGTATTGAGATGCTGGGCCTGATAAACGGGCTGGAAAAAATAATTGTTCATGTGTACTCTGATATATTGGTGTTCTGACCATCCACTATTATTATGCAAATATATTCTACTGAGAGGAATGAAGACACAGGGATTCCAGCTCATTGAAACAGGAGGTTGGTTTAACTCTTTTAAAAACCAGAGGGAACATAATCTCCATTTTTCTCCTTCAAAGCATAAAAACAAAAATTTTAAAATATGTTCAACTATCCTTATTACTGTTAAAATAATCATCAAGTAAATGAAATCCCTAAATTGAGCCAAATTACTAATTTTAAAACAAGCTTTTATTTGTCGTGGCAATAGTTAGCTGATCTCCTAAATAAGAATTTGAAAGAATTGTGGCTTTGGATTTTGTGAGAAAATTGAATTTTCTGAAAAGAGCAAGATTCTTCTTTCCTGAATTATATAAGAAGTGCTCATTTACTTTAATGTGCGTGTTCAGGCAGAGAGAACCACATAACATTGGGGTGCTTTGTCAGATACTTCATTGAAAATTGTATTTTTTCAAATGCAGAAAGCCTAGTCATGAAGGGTGATGTCCTGAAGGAGGAACCTAAATTACCCACTTTCTATTGTGAGGAAGATTTACTCTTCCTTTTACAGGCTAGCCTTGAAAATATGCAGCTTTCCTAGCATCCACACAATGCCCAGGGATTTCCATTCATGACCAAGTACTTCCAGATTGAAGATTTGTAACTCCACAGTAATTCAGCTCCTCATATCCTGGGAGTCTGATTGCCCGGCATGATCTGTGGCATGTCCCCCTGTGGGCATCTGCTCTCACAAAGTGGGAGGGTGGTTAAGTAACATAATATTTACTGTGTTTCTTTTTCCCATCTAAGCTCCTTTGGGCTGGCGAGAGTCAGTGAAGGGCTCTGCTTTTCCCTGATGTATTCAGTCCTTCATGTGCAGTTTCCAGTTTTCTCCTGTAAATGCCAAAAAAGGTAATGCTGACATTCAGTGCAAAGGGAGATGGGCGGTGGGAGGATTGCTGGGTGCAATTCCTCTGCAGTTAGACAGGGAGAACCTCAGATGCTGTGGTAGTTACGCTGGCTGAATGGCTCAAAATGTGTCTTAATTGTAAGGTGCACAGGATCCAGTTGTCACACTTTTAAATGGAATAGCAGGTTTCTCTTGGATACCGTTGTAATTTTTGAAAGTGTGGGGTCTGGTCTGAGTTGTACTCCACAGGTCATTTCTGGAGGCTGCTGAGCATTACATGGTGTTGGCCTTTAACTCCATCTGGAAACAGCAATGACTGAGTAGATACTGGAAGTCTCAGGACAAGCTTTACAGGGAGGACGTGATACTGTTACCTAACCTGGCTGGCAGTGAAATGAGCACTGCACCGGGAATTGAAAGTGCCTGAGCTAGGGAGAAGCGTAGGTGTGCTTTGATGAAAGTGAATTTGTAATCCCTACCGGTGTGCACGGAACAGGTAAGTGGGCACCACACTTCAGATGGTGATTTCAGAAGAGGTGATTCCTCTTCTGAAACAGGATCAAGGTGCCAGTCTGATTCACCCCATTCCCATTAGAAGTCACACTGAGGAAGGATCCATCAGGCGTGTCCGTCCTCAACCACACGCGGCAGATGCGTGCCTGCCTCGTGCGCGTGCAGAGTCTGTCCTTGGAAAATGTCTTTTTATCTACTTCACGATCTTGTGTGTTTTCTTTGTTAAAATCGATGGTCCTTATTGATTTAATCCTTTGCTGCACAGGCTCTCCAAAACCCATGGAACTTCTGCAGTGACTCCTTGATAGAGTTACAAGTCAGTTGTAATCCCAAACCTGCATTCAAAGATGAGTGAACATAAACCCGAGGAAGGAAGATATAAGCCTGTGTTATGAAATGGCCTGGAGCTCAGATGCTTGTCATAGTCAGGCTTTATGAGCTGTGGACTGACTTGGTATTTCTCCTGTTCCTAGGCTTGTGCTACAAATGGTAACAAGCCCCCAGCTGCAGTAAGAAGGGCTTGTTTCCATACTACATGTCCATGAAAAAAACAAAGCATTGCGAAACAGAAGAAATTGATGTTATTAGTTTTTCAATTTTTCTATGAATTTCTATAAACATTAAATTTTCTGTAAATGTGATCATATTATTTCCATTAAAATATACCTGGCAGTGGAGTGTTCTATAATTATTTGCGGGAGGAGGTTGTTTCACAGTTTGAGCACTTAGCCTGAGAAAGGGTGATCTGAGTTTTGCTTCCAAGTTTTGCCACTGACTTCAGGTGCAGTCATGGGCAAGTCATATGACTTCACTATATTCCTCTTTCCTGCACATAAAGAACAGAAAAATTTATAAATGACCCAAAGGTCATTTGAGGATATGTGCTTAAAAGCACTCAGCTCTCTGAGAAGATGTCCATGTGCATCAGTATGAAACATACTGCAGTCAACAGATTGGCATGTTCATATAAATAGCAGTAGAAAAGCACATCCACTTGTGACTCTGATCTTACTAAATTTGGGGTTAACTCGATTAGATGTTCCCAGAGGCAACCTGCTTTTTACTACTGTTTTGTTCTTTTTTTTGTTTGTTTTAGCATTGTGAAACTTAGGGGAATGTGAAGATAGGCATTGTTGTGGTGCCTTTGTCTTTACAGCCTGTCACAAAGGATGGTTGGGTTGGCTTTGCTTTGGTTGGGTTTACACCTGTGACTGTGTTTGACTTGGGTAGCTTCAGGTTCCTGATGTCGAGGACCTGTGGGCTTATGCAGAGTTGCTGTCATGTTCCCAGCCTTCTCACCTGGACTGGCACTCAGGAACTCTGCCAGTGCCTGATTCCACAGAGAGGTAGTCCAGGGAGCTCAGCAAAAGACTGAGAATACATAGCAGAGAAAACATCCCCCTGTCACCTAGACTAGCAAGTGCCCTTCTGGTGGCAGGGAACAGGGACTGTCTCTTTTGACAGAAGCCCACCATGTTGTCATACCTGGAGATGCTGGAGTCACCAGTAATGTAGCCAGCCACCCAAATTTTCTTATTCTTTTGCCAGCAGAGAGTTTGTCCCACCCATAAAATGCAGGGAGGGAGTTTCTTAACCCTCATCTGTGCTGAAATCACGCTGCCAGCTCAGTGCTGACTTGGGGAAGGGCGAGGGAGAGCAGCACAGTGCTCTGTAGCTGTCAGACAGAGATTGGGGCTGTAAGCGTTTGTATCGATTAAGAGCTACTGGCACCAGGCTACTGGCACAGACAAATGAGCATGAATAATTACTCAGCTGCAACTCAGATTTCTTTCTCCTGGACAAAGAACAGTTATGCTCCCAGAAGGCACAATTTATAGGATGCTTTAAAGCCAGAACTTGCTATGTTTTCAGTTCTTTTATGGATTATTCTTAAAAAGGAGACTAAAAGGGGCATGGAAGTACTGCTTTGGAAATTACACATTTGCAGGAAAACCTCCTTGTTTCAATTCACTTATGCAGCAACATTATGAGTATTTGTCTGTATCACTTTCTATACTGTTTTATTTTAGCTATAGCTAATAATCATATACAGTGCAATATAAATTGTGTGCGGTTTTCGAGACATGATTAACTGTGCCTCATCAGTACATGAAGGAAAAAATTATAAACCACGTAATTGGGGGGAGAGACTGTGTGTGTTGCGCTCTAACAGCGATGTTGTGACACATTGCAATCACTGCACTGTGAGCATGACAGTACTCACTTCAGCATCGCTCTGCTTTTGAGTGCGTCTCTAAAGCCAGTGGAAATACTTTCCTCTGAAAGCTTGTTTAAATATTCTAGCATAAGGCTGGTTCAGGCTTAAGCACTGAGTGCCTCTGTCCCTTATCAGAAAATGTTTGAGTATGTTTGCACAGAATGGTTGGGGCCCAAGGCCGTTAGTCACTGGCACATTATGGAACATGTTACGTACTGGAAACTCATAGTGTGCTTCAATATTTAGGAAATCCATAGATTTTGTGTCATCCACAGAGAAGCCCGGCACAACAGACTTGGAGAATGGGCATATCCTTGTGGATCATCTTCCTGCCCATGGAGGGATCGCCACAGATGCCGTGTCTGGCACAGCGACTTCCTGCAGTCTTTTGTGTGCTCTCTCTCTGCTTGTTTTCCATCTCTTGACATTTACCTAGGGTTGGGTCAGCAGAACCTGCTGTAGAGATCTGTTAAGAGATGGAGGCAGAAAAGGAAACTGTAGCCATTCGTGTGTCCTTATGCTGGCTTACATGATGGGCCAAGTTTAGCCCCATATGCAGAAGGTTTGTGTGATTTGCCCTTGGGAGACCAACCTGGAGTTATTTGCATTGGCAGGACTAATGAAAGTACACGGGGCTGAGGAGATTGCTTTAAGAGCTGTGCTAACAACATGAAGGTTTCTCTGCTTCTGAGTCTCTTAGCCGTGCACTACTGGAAATTTACACAGCTTTTTGTTAGCTGGTCCAGGTAAAATGTCTGGATGTAACTGAGGGTTTGCTGTGACACCTCAGAGATCCATAGCACAGAGGCCCCTGTAAGGGCAGATGGCTGTGTATGCTAAATCTCTGAAAATTTGGGACCTAATAGAGCAGGGAGTGGCATTAGGAGTGGACTGAGTACAACACTGAAACAGAGTTCAGGAAAGGCTGTGCCACAGCTGACCTGTGGTGGCAGTTTAGTTCCAAGTTTCTAAACTGGACTTGGAGACCACCACAGGTCCCTTCCAGCCAGTACTTGTGGTGATTGTATGATCCTGTGGAAGGCTGACCTCTGTTACATAGTCGTGTCCTTGTAGGGAGTGCCAGCAGGACACACATGGAAGCACACCTGGAACTGTGCTAAAATTGTTGGGTTTGGATCTGGGAGCTATTATCATTCATTTGACAAGAGAGAGAAGTCCCTTTGTCCAGAGAAATCCTCTTGAGGCTGTCATGACTCTGGAAGGACCAGAAGAAATGTCAAGACTGCTTTTCATGACATCATAGGCCAGCTGTGGGTAAATATATGGTCATAGTGGGCTCAAGAGTTTCAGGCTTCATATTTGGTTTCTGTACAGGACATAACTCTGTTTTTGGACTACTTTGTGATCTGGTGATGCTGGGGAAGAATTGACATGGCAGATTGCTGATAGCGGTACTGACAGATTTTAAAGAGCTAATAGTTGTTAAGATGGATATTTTTGAGGATGTGCTTCAGTCTCACAGAGCATTATGAAGGGAGATGGGTTCACAGAGACTACTGTGGCATCACTTGGGAGTAGAAAAGCTGACAGATTTGCCCAGAGGTCCACAGATGTGAATGTGTCCTGTTTTAACCTCAGCTGCCAACCAAATACTACACAGTCACTCCCTTACCTCATCGCCTGGCTGGCTGGGGAAGAGAATCAGAAAGAAAAGTAGAAACCTGTGGGTTGAGATAAGGAGTTTGATGATTGAAACTAAGTAAAATACAATACTAATAATTATAATAATAACAAAAAACCCAATTGTAATTAAAGACAGAGAGACAAAAAAAACACAAGAAAACCAAGTGATGCACAATACCATTGCTCACCACCCACTGACAGATGCCCAGTCCCGTCCCCAAGCAGTGATTGGCCCCTGCCAGCCAGCTCTCCCCAGTTAATAAACTGGGCATGATGTTCTATGATGTGGAACATCCCTTTGGCCAGTACAGCTCGCTGTCCTGGCCATATTCCCTCTTGGCTTCTTGTGCACCTGCTCACTGGTAGAGCACAAGGCACTGTGAAAAATCTTGCTCAGCATCAACTAAAACATCGGGGTGTTATAAACATTATTCTCATGCTAAATCCAAACCACCACTTCTACTAGAAAGAAAATGAACTCTATTGCAACTGAAACCAGGGCAGGGGGACAACTCGTACGTGAGATTCACCTTGGGTCTTTTGCTTAACATGGCAGGAGGGAGTGGTCCCTCGGTAGGGCCGTGGTCCTGAGAAGGCTGTCCGCAGCAGATCGTGCTCCAGGAGTTCTTTCTGCCCGCCGTTATCACAGTTATAGACTGGGTGCTTATCAGCTGTTTGTGCAAGCTCATTAGTCTGGGCAAAGCCTGGATGAGTGGCATGCGATCGCTCGCTGTGCCGCGCAGGCTGGCCGCAGCAGGAGCACGAGTGAGGGAGGAGGCTGAGCGCAGCACACGTCCCCCTGCGCTTCAGCACGGCTGCATAAAAACCAGTTGGGTACTGTGGCATTGCTTTCACCTTTCATATGTTTCTAGCTTGTTAAAATTATATCTTGATAAGTACATGAAGTCACAGCAGATGGCAAAATCTGAAACGTTCTCTCCAACTCTTTAATTAGGTTTTCCGTTATCCCTTTATGAAAGGCGCTCTGCGAGTGTCTGAAAGTATTGCAAGTATTTAAATAAGCTCCTGGTGCGACTTCTCAGAGCTGAAGTCGGCAGTGATATCTTTATGAAAGGCTTACTTGGGTTTTTGCTGTTGTTTTTAACCTCTTGTGGGATGTTTTGATGTTGTTCAGATACCAGTTTGATATCTTTCCTTGATGTGGTGCTGGACACATCAAAACGTCGGCCACGCAAATGATCTGTATTCCTTACCCCGGCAGCAGTGACACGTGTGGTTTGGGGATTGGCCAAAATGCAGTTGTGCCCTACAGAGCTGGAACAGCACATATTTGCATACTGTATTTACCATCACTACCATGTTTACAGAATGCAGCAGCTCACAGGCTCCTGTCCAGAGTTAAAATGACTGCGTGTTTAAGTAGCAGGCTGAAAATAAACTGTAGTCAGGGCTGGTAGCAGTGCCTGGTAAAACATTTAATGCTTTCTTCTATAATTGCATCCAAAATGACATTTTTTACTTAAACTTGAGAAGAATTTTCTGGAAATGGCAAAAAATTAAAAATCAGTAAGACAGTGGATACCACCCAAGTATAGGCTTGAAAATGTCTGGTCAGTCAGCTGAAATTCCAGCCTTCTTTTTTTCTACTCCAGGTTTACTTGAGGCACCAAATAGGAAAACTTTCCATCTAGGAGGTTAAATTTTTATCCAAATTATAAACAGCTGACAGGATATTGGTTAATAAGAGACAGTGCTGACCATGCCACCCATAGTTTCTGTATAAGCATAGAAATACATGGACTGCAGCAGGGCAGAATTAGCTGGTCTGTGATGGTGCAGTTCACATACAACCTGCATATGGTACCAGAGTGGAAGCAGATTTAATGATCCATTGCATTAATAACAGAAAGGTTTCAGAATAAACTCATGAAGTGATGCTCCTTTCATCTGAGAGGGCTCCAGTAACATTTTACATGATGTGATGATGTTTACCACATCATTACGACACCAGAGAATTCTTATGTTCCTGCTTTGAAAGCTGTACATAGTCGACACCAAACATGAGCTGTTCACAATGCAAAGGTCCTATTTCTAGGTACAACTTAGTATTAATACTTTGTAAAAGCTGGGGAGGATGTGAATCATACTGTCCTAGGTGCTATGCATATAATTCGGAAAGGTATCAAAGCCTTAAAGGATAAAAAATAATGCGCAAAACACAGGAGATGGCAAATGGATCTAATCCAGAAATTAGGCAGCAGAGTAAGTTTATATTTACTTTCAAAAGTATTTCATTGGTGAGATTTTGAGGACAGCATTTTCTGTGCTGATTTAATCTTCTGTTGCACTTTGTTTTATCTTTTGCTGTGTTTCTCTGAGTGTGCTTCCAACAAAACCTCAGATTAGGAAGAAAATACAAAATGTTTTGTAACAACAAAAATACTCCTGCAGAATAATTATGATTGATAATTATATATGATATAATTATGTATTATAATTATTCAATAAGATTTTAAAAATATGTTACCCAGCTTTAGTTAATTATTCCATCTGTCACAACTAAAAATGAGTGTTTTCTAAGAAAATTTATCATAGGGACTCAATTTAGAACGATTCAGATCATCCTTATTTGGGACATATTAATTGCCAAATTTGTGTGGAGATGTAGAAGGTGTCTTGCTGTTTGGTCTATCAAGGGGATTTAAAGAGGAAATAGATTTCTAGTCTGTAAATGGCAGCTAGGCAGAAAGGCAAGGAACAACATTGACAGGTAAAACAGCTGTTCTGGGGAAAAACAAAATGGGTATAAATTGACTGTGAATAAATCGAGGTGGGAATTGAAGGGTGTTTGTAATCTTTGGTTAAGGTATGCTCTGAGAGACAACTCAAACTGCACTGAAAAATTATTTGTTCAAACAGGAGTAGGAAACAGCTTTTTTCTTTCATGTGTCCATAGTTTTGCTGTAACAGGAGCAGTGCTGAACACAAAAGACCCTCTGCAATATTGTGACAGCTTTCTAGAAAGAAATTGTTTGTCCACACTGCAGACTAATCTTACTCATTTTAGTCTGTAAAAGTAAATTTGATGCTCTGAGGACAGCTTTTGTTTTCTTTTTTCCCATTTTCCCCCTTTTCTTCCCTCCATATACCTGACTATTTTCTAAGTATTTGTTGCATGCTATTGAAAATGCCAATTTTTGGTTTAAATTCCAAATTGACAGTAAAATCAGGGAAGCAAAACATGATTTTTGAGCTAAAGAACAGCAAAAAATGAGAGCATACTAACTTGAACAGAAAAAAATGATAACATACTAACTTGGTTCTTAATAATTGTAACACTGTAATAAGGTATCTGCTCATCAAAAACAATTTATTGTTGAAAAGGATTTCAGTGCAGTCTATCAAACAATTACTAAATTACTAGACTAGTGACTTTAATAAACTTCTATTTTGTAACAAATCCGGTAGGCATAAATACTTTAAAGGTATTTATTTTATTTTAATTATTTTATTTAAAGATATTCATTGTTGTAGAGTGGTATTATTCGGCAGCTATAATTCTTTCTTTTGTCTCTGTTGGTTAGTAATTGACACAGACCAATGTGAAAAATAAGGTAAGCTATTGATAACTCAGTAAAAGTCTCTACTGCCAAACAAGGATTTGAATTTTCATACAGCTGTGCAGGTAGAGGTAATATCTAATAAAATGTAATAGTAATTGATGACTAATAAAAATGCAGTATATGCAGATGGGTATATTTTCATTCATTATCAAACTTGGCATGAAGGGGTAATAAACAAATTAGAACTTTCGATTTAAGATGGAAGCATGCAGGTTCAAGGCACTCCTTTTAGATAGGGCAGAGCTGCTCATTTCTCACGGGTAGGCTGCAGGAAGAAGGATGGAGTGTTCCTTGGGATGGATGTAATTTTTGGTGTCCCTGCGCGGTGGCAGCCGGGCGTGAGGCACGGGCAGCCCTGGGAGCAGCCGTGCCCGGGCAGCCGCTGTCTGCCAGCGGTGCCCCCGGCTGGGCGGGAGGGGCGGGCATGGGGGGCCTCGCGCCAAACACGGAATGCCGGAGGTGTCCCGGAGCGGCCGAGACGGGGGCGAGCCCCGAGGCGCGGCCGCAGCGGCAGCCGCGGGTTGCTGCAAGCCGGGCAGCGTGCCAGCACAGGGGCTCGCCGGGAAGGAACAGCCCGGCATATGCCTTCGTTTTTGGTTTTTTTTTTCCCCTCCTTTTTACTCGTTCACTGAATATCATTTTAAATCATCTCTAATAATGCATTTGTTTGCTCAAGTTTGGGAACTATGCTTGCTGGAACCCGTAAGTGAATGCCTCTCGTCCTGATGAGTTGGAAAGTTAAGCTGTGGTTTCCAGATGCGTGTTCACATCTTTAATGAAGGTTTTCTTTTTGTGTTTGGTGCAGGGCCGTATCTGCAGAAAAGCTGGCAAATCAAAAAAGTCATTCAGTCGAAAGGAAGCTGAAGCAACATTTAAGAGTTTGGTGAAGACCCATGAAAAATACGGGTGGGTCACCCCGCCCGTCTCTGATGGCTGATGTTAGCAACCTGCACTTGACAAAAATGCTGAACAAAAGTACTGTGACATCTCCTCAGTGCTGTACACCGCCCATCCTTTTCTACTTCAGCTTCAGTTACATACCATGAATGTCAAGGAGACATCTAAGTTATTTATGAACAGATGTGTTTACAGAGGGAGAGGAAAAAAAATGCTGTGTAGGATTATATTTCAAGACTGGAGAATGGTCATCATTGAAGTCACTTGAGCGGATGCTGAGATTGCGTCATTTGCCCCCATACAGCCCACATTGTCTTCAGCTTCTTTCCATGACAGCAGCACCAAACAGCAGTACTGGAAAGTTTATCCATTACTGCTCAGTTCATTTAAATGTAAATGAAACAGTTAATATTTAATAGGGAAGCAGTGCATTGCAGGTACATGTTTGCTGTGCTGTTTATCTTTGTCTCCTAGCAGGTCAACATAACTTGAAGATTTGTCTTTATGTGGAACTGTGGTCTGCTGTGACTAAATTTAGACCTCATTTGTGCTCTATATATGACCTTTAATTCATAAATGAAACCAGAATTAAAATGCTGAAAGGTCCTAGTGTTGAAAAATTATTAAGTGGAATCACCCAACCGGTTACAATGTGCTCTCTGTGCTGATATTGTGATGTGCTGTTCAGAAATAAACCAGTGCAGTTAGCTGAAGGTTAGGTGGTTTTCTAAAACACATCCACACCAGGGCTCAGAGGGGTTGGTGTAGCAGAACAATGATTACCCTGCCAGTACCTTCTGCGGTAGCATGTGGCCTGTCAGTTCTTCAAAACAGCAAAACAAATTAGTGGAAATGGACGAAGCAACCTTAAAATTTTCTCTGTTTAATTTTGAAATGATATGCCAGTAACAGAGTAAAAAAATTCAAGTCAAATGGAACATGGTTTGTAAGATGATTTGCATGACTGGAATTTTTCTTTTTTATTTTTACTCAATAGACATTGTATGTACTTAGAGCCCAGTATCTGAGAAAACCCACTGATGTATATAAATGTCCTATTATTTAATCATTAAAATTTAAGTTTTCTGGTAAACAAATTGAAAAAAAAACAACTTTTTAAGCGACTCCATAAAAGCTGAAGGTAATGTTAAGAATGGTATAGAAAAGCATTTAAAAATGTGGATTCCGAATGGAAAATCATACTGGACACGTTCTGAATAAAATCACCAGTATCGTTTCTGTTGCCTCAGGAATTCAATCATTTTGGCCAGCTTTTGTATTCAAAGTAATGGGTTTTCTGTTGTGAGATTCTAAGCACCATATAGATGTATCTGTTGTGGTGGTATTTTAATTGAAAGTAGGACAGTATCGATTGTAAGACTGATTTGGAGGGGGAAAACAGTGTGTGTTTGGAAGCACTTTCCATTGTATGGCTAACACGAGAACAAATCGAAATGGTTGGCCAGTTTCTGTTTGTATTACAGCAACATTGGAGACTATACAGAGAGCTTGGGGATCTGGAGTTTGATTTAAAACTACATGCAGCATAGAAGAACAAAAGCAGTATAATGGAGTTCAAACACAAGAGAAGAAGCAGCAGAGCAGATATTCTTGCAGTACTGGTGCAAAAACACTGCTCAGTGAGGCTGTCGAGCTTTGTCAGCTAGATACAGAGAAAAATAATCAAAGCCTTCACCAAAAGGAATATGCAGGTCAGAGCCACTCAGTTTTGTGGGCATACCTGGTTTCCTGCACTTCTGATCTCCATCAGTAGCCACTTCTCTCTCTCCTCTGATCATTTGTGGTGTGCCTTAACTCAGCTACAAAGAGAAATGCTTCGTACCACAAATCTGCCCAGATCTTGTTGCCATTTATCTCACTCTGCTTTATACTTGAAGACAAGACTGTGAGCAGTGTATATATGTACTTTTCCCCTCCAACTGCATATCAGTTCTGTGCATCCAGCAGACTGTGTCTTTTGAGTGAGGAATAACATTTCAAGTAATTCACTTCCTCAGTTTTTATAAACTTTCTTTGCTCTCCCTTATGGAAGAGGAAACTGGTATGTTTAGTTAAGCATCAAATAATTTGTAATCCCTAGCAGGACTCCCTGAGAACATAGAGAGTGATCTAGCACTGGAAATCATGAGGTTTGTTATTTCCCTTCAGAAAAGCTCTTCCCTCATCAGCACAGTGAAATTATGTAAAAAACAGCATGAAGGTGTGTTAAGTCTTTTGGGGGGGATTATTTCGTTTTCTGCTGTTTTTTAACCTGTCTCTTTTTTTTCTGTCAGTAGGTTATTTTAAATCTTCCTGAGAACCATATCTTTAATATTTAATTAAAGGGTTAGCTAAAAGGAACGTAGTGGGTGGATTGCTACCACTTCCCTCAAACCTACTTATTATGTGTCTTCTTAAGTGTGCTTTAAATAGTTAGAGCAAACATCATCGCTAAAAATCACAGTTACTTTCTGGCTGTAGGAGGTTCTCTGCATCACTCAGTGTCTTGGAGCAGTAGGAGAGGCAAATCAAAAAATCTGGTGTGCTTTGAAGCTGTAGCAGAAAGGGAGCAGAGTGCATGTGATGATAAGCTGCAGCAGCAACTCGTGCGAGGAGGAAAGAAGGCAAAGTACACTGCATGAACTAGGGCAGGATGAAGTTCCTGCTGCACCAAAAATAATACTGCTGCTATTAAAGAGACGATGGCTTATGGCAGGAGCAGCCTGTGCTGGGGGCATGCAGGAAAAAGGGGACAGCAGGGAGTGCAGAAGCTTTGTGCTTCCAAGCAGGAAGGGAGGGAGGGAGGTGGTTAGGAGAGTGGTTAATTAAGAGATCTATAAAGAGAGTTTATCTATTTTAGGGGAAAATAGTTCATGGTTTTTGTCTAGCTTTATGCTTGACAAGTTCTACTTTCTCTGCAAGAGACAAGCCTAAAAAGAAAAGTGAAGGAGAAATTGGGAAAGGAAAGATGCATGACAGGAAGGAAAAGAGGAAGACCTTAGAGAGAAAGAGAGAAAGTATGGTCTAGAGAAAATATAACTGGGCAAGTAAAACAGAGGACAAAAAGGAAGACTGATTATGGAAGGTATAAAACGAGGGAGGCAGCACAGCATCAGGAAAAGAATACTGCAGGAACGTAATGCAGAGCTGCTCCAGGTACTCAAGATCCAATAATGTCCTTTTTGTTTGTATGCCAGAAAGTGAGAGCTTCTTCCATGTTCTATCCTTCTGGCAGCTGAGAAGAAGGATGTTAGGATTTGGAGCTGTGTTGTGGAACTCAAATCAGGTAGTCACGTCTCTTCTGTGACTGAGAAATAAACCCAAGTGTCATTCCCAGATTCTAAATTCCAGGAGGCCAAAATGAAAACAGATTGGGCAGTCATCTGCTTGGTCAAAGTTCGTCAAAATCAGCAAAGTGGGAGGATTTCTTCTGCAGACAGCAAACCTCAATATTCCCCATTTATCCAATCAAAAATCTCCTTAGGATTTCTTGTAAAATTAGCAGTCAGCACGGGTCCTTCGGCTCTCATTAGACCCATTTTATCAGGAACATTATTTTCCATCTGCTGTCCCTAGAACAGATGATTAATTTGAAACTATCATCTGGGGAGGTGTGAAGCTGTATGGGGAAGTTACTTCCTGGCTTCTTTAGAATATATCCTTTTGGAGGATCTTCTTTGAGACTGAAAAAGCTATTTGAATGAATACAGGCATTGAGAAAAGTGAGCTTATGATAAAGGAAGAAAGCTGACCCTGAATACCTAAATGCTGAAAGATTCCCACAAAGAACAGGATTGAAGATTTATATGGGAATGTATTTCTGTGTCATTAGAAATTGGTCCTAAAAATTCAACAATCGAAACCTTAGCAGTCAAAGACCTCTTGAACTTATGTTGTTTTCTGTTCCAAACTCAGTATGTCTCCTTCATTCCAGCCTAAACTTCAGTCCTGAGCCCAGAGAAAGATCATAGGTATGGTCTGTTTATTTGGTGCTGTGATACTGTATTATGTTAAAAAAAGACACTTGTTTCATTATCCTTGTCAAAAGCAGTGCATAAGATCCTAAAATGAAGCTTCTTTAGTGAACAGCAGGGTTGGAACAAAGCCTTTCTAATATGACAAATACATGTGGTACAACAAATACATGTGATATGACAATATGACACATATAGATATAGATATAGATATAGATATAGATATAGATATAGATATAGATATAGATATAGATATAGATATAGATATATACACTTTTAGAAAACTCATTTAGAAAGACATTGAGAGTCACAACTGCCAAGCAGTGATGGCTGTGATGGCCAGTGCTCTGATGTGCATGCACTTTCCATTCCACAGGAACTTGCAGAAGAGAGAAATAGCTTCTTGATAGGCTGACTGTACAGAGAAAAATAGTGTGGAATTAACTGGCTTTGGGATTTAAAGAATTAATTTAAAGTAAATGGGTTCTCTTCTCCACTTTTTAATTTTTTTTTCTTTCAAGATTTTCAGGCACCCACATGGAGCCACAGTGTCTTCATCTTACACTGGCAGTATGATCATCATGGTAATTTACATGACTCCAGTGAGGTGGCTGATTTTGAACACACTTTTTGTTGGAGAAGTTTTTAGAGGATAACTGACTTCCAGCTGAATGCCTGGGTGTGGAGCTTGGCAGACGCACTGAGGATTTACTTGTCAGTGTTACGTAGGCAGATGTGATGCATGCATAGGCATCCCAAAGCTTAGCTGAAATCATGGGGAAGCATTTGCATAGAGTCAGTGTGAAAAGTTTGTCTCTTCCATGCAGGATGTAACTTCTGGCAAAGAAGTTCCTCTGAAACTGTGCTATGATCTCTACAATAGAATTAAGTAGGCCAACCTGCTGGCATAATATAATTTTCTAGTTATGTTTTCCTTCCCTGACAAGCACCAACTCAAATCGTCTGCTACAGACAACACATTTCAGAGGATGACAATTAGTAGCAATGCTGAAGTAAAACACCTGGACATTATCTCCTCCAGCCTTCCCAGTGCATTCCTGAGGGGAAGATGTAGCCCTGATCTAAGTGAACAAGAGAGACAGAGAGGGCTGTGCACATGCACTGAGACCATGCACTGCCAGCTGTGAGATGAGGGGGGCAGCAAGCCTCTGAGCTTACCTAGACAATCCTGTCTTGTTGACAAACACTGACCTTGCAAACACTTCACAAACATGCATATTATTTGGGTTGAATCAAAGGGTTCAGTATGCCTCTGACCCAAGTCCCTGCTGGGAGAGCAGATGGGTTACTAAATACACACTGTGGGTTTTCGTGTAAGTTAGCGACACAGTTAAAGTTTTGCTTTGCTGGCTCTGAAGAATAAAGTGGCTGTCAAACTAGGTCTGAGCACAAATAGGTTGGAAGTGAGTCACCTGCTATTATCAGAACAGTTGCACTGTAGAGGTGGTTTCGTCCTTACATCAAAGGGTGGAGGTGAGGTACTGCAGGGAGAGTCACCAGTAGGACACTGCAAGACGTCAAAAAGACAGCCTTCCTCTGTCATGTGTGTGTGTCCCACATTACTGACTACTTAATTGCATCCTCTTACATTGCTCTGCTTTGCAAATTTCAGCCCCTTCAAAGTTTTACTCGTATGCTAAGGAAACACTAAGCAAGTCGTGTAAATTTACATTAAAAGCCTTCGTTTCAATTTGGAAGCACGCAAATGCCATGCTGACACCTGTCAAATTTCACCAGCAGCTTCCTTGCTCAAGTCATGGACAAATCAGCGATGACGGTAGTTAACACAAAAATAGAACCTCTGTAATTTGGATGTTTGACTCCGTCTTTTTGCTGATTGCTTTGCCTTTCGGTTTGACTGACTGCAGACGAGAACGTCAAGCTAACAGCAGTGGAACTGTCATAGTGCTTGTTTATTTATAACAATTCCTTTTGTTCATGCTGCTAAATAAGGTGGCAATAAATATTCATTGCTCTTGTGCTTCACCAAACGGGAATTCAGAGATAACTCCTCGCACTCTGAAAACTTTGCATTTTATACTCGGTGTTTGCCACCACACGTAGCATTCATTATCTTTTGCTGTCAAATATTCTTGTATTTTCTCATTCAGTGACCTCCTGTGTTTTAAATTATTCGTGGTTCACTAAAAGAAATACATGAAGTATGTTGCAGGTCCTCTTGGCAAAAATCAGTGAAATATAACTGAACCAATTCTGGTTGCCTGGGTGATTTAGAAGCGTACTTCACTTACCATTTGCATTAGCAAGATCTGCAGACTTTTACTAAACATTCCTCAACAAAACCAAGACTTCCATTTCAGCACAAAATCCATGCTGACATGGATTAGCACGTGTCTTAGGAATGAAAGCGGACCATCCTTACAAGAAATTTAAACCATTTATGCCAGGATCATTTAGTTCTGAAAATGCATGGTAACAATACAACACAGGTAATGCCTTATACTGGATGAGGTTTTAATTATTTGATTATTACATAAATTTACTTTTGCCATGCATTAATAGAATCTATAATAATCCCAGCAAACTGGGAGGAGTGATTGATATCCTGAAGGGTGGGGCTCACATTCAGAAGGACCCGGAGAAGCTGAAGGAATGGGCCAACAGGAAGTTCATGAAGTTTGACAGTGACAGGCATTAGACCCTGTATTCAAATGGAGCCACCCAACTGACCAGGACAGGCTGGGGCTGTCTGGCAGCACTGCAGGAAAGAACTTGGAGTCCCGGGAAGGCAGGAGTTGCAAGGGATCAGCACTGCACCCCTGTCTCAAGGGCTCAAGGAAGGCCAGCCACACACTGGGCTGCAGTGGCAAAGGCATTGCCAGCTGGCCAAGGAGCATGATTATTTTCCTCACTTCTGAGTTGACATCTGAAGTCCTGTGTCCAGTTTTGGCCCCCCAGAACATGGCACATTTTGACAAATTGAAGGGGCACCAAGAGGGTTCAGGGTCTGGAGCCTAGGATGTGCAGGAAGAGGCTGAGAGAGCAGCTTGTGCTTAGGCTGGAAAGAGAAGGCTGAGAGAGGGCTGACAGCAGTCTTGCACTACCTAGAAAATGATCACAGAGAAGATGCGTGAAGCCACTTCTCTGAGGTGAACAAAGAGCAAGAGGTAGTAGATGCAAATTGCAGGAAGCAAAGCCCCAGCTGGATGAAGGGAAGAACGTTGTCCAACCACACAAGCAGACAAGCACTAGAGTAGGTTGCCCAGAAATAACGGAATCTCCACTGTGGGAGATTTTTGGGATTCAGCTGCATAATGCCCTGAGTAACCTGATCCATGCTTGAAGCAGGCATTTTGACTAGAGATCTCCATAGGTCTTTTCCAAACTAAATGTTTCCATGATTCTGTTATATGTATTATAAAATTCTGCTCTTCAGAGATATTGGGAAAACAAAATTTATAGCCAAAAATATGCCTGATTCATAAAGCTGCTAACCTCCAGAAAGTATAAGGGATCCCTTTCCAAGCACCCTGTGCTCTAACTTCACTGCATGGATGTTGGAGTATGAAGTTGTACAAACACCTGCTGAAGGTGTCACTAATTCACACTAAAACTCTTGCATACCTACACCAGCTACGACTCCACTGTTACAAATATTTTCCATGTAAATGAGTGTTTTGAGAGACGTGTTTTTAATTCTGCTTTCCCTGAAGAACTTTAAACTTAACAGGTTTGTCATGTTGTCTGTTTTCCTGCAATTCAAGATTGAAAAATACTTCCCCCAGTAGAAGTCATGGAAAGAAAGCCTGTAGCTTACAGAGGGGATCTTCTGCAAGAAAGATACTTAAATTACAGAAAGCAAGCTACTCCAATTGAAGTTGTGTCACAGTGCAAGCCTTTCATGATTGCTAAGGTGAGCTATCCTTGAGTTCTTAGCGCTAAAGCCTCTGTTTTCTATAATGCTCTAGTTTTACCTTCTCTAAACATTCTGCAAGTTAACATTTGAGAAGAAAAGGATTTTGGTGACATTTCTGACAGGGACTTTCTCCTGTAATATGTCATATCATAGAACGTGCTCAGTTGGAGAGGACCCACCAGGATCATCAAGTCCAACTTTTGGGCCTGCACAGGACACCCCAAGAGTCACACCATGTGCCTGAGAGTGCTGTCCAAAGACTGCTTGAACTCTGTCAGGCTGGTGCTGTGACCACTTCCCGTGGGAGGGAGCATGTTCCAGGGCCTCACCACTCTCTGGGTGAAGAACCTTTTTCTGATATCCAACCTAAACCTCCCCTGACACAGCTTTGGGCCATTGCCTCCAATGCTGTCACTGGTCACCACAGAGAAAAGATCAGTGCCTGCTCCTCCTCTTCCCCTCACGAGGAAGTTGTAACTGCAGTAAAGTGTCTCCTCAGTCTCCTCTTCTGCAGACTGGACAGACCAAGTGTCCTCAGCTGCTCCTCATAAGGCTTCTCCTCAAGGCCTTTCACCATTTTTTTTGCCCTCCTTTGGATGCTCTGTAATAGATTAATGTCTTTTTTATATTGTGGCACCCAAAACTGCCCCCAGCACTTGAGGTGAGGCTGCCCCAGCTCAGAGCAGAGCAGGACAATCCCCTCCATTGCCCAGCTGGAGATGCTGTGCCTGATGCACCCCAGGATGTGCTTGGCCCTCCTGCTGGCTCATGTTCAACTTGCCATTGACCAGGACCCCCAGGCACCTTTCTGTAGCACTGCTTTCCAACATCTCATTCCCCAGTCTGTCCATCCATCCAGGGTTGCCCCATCCCAGGTGCAGAGTCCAACACTTGACCTTGTTAAAATTCATACAGTTGGTGATTGCCCATCTCTCTAATTTTTCAAGGTCTCTCTGCAGGGCCTCTCTGCCCTTGAGGGATTTCCTCCCAGTTTAGTGTTGTTGCAAACTTTCTTAGTATTTCTTCAAGTCCTGCATCCAGGTCATGTCACAGTACAGTTCTGCTTTGCATGTGATGTCCACGTTCTGCTGCACAACAGATCCCAGTTTGGTCAATACATGTAATTCCCCTGTCCAGCTCATAGGGTCAAAGGCTCTACAGGCAATATGAGGACCTGGATTTACCTTTCCTTCCCTGCTCCCTTGTATGCTTTACATCACTGCACCTGAATACAAAAGCCTTCTCTGATTACACTTTTTTTGACCCCATTTCTGAGATAAAGTTGTGTTGTCAAGTACCCCTCCCTCGCAAGGGCAGGCAGAGCACTTGGAAAAACAAAGGGATGGAACAAAGGGCTCATCTATTCCAAGTGAGTAGCCCTAGAGCACAGCTGGTAACGTTGCCACCGTGAATAGTGCTGTGATTCAGCTCCCTTATCCTCTGCGTCCCGCGAAATGGAGTCACACTGGAAGTGCCCTCAGTCTGAATGCTAGGCACTGCAAGAGCAGTTTTGCTGCTCTCAGCGAGCACAAGTGAAGCCCAGCCTTTACAGGGCTCTTGCAAACAAGGTGCATCTGTGCTGAGTTGCTTCTCCCCTCTTCTCCATCACCAAACAGAAAAAACCTGACCCTCGTCCTGACCTTCTGAACAGTTACTCTATAGGCAGTCAGTTATTCCTGATGTATTTTTATTTTTTATATGTATTTTTATTTCGTATTTACTTTTATACATATACATACATACATACATATATATACACACATATATATACATATACATATATATATATACACACACACACACACACACAAACACACACACATATATAGGTGAACCCTGGACCCAAATCAAAACCAAAGATTAAACAGACTCTCTTCTGGTATTCTTTTGACCATAACACCCATGAGGTTTCCAGACCTGGGGCATAACTATATAGACATCTTCTGCAGGATTTGGGGTAGAAATAACAACTTTATCTAGGTCCATTTCTGCTCTTCTTCCTGTATTGACAGTAATAAATTTAAAGGTTTCTGCTCACTGGAAGTGACCTGAAGAGTCCAAGTATTTTGTGACATGAATTTCATGGACAGATGATGTGATCCATCCATTGCTAGCTGGAGCTATCTACAATCTATGCACCAGCCCTCAAAAAGTTACAGATGGATGCTGCCCATAATACCCATGGTAAATTCTTTATGGAAGAAGCATAAATGTAACTAGACAAACCAGGGTTTGAGGGGTGAGGATCCACCATGGTGAAGGTGGCAAAGGAGGAGGCAGAAACATCCTTCACCAGTACACTGACTGACTGTGTTCCTGGAAGAGCTTAGAGGTTTATTGGAAGGAAAAGAACCAGAAGTTTTGCAGCCTTCTGAGGGAGAAGCTTCAGTTTATGCTGTTGGTTTCTCTTGAAATCTTTTAACAGAGAAGAACATTAATTCCTGCCAGTAACAAAGCCAAAGAGGGATGGATGAGAAGTCAGGGGTTGCCTGGATATTTGAAAGATGACTGGAAAATTCTTCTTTATAGCTCTTTCTCCTACATTACTTCACATGCCTTGAGCAACTATTCTGTTAAATATGCCCTTCCACCTTCCCAGTGTTTTCCCAAGTGATTTGAAATACATGTGGATTGTACTCAAGAGGTTCTGTCAGTGACACCATCAAAGGCCAGAACAGACTCCTTTTAAATGTAAAATTGCTGGTAGGAGGGAGAGCACTCAGAAATGTTAGTGTATTCCCTGCATCCTCAGCTAGCAAACAGACGTTTTAACTGCAGAGCTATACTTAATTGGAGCTATACTTAACTGGATATGTTTTTAGGGGAGTTTTGTGAATGTACCAGCTGGAATGAGAGAGGAAAGTTGTCCTTAAAAAGTAAATTGAAGTGTGTGTTTAGCTTAATGACCACAAAGAAACATGCTGCAGCCTTAGTGTGACTTCAAGTTATGATTTGCTGGATCAAAGCAATTCTGGCAGCCATCTCCCCTTAGAGCTAGATGTATGAATCTGAGAGTAGAGAGTCCTGGTTTATAACAAGGTCATCTCATCTCTGTCACTGAAATTTATTTCAAGAAATAGATTCTCTCTTCAGGACACTTTGTCAAGTGATCTGAGGTTTTGCCACATGACGTGTAACAAGAGCTCTAATATAATGGAGAAATTGAAGCAGCATTTTGATTTCGCAGTACCGACATCCCTTTGTCCTCTAATGCTGATGCTCTTAAACAAATGAGGAAAGATTAAGAATACTCATTAACTCATGAAAGTAAACAGCTGGCATATCCAGCTTAAACTGATGTGAGCAAAGCACAGAAGGTTTTTTAAACATTTGGCCAGATTTTTCTCTACATAAGCAGAAATTAGTAAAAGGATAGGACCTCCCTGTTTCCAGTAAAAAAAAGGTCTTCAAAGGATCCTTGGGAATGTCCTTAACTTTTTACAGGGGCTAGTTTTACACTAAAGGCAAAAAATCTCTTTTAAACAGACCCCCCTGCCACTGTGCATTGCTTCCAGCTCCACAGATGTGTCCTGCCCCTGGTTCCCTGACAGACTGCCAAACCAGGAATACCATTGCTCAGTAGATGACCACACGGGCAAAGTTTAGTCAACATCAGTAATCTAGAGAGATTATCCTCTGTGACTCAAACAACTAGTCAAAATGTAATACTTTGTAGTAAATTACTTCAACACGATTAAATTTTTCAATCTGGAAGAGAAGCATTTAGGTATCTTTGATGGAATCCACCCTCTTGTAAGAAAATGTGAAGTCTTAGCTTCTCCATCTAAGAAGGAAATATGCAATGGGAGACTGCTTCTTATTTCACAGCTCCTTGACCAGAGACATCTCTTTGTCTACAGGCTACCTACGGAAAAGACGGATTTTTTCCCTTCCCATTTTTTTACTTCTCTAAATGAATCATCTGCTGGTGCCTAAGGATAAACCTATCAGATTCCTTGTGCTGGCATAGAAATGGAATGAGAAGAGTAGGGCAGGGTAAGGGAGAAGAAAGGAAAGCAAAGTTAACACAGACCAACCTGCAAAGACATTACTGATCTAGCCAAAGGGAGCAAATACAGAGAATCAGCTACAAGAAAATGAATTGAGCTGAGACAGACAACCACCCTCATGTCACTCCTTCTGCACTCTCTCTTTTTGTCACTCTCTGTCAGTAAGGCAAACATCCATAAAAGGGACTCACACAATTGAATCTCAGTTGCCAGGAAATACCTTGCCCTCCCTTCATGCATCCATCCCTTCCTTCCTGAGCAACATAACACTTTGCATTGAACCTGAGAAATCACTTAAAAGGAAGCTTCACCTTTTCAAAGACAAAAGTAGTTAACATCCCCACCCCCAAACAAGACAACAAAACCCCATCCATTTTATCAGCACTAGTTACAAGCATGTTTTTTACTCAAATAAAAATAACTTTTAACTTAGTGTAAAGGGACACAGCTATTTCAGAAAGTGGAAAGTGACCTTATGGAAATTGATAAGAGTTGGTGTCAACTTCAGCGTGATCTGTGTGTTGTTCTGAAGACAAGGTGGCTTCTCCAGATTGCTCCAAATGACTCAGCACTGGGTATTGCATTGAAGGATGCCAGAAGGCACCAGCATTGCCTCAGAGCTGTGCATACCCTTAGGGAGCAACTGAAAAGGATGAGAATCACAGAATGGGGTGCTTTGGAAGGAACCTTTAAAGCTCAGCTAGCCCAAGCCCCTGGCCGTGATCAGGGTCATCTTCAACTTGATCAGGTTGGTCAAAGTCCAGCCTGACCTTGAGCATTTCCAGGGATGAGGCATCCACAGTTTCTCTGGGCAACCTGTGCCAGTGTTTCACTACCCTCATCATAAAATATTTCTTCCTTATGTCTGAATTGACTTTCAGTTGGAAGCCATTCCCCCTTGTCCCGTCACTTCATGCTCTTGTGAAAAATCCCTCTCCAGCTTTTCTGTTGGCCCACTTCAGGTACTGGAAGGCTTCTATAAGGTCTCCCAGGAGTCTTCTCCAGGCTGAACCACAGATCTCTCAGGAAAGGTTCTCCATCCCTCTGATCATCTTTGTGTCCCTCCTCTGGACTCGCTCCAACAGTTCCCTGTCCTCCCTGTGCTGGGCTCCCAGAGCTGGATGCAGCACTGCAGGTGGGGTCCCACCAGAGCAGAGCAGAGGGGCAGAATGCCCTCCCTTGCCCTGCTGGCCACGCTGCTTTGGTGCAGCCCAGGACACACTTTGGATGCAGTTTGGCTTTCTGGGCTGTGAGTGCACATTGCCAGGTCATGTCCATCTTTACATTCATCAAAGCTTCTCAGTTTGCAGTTAGAGCTTTGATTTTGTCTGTTATTGCACCTGATCCCTCTGCTCAAAGCTGATCAAAAAGGAATCTTAGTTTTCACATTGTTACACGCGGGGCAGCTTTGGCTATTTGGTAACTTTATTGCCAGGATATTTGAAGGCTCAGAACATGCTCTACAAACATACAGGTTTTTCCTAAAGAATGCCTAATGATATTTAGATATTGTATCTTAAAATCTTTCAATATTACTTGCAAATTCCAGCCTGTGTTCATGACATGCAATAAAAAAACCTGCTTTATATTGTGCTAGGCAAGATTTGAAAGAGGCATCTGGTTTATATTTTTGGTGTAATATAGAAATGTTGAAATTTGTACAAATTAATTGTCCAGCTGGATGAGAAAGTCATCTAATTCTGTGTCCTGATGGCTCAGAGGGGAGAGTCAGAATCTTGTCCTGGGGATCAGGATGATTCAGGTTGGAATGGAGATGATCTCATTCAACCCTTTGCTCCAAAAAAGATCATCTGGGACATTAGACCAGATTCCTCAGGGCACTGTCCTTCTGAATTCCAAATACCTCAAAAGGTAGACACTTCCCCACTCCTCTGGGCAGCCAGTTCCAGTGCTTAGTTACCCTCTGTGAGTTTCCCCTTTTCCTTATGTCCAATTAGTAGCATGGCTGCTGGCTCCTGTCTTCTTTACGACAACCTCTGAGAGAGGCCTGCATTGCTGAGAAGTGAATAAAACCAGTTCCAAAAGAAAGAGAAGAATGGTTACATTTCCCCAGTTTGCGTCTCAAGGTGACATTTCAGTGTTTTATCCTCATGGAATCTCCCACCAAGCAGAGGTCTCCCATGAGCTGCCTACAGCAGTGCCCAAACCTCACCACCATGTTGGTATTCTCCATCTAAAATTCAAGTGTTTGAAGAATTTTATCTTCTCCTTCCCCTTCTCTTTCCTTTGTGTTGACTGCAGAGGGCCATTTGTCATGGAATCCTCCAGTTACTTGTCTCTCATTAGGTTCTTCTTCATTCAACTTGCCTTGTAACAGTCTCAGGCTTTAACCAAAACAAATAGCCTTGAAGTCTCCACAAATTTTGCTGGCTCACTGTTCACATCCCCTTTCCAAATGTCCACATTTTAAATATGTTACGTAGATCACCTGTTGAAGCTTAATGTTTTTAAACATTTTGATGTTCCTAATCTTTTGGCACCCTGAAAACTGATTTGTCTGTTCTACTCTGCTTGTATCATGGCCAGATTTGTAGCCATAAGAAAATTCTGCATTTTTATAGCTGCTGAGACAGGACTTCCTGAAAAATTTTGGAATGATTGATTGCATTATGTTGTCGTTCATATCTGTTTTTATTATTATTATTATTGTTTGTTTGTGTGGTTTTTTGCTGTGGTTTTGTTTGTTTGTTTGTGTGGTTTTTTGCTGTGGTTTTGTTTGTTTTTTTGTTTTGGGTTTTTTTGTTTGCTTCAAATTATCAGTTAAACTTATTTGCCAGTTGCAGGCATAAATTTTACTGGCTCTTGATTCTGAGGATCACCCTGAAATCTTGTTTTTTTAATCTGGAAAATAAAAAAAAAAACAGAACAAGACATACACTCAGAATTTTGTGTCTCCTTAATGTTCTAGCATAAAATCAGGACTCAGTGAGAAATTAATGTCTAATATGTAATAGATACTATTTTATATATTATGTAATATTATTTATATAGATAGACTATGTAATGCAATGCTATACATATATTTTATACATTCGATAATGTAAATAGAACTGCTTACATTGTGTTATATAATAAATCATAATAAATCCAAAAGGCTTCAGGGTGGCCTAATTGCAGGCTTCCAGTACCTGAAGGGAAGCTACAGGGAAGATGCAGAGGAACTACTTACGAGAGCAGGACAGGGCAACATGGCTTCAGACTGAAACAGAGTAGGTTTAGATTAGACATTAGGAAGGAACTCTTTACTGTGAGGGTGGTGAGGCACTGGAACAGCTTTCCCAGAGAAGCTGTGGATGTCCCATCCCTGGACGTGTTCAAAGTCAGGGTTAGATGGAACTCTGAGGAATCTGGTCTACTGGAAGGTATCCTAACACATGGCAGAGGGTTTGGAACCAGATGGTCTTTGGGGTCCCTTCCAACCCAGGCCATTCCATAATTCTGTGAAATAATATGTGACATGTTATTATGTAATCTGAAAGCACATAGTATATTATACAATTATACTAACATGAGCATATATTATATACTCTCTGTCATATAAACCTATAACATACATATAGAATATACAGTGTATGTAATACAGTTTATAATATAAAATACATATAGTTTATCAATAATAAGTAAAACTTTAAAATAATAGATTTAAAGTATAAATAAATATAAACATTTAACACAAAGTAAATCAATTAAGGTAATATTAGTATATACATATTTAAGAAACCCTGAATATAGTGTATGCGTTGAGGTTTACCATGTGTTATATACTATGACATAATTTCATTTGCACCCCTTTAGTGTCCAGTTTATGCCCCTTCTGAACTCTCAAGCACAAGTCAACTGGGCCTATTGGAACAGGCTACTCTTTTATGTGCCATATTGGTTTGGTGGCTCCTATTTTGTTCACCAGTTTGTTCTGGTACTTCCCATCCTCAGAAGACTTTACCATCATTCCTGAGCCCGGAACTGGCATCTCTTCAATATTGTCTGCAGAGGCAGTTGCTGTTAGGAAGTTGCTTTGCTTGCCTAGCAATGGCCTTAATTGCTCCCTTCAGGCACCAGAGAGAGCAGCTCTTGCATGGACACATTTCCCTCAGGAGCTGGAGCCAGTAAGTGCATCAGTGCTCCATCACGTTGCTCAGTCCTGGAAAGCAGCAGTTCCAGTGCTGTGCACACACACAATTCCCCAGAGGCGTCTTTTCCTTTTAGCATCAGATGTTTGACCTTCAAAATCCTTCCACGTTCCTCTCACCCACAGCCAGCTGCAATACTTTAAATTGCTTGTTATTCCTAATGTTGCAGGATTCCTTTGGCTCCCAGCAATCTTTCCCAGCTTCCCAAGTTTCTCCTAGTGCTTATCCTCTACCCTCCCACTTCCCATCCTGTTCATCCCTTCTCCCTGAAGCTTCCCCTGCCTCACAGCCTCCCTGGGGGCTGGCTGCCTGTCACCTCCCTGCTAAGAAGCCCTTTGTGAATGGATGCATCCTTCTGGGAAGCAGGCATGCAGCATTTAAGAGCATATCCACAGCCAGGCCACACAAGCTTTTCCCCAGTGCCAGGAAAGCACTGCAGGGGTGCAGCACTTATGGAAATGAGAAGCTTTAACTCGGCATTTGCAATGGCTCTGAGGAAGCATCGCTCGGGCACACTGCTCTGCTCAGGGCTCCTTCAGCACCCTGGCCTCCTGCAGACACATCCTACATCCTCCAGGGGTGCAGGGAGGCAGAGGTTTTGAACAGTTTCTTGAACAAGTTCATGCCCCTCTGAAGAACACTGACACAATGAGAGCTTGTGAAGCTGCTCTCAGAGGCTGCCTTTGCTTTGGCTCCTTTTGGGAGGCTGTTTCTGGGCATCCCTTACCTGTGCCATACATGAGAGCAGTTTGGTGCTGGTAGCACACATCTTCCAGGCAGAAGGGGGTGAACAGCTCTAGAGCCAGAGCCAGTCTTTCTGTTGCAGACCTTCAATCCCAGCCAGGGGTCTGGAGGCAAATACGGTGATTTCCAGTAATCACAGTGCATTTGTTAGATTTTTGCTCTCAGATCTTGCTTAGAAACAGTAGCTGGCATCTGTGCTTAGTGCAGCCAGACATAAACGCAAGTGTTGTCCTTACCAGCTGTTTCAGACTTTTTATATTTATCTTATGACTAGCATCTACTGTTCGTTCTTTCACAGTAGGGCTCCTCTATTGGCAGTTTCAGTTCAGTGTCAGAGCCTGACAAAAGTTATTATCAGTATATTCCCTCTCTAAATCAATGGTAATTTGCTGGTAATCAGCCATCTCCTGCTGAGACCTCTCCGCCATCCTATGTACTGTGCTTTTTTTTTTTTTTTTTTTGGGTTAAAACACATCTACAGTATTTCAGGAAAACACAGCATTTCAGTACAGCTGTATAAAGTATTACTCCACACAACTCTCCAGGACTGGGGCCAAGTGGCTGGAAAGCTGCCCATTGGAAAAGAACCTGGGGGTGCTGGTTCACTGCCAACTGAACATGAATCAGAATGTGCCCAGGTGGCTCTTATCAGAAACAGTGTGGCCAGCAAGACCAGGACAGTGACTGTCACCCTGCGTTCAGTGCTGGTGAGGCCACACCTCGAGTGCTGCATCCAGTTCTGGGCCTCTCACGACAACAAGTGAGAGCATGGAGCACATCCAGAAAAAGGCAAGGAAGCTGGTGAAGGGTCTGGAGCACAAGTCCTGTGAGGAGTAGCTGAGGCAACTGGGGGTGATTAGACTGGAGAAAAGGAAGCTTGGGGGGACCTAATCACTCTGTACGCAGGTTGTAGTGAGGTGAGGATCAGCCCCTTCTCCCAAAGTAGCAAGTGATAGGACAAGAAGAAATGGCCTCAAGTTGTTCTAGGGAAGGTCTAGATTGGATATTAGAAAAAATGTCTCCACTGAAGGAGTTGCCAAGCATTGGAATGGACTGTCCAGAGAAGTGGTGGGGTCACTGTGCTCAGAAGTGTTCAAAAGGTGTGTGGATGTGGCACATGGGGACATGGTTTAGTGGTGAACACAGTGCTGCTGGGTTGACAGTTGGACTCACGATCATAGAGGTCTTTCCAACCTGAATTATTCCATGCTTCTATGAAGGGGTCAGGTGCCTGGGGTTTTTTGCCATATTTTGCTGCATGGCCTCCATACAGGAGCAGGTAAGCACTGAAGCAGCTGCACAGGAAGGCAGTCCACTCTGGGACATTCCCAAGACTCGCCTAGAGCCTGAACAACCAGGAAAGCTGGCCTTTAGTGATGCAGGAGGCTCACTGCACCACGTCCCCAAGTCCCTTCCAACCCAGCCTGTTCTACTGTTTGCACGGTCCTACACGCTCGGTTTAGTGGACAGAGTTGATTTGCACCACAGTCTCGTCTGCTGCAAGAACAGAGCCCGGAAATTAATCTGGAGAGACGGAAAATGACATCAGTTTCTTGCAGATGGCTGGCATGCTACAAAGAATATAGCAGGGAAATACCCTGTTTCATGATGTTTACTTTTTCAGATTAAATCTGATTTAATGTGCTTTTCTATAAACTTCAGGAAAGAATCAGGCTGAGTTCGACTTTCCTTTCAATGTAGTTCATGGAGGTCAACAGCATCACCCTGTTATCACAGCCCTGTACCAAGGCAGCCTGGAGTACAAAATGTTAATGTTATTCCCTCTGTTGAGACACACCATTCGTATTACATTATCCCTCCTATTTCTTCTCCAAGGAAACAGCACAGTCTCTGTAATAGCATGATCAGCGATTTCATATTATTTTAACCCTCTAAACCCTTTTGTATGACATCAGTCCTTAACAAAGTGTGTCACGTCCATGACCTGTTGCAATTTGTCACAGGAAGGAACACATTAAAGAATTAGTTCTTTTTTGAGGCTTTTGAGTAAGGTATTATACGAGTTTTCCGAACATTGGATGTAAATTCAAATCCTGTTTGGATGTGAAAAGCAGAATAACTGGATTCTCCATAGGAATCAAATAAATTGTTCATCAGTTGTGATGACTGCTTCTGTTATTTGACACACATTTTCTAGGTTTCTCTTTCTCTCCCCTTTTTTTTGCCAGTGTTGCTTGAGAATGCTTTGATTATAAAACAAAACAATACAAAACAAAATGCCAAAACCCACCCCACCAAACAACTATTGTATCACAAAGAAAACCCAGATTGGCTAATATCAGAAGCAATTCAGTTAAACACTGAAGTCCCACCCACAGGGAAGTAAGGCTCAGTTGCTCAGTTGCCTTAATGTTGTCTCTGCCTGTCTTTAAGATGTTCCAGAGCACCAGAGATATCTCCACAGGACTGGATGACATCCTGTACAACCTACAGGAGACCATCAGCACACTCATGTGTTACTGCTCTCCACAGAACATTTCTTTTCAAGACAGTCAAACCACTTGCCTGTTATCAACACCTTCCACTGGTGTTTCTTCCCTAGAGAAGCACTTCCCAACTTCCTTGGAATATCCTATAGTCCCACCAGGACAAGTGCCTCACAGTTTCATTCCTTTTGTACCATCACTTCCTTTTTGAGATAATGAACAAACAATCTCCTGCACCACCTGATTTTACCACACACCAGTGAGCAGTGTCTTACATCCCCCCTAGTCAAAGTTCAGGCCTGGGCTGGTGCTTGCTGGGGTGGGTAGCCATCTCTTGACCAAAATTGAAGGGGGCATGGGTTTTCCTGTGCTGTCTAGTAACCAGATAACCATGTCCTCTTTTTTTTTCTTTTTTTTTTTTTTTTAAATAAGAGTTCTAAAACTGCTCAGATCTGCCCTTTCTATCTGAAATTCACAGTCATTACGTACAACTCATCTTCTGCCTCTAGAGACAACGTAACATTTTCAGCTAAACATATGACTTAATGAAAATGGGAACAATTCAGATCTGTAGATGCCTCACACTATTCATGTGCTGCATCTCTCCTCAGCCAGAAATGCAGCATTTTGGAACACAGGACACACTTCCCTAGCCTTGTACCTCTGCAGTGTTCCTGAAGTAACAAAATAGTGGTAGTGGTACAAAATGCCACCCTACAGATTTATTTCTACCACAGCAATCTAACATTTTCATCAGTAGTTTCAACTCTTTTATCCTCTGATTTATGATATAGTTGAAAGAACCATGAAGTTATTCCTCCTGCATTTTGACAGATTCCACTGAATCAGTTTGAATTACAGAAAACAGAACAGTGGCAATACCAACCTACTGTGTGTAGTCAGTACTGCGTTGTTAGACCACTGTAGGCTGGTTTAACTCAAGTTAGGTACAGGTGCTTCCTTAGTCACTAAATGCAGTATTTCCATGTCTGAAGAGCCAGAGGGTGAGTGAAGGTGTACTCAGCAAAAAGTCTGAGGGGGCTGGCTGCCTGTGCTTGGCTGAAGGCATTCACCTGGGAAGCGACCCTAGAATCACAAAAAGACTAAGGTTTGAATCACCTCTGGAGGAGAGCTGGTCCAACCCCCTTCTCAAAGCAGAGCTGGCTTCCTGGCTAGGTCACGTTGTTCAGGGCCTCACTCTGACAAGTTTTGAAGATCTCCAAGGATGGAGATCCATATCTCCCTGGGCCACTTGCCCCAGTGCTCAGCTCCTTTTGTGGGGAGTATTTTCTTCATGTCCCACTGAAGCCTCCCTGTAACCTTTGCTGTGAGTCACATCACTTTGCCCCCAGAAGCGCCTTTGCAAAATGACATTCAACTTAGCAAGAGAATTTCAGGATAAGAAGATACCATTCTCTGCAGTTTGTTCTTACCTTGATAATGGCCCAAAGAAAATGCTGATAAATATATTCAAGAAAAAAGGATCAGCAGATGATTTCAAACTGAGTTACCTATTATCTCTTCTGAACCTGCATTCTCTATACAGAAATTAATGTATCTAAAATGATTACCTAGCCCTTTAAAAATATGAGGCTGTTCATGCATATAATATCAATGAATGTTCTTCCTCTTAGGGACCAGAGGAAGAACAAGATAGAGAGTAATGAAATAAGTTACACCAAACTAAATTAGACAACTTCACAAATTAGACAAGCCTGATAAACATCATCAAAGGATACCAAGAGAAGTAGCTTTCAGTGACTCAGAAGAATTAGCAGCCATCTGAAAAACTGCGGGATTGGAAAAAAGCAGATGTCTTTAAAACACTGAGAGATGCTGGGAAATAATAGAACATCAGCTTAACTTCAAGGCTGTTAATCTGCCACCTTTCACAAGCTCTACAGTATTTTCACCAATAAAAAATATAAATCCAGATAACCTAAGCTGATTTTGCAGCAATGAATTTGAACACCACCATAAAACATATTACTAAGGTGTAAAAGAAAAATATTTCTAAGGTGAAGACCATTTCAGATCAGCTGAGTGCACTTGTCTCTCTAAACTCAGGTTCAAAGTTAGGAAATTATAAGATAGAGAAAATACGAAGTTTTCTGTGGGGTAAAATGGCTTTAAAAGTCACTTGGGACAAATGACACAGACAATTTTAGTATTTCAGTCTGTTTCAAACTCCTTCTTCACTGCCCTGAATTATCAGCTGAAAATATGGACACACAGTTGGAGAGTGTGCCAGACTAACAGCTGGCCAGGGAGACATCCAGACCTACAAGGGCAAGAAATCCTGGCAACACAATGTACAGGATGTCACCTAGCAGTGCAACATAAGTTGGTCAATTTGAAGCCTGAGAAGCCATAGAGGAGCTTAGGGGGTGGTTCTCAAGACCCTCCTTGGTAGTTTTCTACTTTGATGAGCCCTGGAAAAGATTTGGGGGAAACTGTCAGAAGTTTTGCTGTGCTCCTAAGGACCCTTTTTTCTCTCCAATAAGTTGCTATTTTCCAGACAACAGGCATCCTATGAGAGTATTTCGTGGATGTATATTTAATTACTTAAATATTAGAGAGAAAATACTATAGTCTCTTAGGGCTTGGTCATCCCCTCATCAGCATTTGGATACAAAATTCCTTTCCTAGTCATATTGAAACAACCAGCTTAGGATCCCTACAGAGCTACTAAGGACCTGCAGACTCCCCGAAAACTGTTCTGGGTGGGATACAATTCAGTCAGCAACTACTGGTTTAGGTCCAGCTTCAAAGAATTGCAGAAGGACCTTACAAGACCAAGGCAATTGAGTGATGAAACAGCAAACAAATCTCAATAGAGACAAAAGTGATTTATGTGGGGAAAAATAATGCTATCAGTCAGTACATGTAACAAAACCCAGGTTCTCAATTGCCACTCAGAACATAATAATGAAGTTATGACAAGCAGTTCCAGTGAAAACTCAGCTTGATATTTGGTAGCATGAAGAATCACCAAGCAGTGTACTGGAGGACAGAACAGTGAGCACATGCTTCCACAAACGCCACATCCTAAGCACCATGTGCAGTTGCTCCCCCTGGGAAAGGACATAAAAACTGAGAAACATCTGATAAAGATGACAAAAGATCAGGAGTAGTCTCCATAGAGGGAATAAACAAGTCAGCTAGGACCCTTCAGCTTGGAAAAAAAGATGACTGATAAGGGATATGACAGAAGACAATAAAATCACAAGTGTCCTGAAGAAACTACTCGGCAATCAGTTGCTTGTTGTGGCTTTCACTGCAAGAAGTGGGGATCATTGAACAAAACTATTAGGTGCTAAAATAATACTTCACACAAAAGGAGGTACAATTTTGGAGCTCCTTGCTATAGGATGTCACAAGAGCTAGAAGTCCACATGGTCTCAGGGCGCAAATTTATGGAGGAAAAATACACAACAGACCATTAAACTCAAAGACATAATCTCTGGTCCAAGAAACTGGAAGAATATTCTGGGCAAGGATCATTGTATATTTAGCTCATTCTTGCATAAATTGTTTTGGCCATCAGCCATATTGGTTTTCCCTTTCAGAACAGGCAGAAGTCTGTTATTAACACACCTGAAAGCATTTGAGCAACACAAAAAAAAAAAAAAAAAAATAGGGAGAAGTCTGTAATTTCCAAAGGACGACAAACAGAAAATGGGAAGAGAGAGGCAAAACATCAGAAATACAAGGAGGTATTCAGGTGAGGCAGGAGTGTACAGGCATGTTCCCAAGTGATGGTTTGGAGTTATCCATCCTGCCAAAAGAACGCATGGATAAATCATTTAAAGAAAAAATTTGGTTACCTGGACAAGCACCTATGTAGCCAACAGCTTGCTTAAATGTTAACTGAATAGAAATACCAAGAAATACTGAAGAAACTTAAATTTGTAACACAAGCAGCCTCACCCTAGGAAGAAAACCAGATTTTAGTCAAAAAACAACACTCAGGTTTGTTTAAGAAACGCGGAGCAACAAATGCAATGACAGTCAAATGCAATTATGTATTTGGTACAAGGGTGAGTCACAGGTGTGGCAAATCCCCCTGGAGGGAGAAGGGTGCGGGCAGGGTGCGTACCCCGGTGAGTGTTCGATGCTGCAGGACACGGCCCGTGCTGGCCGCGGGCACCACGCGTGCGGAGCGACCTCGCCGCGCTCCAGCTGCAAAGCCCAGCGGCAAAGGCATGTGGGCACGGCGGCCGACTTTATCGGGACATTGGCTGGGAACAACAGAACTGCTGTTGTGTCCGCGCCGCTCTGCTGGGGGTTGTTTACAAGGCTTGTCCTGGGCACAGAGAGCGTGCCCAGTTCAGCTCCGGCAGCAGGGCAGCGTGAGCACGCCACCGATTGTTTTCCGGGACGGAGTTTTCCCACTGGAAGAAAGAAACGCTCTGATTTTCCTTCGCCGCAGCTTCAAAAAAGGGGTTGTTACGCAAGCTAAATTGCCTTCTTCTGCTGTTTAATCTAAATTTGAAATTCATGGGCAGGATTTTTTGAAGGCATCTGTATACTTTGAGAAGCCTCATTGACTTTTGACAGGATTCAGACATTTAAGGAAAAACAATAAATCACCTCAGTGGCACTAGACTATGGTATATTAATTTTTCAGCAAACTAAAGTAAGAAAACTCTAAAAAATTTCTGAAAGTAACAAATTACTAACATCAGGTAAATGTTGAAGAAAAGCATCCCATGTAGTGAGTTCCCTTTGTTCTCTCTCCTTAGCTTTCTAGGCTTTTCAGTCAACAGATTTTTTTAAGGATCCAGCAGCTATTACTGAGGACTTCTCTAAGCAGCACATCATCAGAATATTAATTTAGATGCATTAATTTTTTTCTGTTTTCCCCTCTATCACATATAAAACCCCGTGCCATCAGTGCAAACATCTACAGTCCCGTGTTTCTAAAAACTAGCAATGCTATCTAGAGAAATCTCACAAAATTTAATAGGGACTACTTACAAGGACAAACTTCATAATTTGTGTTCAAGCTTAATGTGATTGCTTATCACTTTTCTTTTGTCTTCCTTTCAAATTATTTGCAGCAACCACCCGGGCAGAGGTTCAGCCACCTGAGCATCAGAGCCAGAGTAGCAGAGAGCTCAGCAGAGACAGACAAACAGAACACACCCATTTCATCTGGCTCCCAGCCTGGGAAACTGGGACAGTACTTTCAGCCACTTCCTACACAATTTTGTGCATCTTCTTTTCTGGCTATCAAGGCAAGATCAACTGGGACAGAGAAATTGGTGTAAGGAAACTCGAAGTATTAAAAAAAAATACAATAAATCTGCAATCTCTGGATTTGCTTGGAGATATAGAAACTGCTGAACAGCATAAGAAAATAAGACCTGTAGTTTCTTAGCTGAAATCTCCCACTTGCACTTGACAGCAAAAAAATACACCTCCAAAAAGCCAAGAGCAAAGCAAAATTTCATAGATAACACAGGAAAATGGGACTACTGAGAGGATTTAAAATTACTCTATTACAAACCTAAGTTATACCCAATTTCAGTCAGTTTATGATCCACGAACCTACTTTTCTTTAGCTCCCAGATAAAAGCTTCCTACTCTCATTTTAGTCTGCCAGTCATAAGGTCAGTCAAAAAAATCTAATCAGGACAGTTCATTTTTTATAGTTTGCTTTCTGCTGGATTGTCTATATCAACAAGTATTCTTCTCAGCTTAACCTGTCAAACTTTTATGCTTAGCAGAGCCACTGACTGAAAAAAGCTGAAGCTGCTGCTCAGAAACATCAGTAGATACAGTAACAGCAGGCATAATTCAAAATAAATTTTCATTTCTTCACATAGGTTTTAACACTTGACCTTTTTGTAATTTATGGAGATCATCAGAGCATAAAGATGAGGTGGATTCAAATCATCCTCAGGGCTGAGTACTGCAGACTACAATGATGACTTATAAGTGACACTGGTCTTTCCACCCTTCTTCCACTTCAAACGCACAGTATGCCAAAATAAATGCAAAGATGTGAAAACATGCTTGAAGTTTCAAGTTGCAATATCTTTTTCCTCATATACTTAAGAATTAAAAAACAAATTTTGCACACATCTCTGCTCAAAAGAAAATTCTGCTATGCTGCTCTTCAGCCTAAGGAGCTGCCAGAACAGAAGCTGTCCCATCACAGCTCTCGATTCAAAGAACAAACTCAAACCTTAGCAAAATACAAGGGCAAGAACTGATTTTTTATTAACCTATTTTATGGACTCTCGAGAGGAAAATTAGTCCTGTCAATGGTTCCTCACTGCATGAGACTAATATCTCATCAGAGGACATGGCATTATTTCACTTTTATGTCTGTCCCTCAAGAATTCTCCCTTTGATGAAGTAGTTCAAGGGCAGACATCAAAAAGTCTATTGTAGCAAGGTACAGCAAATGGATCCAAGCCACATAAGACTTCATCAATAAAAATGCACATGGTAAAATTCCGCTTGGCAAGCATAACAAATATTTGCATCACTATGGTCTTAGAAGAGGACAATACCTCGTACTGCTGGTCACTTTCCTTTCAGACCAACTTGACAAAAATACAGAGTACTGCTGAGACTAAGCCACAAAGGATAGAATTTATATTCCACATTTCTGAGGTAGCCAACTTTTTTTAAAGTCAGATTAAATAAATTACCCTTCTAGACCTAAATAATCTTTTAAACATCTACTATACAACAACATTTATACCACCATGCTTTTTTAAAAACTATTATTTCAGCTATAAACAAGCTATATTACAAAAATTAGAGATGACTCCCACTTGAAGAACTGACAGAGGAACAGATGACCACAGCAGATTTGAGTGACAGCCACAGACTCTTCCCAGGCACATTTCAAGACAGGAGTCTGAAGCACACTCAGCACACCTGAAGATCTAGTTAACAATATTTACTAGCTGGGTCTGTCAAGCAATTAATCACTCTGAAGAAGAACCTCAGACATCAGTCTCTGGTAAAGTGCATTCTGCTTGTTTTTCCCCAGGATGCTGGACATGGTTTTCTTCTGAATAACCATTCACCAGGTTGTCAGTCAGATATCCTGTATTCACACTTGTATGGATAACTCACACTGATTCTCTTACCCTTTAAAGAACCTGCAGTTTTCAACAGTAACCAGATTGGGTGGTAGGTGGGGAAAGCAATCATAGGAGAAAAAATGTTTTGGGAATCTATGTGCTTTGAATGGAACCCCAGGTTTTTCTTCTGAAGGAGTTTTTTGACCAGTTACACATGTGCAGTGTATTTCTGCATACCATTGTTCTATTAAAAATACGGGCTTTAGATTTTACTGGTGCCTGGTCTGTTGCCAGCAACAGACACACAGACCCACCAATAAAAAGGAGTTTAAAATGGTGAAAAGACGACACACTTGAAGAGAAATCTCTTTATAGCTTTCATTTAAAATATAAAATAGGTGAAACTTTAAAAGAGGAACATCCCATTCTGACCAAATTTTAAAATACAGTTTCATGCTAAAAGCAAAAGTCTGGAAGTGAGCCTCATGGAAGCTGCCAAACAATACAGAAAGAAACCTAATCTTTCACATTACTCACATCCGTGTCTTTGCCTTCCTGGCTTACATGAGTGTTGGCATTTTTACTAGATTGATCTAAATCCCCAATTTTATTTTCTATTTCCATAGCACTGCTTTCGACAGGACTCTGGGAAGACTCATCACCTATTTCTGCTTCCATTTTTGTGACTAAATCATGTTCTTTATCTTCCACATCCATTCCTTCCTCTGTTTGCACCAGTCCACGTTGAACTTCTTCCTCAGTTTTGTCTTCCAAGTCCTCCTCTTTCCTCTTTGCTTTAAACACTTCAACTCCCATCATCCTCAGGTAATGAAGCCTCTCATTCTTGGGCACAAAGGCACGCAGTGACGTCTTCCCTTGCCAGCCACACAGCACTATTGGACACTGAAGATCATGAGGTTTTCTACAAACAAGCAGTTAAGTTCAGTCAATTATGAGAAAGTTCATCTTCAAAACTTCATTTTATAGCTTTACACTAATTCAGTTCTAACACTGAATGCATTTTGTAACTATTCACAGAAGATGAAAGTACATTGTTCTTAACTTCAACACCTACACAGGCACCTGCCTGTCTACAAGCAAGCAAGCCAGCCAAAAACCCAAAAACCCAATGCTATTATGTTTCTGCAACAAGCAAAATAATTTTCTGGCTCTGGTTTCAAAAATAATACAAGAAACAGCAAAATTAAAGTTGACATTTAGAAAATTCTCAAGAGCTTTGTCCACAAAAGTTACTTTGTCCACAAAAAGGAACAGTAAAAAGTAACTTCTTCCATTCCAAATGCTAGACTTTACAGGGAAACAAACAAATAAATCACATCCAGTGATCTGTTGATGTCCAGCACAACTACCAGCTTTCCTTTATGAGGCTAAATTCTATGCTTCTTTTAAGAATTCACAGACAAGACAGCTTCTTTCCCTGTCTTATTCTCTGTATCCTATATGGCTTTACTGTTTCCCTCACTGCATCTCTATGCCTCTACTTCTGTTTTTGCTGAGTGAAAACAAATTCTTTTTCAGGTCTTAGAAGTGCATAAATGGAAAGCAACAAATCTACTTACTCAGGGTCTGGGTTGTACTTCAGAACTATACTTCCCATCGCTACAGGGAAGGGGGAACAAAAACAAAACAGATGTGTTACTTGGTAAATGATACAATGGTTGTAATCTGAAAATGTTCTAGAAAACAAGTTTTTAGACAAACACAGAGCATGACATGGTTAGCAGTTATCTATATCAGTACACTGAACTATAGACAATACCAGATTTTATTCCCCTTTTTTCAACACAAAATACTTATATAGTTACAGACGCAATTGCCAACATTGGCTCCTCCAAAATCCCAAACAAATGAATTAAAATACAAAATCCACACAGTGGATTAACTTACTCAGTGAATCTAGCAAGGAACGTTTACTTAATTAAAATGAATGTAAGAGTATGCCAGACAAAACTTCAGAACATTTTTTTCTTCCCATTTTGTCTCATCAAACACGGAAGTACAAGGATAAGCAATGAATTGGAAAGAAAACAATAACAAAAGACTGAAAACCAATTTTCATGTCTTGAAGCATCCAGTGTAGAGGAAATAAAAGTTTAACATGAGTAGACATTTCTCCCCATATTTAAGAAAATCAAATCTGAAAATCAAATCATAAGGTCGTGACAAGCAATTGCAGATGACAAACAGTTTCAGCTGGAGCACTAACAGGCAGAAAAAACAGAAGCGTATATAAAATACGCTAAAATATCTTTGTTCATCAGATAATTTAAATGCTGCCTCACAGCACTACTTGGAAGAAGTCATAAGTTTGGCAACCTTCTGTTCTCTACAGCTCAAAAACCTTAGAGGCTGCAATCACAAAGGACTACAATTCCTAGCAGCACACTAGCTTTCAGTGATGCTTACTTACCTAACACGTCTATTTAAGATAAATTTAGTCAAAATTTTTAGCAAACACAGTTCATGTTACAGGATTTTCATAGACTTCTGTGCAAAGTATAAAAATAATTTTGTGACAGCGAAATTAGCAGGCTTACCCATATCTTTGACTTTCTTCTGGGTTTCACTACTGAATTTACTTAGGAATGGATTTTCCTGGGTTAACAGAATTTTGACATCTTCTATGCAGACACTTATAATCCTTGCATGAATGAATGGGTACAGAGTATAAATGCCCTGTTTAATAAATAAACACAATTATTTCAAAATTTAACTACTGATTTCTGAAGGAAAAATGTTAAAATCTGTGTGCACTTTACCTAGTACCGGAAAACAATTTTCACATTTTAAACCATACTGAAAATGTAAATTACCATTAATTTGACAAAGTTAATGCCAGCTGTCTTATAGAGTCTCAAGGAAACCAAAGTATCTCCTTTGAGAACACAATGCTATGCAATTACCTCCTGTGCTAATCTGAATGCACATCCAAACTGTTCACCATCACTGTTGCGAGACCAGACTTTTATCCCCGTGTTGATAACCTGCAAACACCAAAGCCAATAAGCATCAGTAGGGAGCATAAATTCTAAATTACCACTCTGAACTTGTTTTTTCCTCAACTCTTCGACTAAAAGTTCATTTGCACTGAATACTGAATTAATGTGAAAATTCATTCAAGGGAAAAAGAAACTCCTGCTGTAAAAATGTGGCGCTCCCTCAAAATAAAATGCCTTTTACTCCTTTCCATATTGAAAACTGAACAGTGTGAGGAAGTGGCAGTCTTAAAAAGAGGACAACAAACTACTAATATCTAATTTTAATTTTAGTTTGAGTAAGAATTTTTTGTGTGATTCTGGGAAAGTCAATCAAGGACAGGATTTCAAAAATGTACAAGTGATTGGACACTCTATCTAACCTTTGTGGTACTCAAAGCCTCACTACCTAATATAATGCACCAGTTCTTTAAAATTTTGTCAATTATGTAGCCATTTCCTGCATAGGGGATAAAAGAATAATTGTTTATCCATCTCAAAGATCTGTTGCAAAGCTATACTGAATATCCTCAAAAATTTTCAAGATTTGACTGGACGAGGCCCCAGAATGTATCTGATCTAGCTTTGAAGTCAGCTCTGTTTGATGTAGGAAGGAAGCTGGACTACATGACCTCATTCCAACCTAATTTACACAGTGACTTTTGAGACAAATCTTTAGTATTTGCAAGACGTTTTCCACAGGGAATCATAAAAAAAAAATATCCCTCTAATTCACAAAAACTACTTATTATCCCATTATCACTCAACTTAATGAACTTTCAAAATGTTTAATTGTCAAAATTACTTTGAAACAATGTCCCTGTGTAACACAGCCAGTAAATAATTCAGCTGAACTTATCTTTCTGGTTGGCTTTCAAAGCTCTTAATACTTTTATAATTGAGAGGGTGATAAATACAACATCATCAATGTAAACGTGTAAAGTTACCTGAAGACTACATAAAAATGCTGGCACATAGACAGCAGTTATATATTCCCTCTCTCTACTTTAAAGTTCTCTTTCATCCACCAAAAATATACTGATTTTCATCTCAGAGACTGTTATTTACCTCTCAGAGTCAACTTTTCATCTCTAACACAGTAGGGACAGAGAGGAAAACATTAATCCAGACTTTAAAAAAAATAGCCAGTCAGAGGTCTAATCCTCTATGTAAACAGTACACTTGGCATGTTCAAGGAGATATACACTGATGCTTATGAACCATACCTTCATCTTCTCACTATTGTTCAGAAGCACATTCCTTAGCTCCTTAGAAACCATGTACAGCTGCCTCTTTTTTCCTTCTTGAGTTCGAGTCAGTAAATTCATCTTGGGAAATGATGGGTCCAATGCGTAAAACTTCCTGTGGCCATAATACTTGTTTTGATTAACTGAGCAATAAAATCACATACTCAAAATGCATGGTTTAGCCCATTTCCTCCAGCTATCTCTGCAAACACTTAGCACTTTGGCTTAAGAACACAAAGATTAGACTTTCTAAGCTGCATGACATAAAAAAAAAGACAAGCTGTTATAGACACTGAGACACACTGGAAAATTTCCAGTGCAAACTCTAGTTGGCTATTTTCATTTAAGTATTTAAGTGCTGAGGAGAGGGGGCCCTGGTGCAAAGTCAGGCAAAAGCCATTACGCAAGACCAACGAGACCCATCTTTTGTAACGAACTGAACTTGAACTACTAACAGGAATCTTACTGCCAAAACAGATACATCTTTTTTCTTACTGGATAGGAAGGAACAATGGATCATCTTCAGGGAGAAACACAAAAGGGTCTTCTTTAAAACCAAACAACTTCATTTTTTTAGATGGTGGTGGTCTAAAAAGGAAATAGCATTGCACTGTCAATTTCACTAAAAGTACTTACTTCAAAATCAGTATATTCAGTTCATTTAGTCAACACTTGGCTTATTTGTAACAACAGTATGCCAAAGAGAATACTGGCATTTTCTTGTGCTTCACTAACACTGCACACAATTTAACTTGTTAAAATAAGGAAGTGAAGCAGTGCTTGGAAACAGAGTTCACAAAAACAAGTAAACAGAGATTTCTGATGAAATGATTGTGAAGAGAATACAGATCCTCCAACTTCTCAAAGTATTTTTTTCCCTTAACAGAGAAGAAAGTATTAACAGACTTAACAAATGCTAATAAGAAAACTGGTTATTTTGCAAACTTGCTTAATGAAACACAGACAAGACAGAAAACATGGAAATGCAAGACAATTGAATGAATTCATTAATTTTTCTTCATCAACTTCTAAATTACAAAAGAACTACAGAATTCTCAGCAATTGCAGAGCTGTCACAGGACAAATACTTAGGCATGGTCCTTACCCGCATACTCCTTCCTTTTTACTCTGCTCAGTGTCCAAATTCTGCAATTCTTGCATTTTCTTAGACTCTTCATTTTCAGTAAATGTTGGTTCTTCAATAATACAGTCAGAACCATTACCTGAATTAGCTGCTGTCACTTCAGTATCTCCTGTTCTTTGTGGTAATTTCTGATGAACCTGTTTCAAATTACAGTATTTTCAAAAAGACAAAAGTAGTATCCAACTTGTAACAGAAGGCACCTATGTTCTTTCTTTGTATGTGCTTAATTCTTGTCAATTTGTATGCAAGTGCTTAAACAGATCCATTCAGGGAGGTAATCTGATTACTAGATTAAGATACCACTATAAATTGCATTTACCTCTAATACTGATCTGGACAGTTTCATACCAACTGTCCAAGAAAGCTATTTTTGTACCCTCTACAAAATCATGTTCAAGCACTCAGAGAAGACTATTTTAAAACAGGATCTGCTCTTTTCCTCCTAACACTCAAAGTGACATATACATCCTGCTGCTGCACACATTCTGGAAGAGTGCTACGACGTTTCAACTTAGAACAGCATAAACTCTTTGGAGGGTGCTTGCTTCTGAATAAATGCTTATTCCCTATTGCCACATACATTTTACTCATAAGTTGTTCTAATGAAGCAAATCAAATAAACACCTAAAAGGGATTCACACTAGAAGTTCTCCTCACAGACATGACAATCTAAGAGATCAAATAAATCACATCAACTTAAAATCCTGTTGACAGGATTTAAAGACAATTGACAACAAATGGATTAAAGTCAGATGGCTGAAGCTGCTGCTCCAAACAGTTTTACATCCATTCCCCATGCTGCTGATCTGCTAATCTGCTAGTGAATCACTCCTGAGCAACCAGCCACGGAGTAAGATAAACTGACATCAGAATTAGCTTACAACACAGCAGAAAAAAGCCTTTTAGCAAGGGACCACACACAGCTGAAGGAAGTGACAGCTTTAGCTATCCAATATAATCTGCTTCTGTAATTCTTTCAAAGTCTTAATTTTGGGTCAAGATTTATCTTGTTATTTTACTACCATTTCAAAATCCCCTTTCTTCTTTTTTTTCTATTTTAAAAGTTGTCATGGTTTTTTTCTTACTACTTCATGGATTTAGGAATTTATTTTTAATTGACACACTGAACTATAACTGAAGGGCAGATACAGAACAGTTACAGTATGTCTTCCATTATGTGCAAACTTAAAAAAAAATCCTGAAACATTATTAGCAATTAACATTTTAGATAATTTAAAAGAAATTACCTTAGGCTGACGTTTATTCCATGGCATTGGACACTTTTTTATTAAGACAGCCACAAAGAAGCCACCTGTGTTCTGGTGATGTGGCAATATCCTAAGACTAGAGAGAATAGAAAAAACAATGTTGCAGCACATTCATAGCTGCATTCAGAATCACAAAATACTGGAAGGCCGACATTTATATGTACTTTCAGGATAAGGTAAGTATTCCTAGTAGGATTGTGCAGATTTAATTTATCAAACTAGAAATAGGATCTAAATAGAGCATTCTGACAAAATTACTTGCAAAGCATAACATGTTCATTCACGGTTCACATTTGAGCTTTAATGACTCATTTCTAAAGAATATTTTTAGAATAGCTATGGAAAACCTTTAAAAGCAAGTAAGTCACATTGTTAATATGTTAATGTTTTACATACTTTTTCAGTAATTTTGACTGTTTATCGGTATTGGATGCAAAGAATTTGACCTTTTCATGCAAGTACTTATTCCTCTTAGGCAACTTGCAGTAATTTCTCCTGATTCACTGGAGTTTAACTATTGTGCACTGCCATTACGTATGAAGCAATCAAAATACACTCAGACCTACACATTCCTAATCTGACCGAATTGTAATGTGCCCACAGCCATACATGTTACATCAAATACTCGTAAGATCTAATACTCATAAGATCTGGGAAAATTTACCAGCGCTCCAGATTCATTGCCTTTAGCTTCTCTTCATCTTTCACTGGAAACATAGTAGGACGTATTTGTGTTTGTCTATTTGAAGGCACATCTTTCCACTCCTCAAACCACTGTCCATCTTTCAGCATCACCTTCAAAGGGGTAAATATAAATTCAGTGAAGAATTTAGGTCACCATTTTACATGTTTTAATTAAAATACTTGCAAACCAAGGTTCAGACACCAAATAGAGAAGTTATTTTCTGGTATAGAAAATTAAGTTCTTTAAAGCGTATGGTTTCTTTGTGCATTGTATGTGTGCACTTCAGAGCAGGAGACTCTTGCCAGCTGCAGCTCATTGCTCTACTTCATATGCTTCAAAAAAAAGGAGCATACAGTCCAAGTACAGATTGGTGCTGAATCAACTACAAAGATCTCTGTTAACCTGCTAAAACATGTGAACCACCAAAATCCAGTGGAAGGACAGTGGTGAAATATGTAAGATCAGTGAGCCATCAGATTTAAGTTACACTACTCCTTTTTTACCATGAGACTGGCAGTGAAACATTGTGTTATAGGCAGCTTCCAAGCAGTATACAAAGGAAAAGAGCTACTGCAGTCTAGTAAAGATCAGAACTGAAGAATCACAATTTCATTACATAAGAAATATGCAAGAGTGCAATGCAACAGCTTGGTAGGCAGAAAGTTGCATGACACATATACAAGTCAATGACAGAGATGCTCTTGTGGAGAGCTGCTCAAGAACCATGTCCCCATTAATTTTCTAGCATCTGTACCTTTACTTAGAACTCAGAACACATCTACAGATCCGCTCTAAGACACTGTGTAGACATAACATCACCTCAGTCTGGCTAAGGGCAAAGCTTTTGATGGACTCTTAAGGTACAAGGCGAAGGTTAGAGCCACAACTCTTACAGGAAGGCATTCTGAATGCTCTTCAAGCAAGGACACCAAAGTGAAAAAATAAGCCAGGGAAATTTTGACTTCAGAGCTCTAGATGCCTGGTTTTGTACTGGATGCTAAAGCTGTAAGAAGGGTCCCAAATGGGGACGCATAGGGCAAATGCATAAAATTAATCACTGAAATGAAGGCCCATTTTTGTTGTTAAGGCAACAAAGTAAAGCAGTGATGGCGACTTCAAGACTGGCAAGTATGATGAACTGGTTTCATGCATCTCACCGTGATTGTCTTCAAAGTTTCATCAAGTGTTCTAGTGGAAACTGAAATATAACATTTATCTAGACTACAATTTCACTAAGAACTTTGGAATGCAGATTTTAGCATCATGAAGTCTGGCACTTCTCAGCCACTGATCAGATCACACTTTGTGCCTTTCCATGTTTCCTGAAATAGAAATTACTGTACTTACAGAATCAGTATTTCAAGTCAAAATATGCTACATTTCATACTGCTAGATGGAGACAAGACAGACTGTACTTCTGAACTGCTCTTCTTTAGAAGTCACGACTTAAGCTTGAGAAAAACCAACAACAGGAGTTGGTTATAACCAAAGTCTAAAAAAAACCCTATTTTGAGTTTAATGGAAAAACTGCCTAGCAGTCCTGTGCTGTTCAGTTTTGGTTTACCAGCCTAACTGGTAAGTTGGTGTGACTGGTAGAATGACAAAGCACCAAAGAACACACTGAACACACTCTTCTCTACTGCACATTTTACTGACCACCTGTTAGAGCAGAAGGAAAAGTGTTGCAGGAACAGATGACCAAATCTGGAGTTAAAAAGGTGGCTTCTCTTCAAGCCCAAAATAATTCACTGGAGTTCACTCATCGTCTGGCTTAAGGAGGGAGTACTGAATGCTATTTCCAAGCACCCAAGTGTCCCTTATTTCTGTTTTTGAACAAAACCTTATTTCTGTTTTTGCTGTTTCCAGAGATTTACAGTCAACTGATGTTCAGGAATATTTAATGTAATCAGTCACAGAACTCCTAGAAAACAAATGCTGCACCAGGGAACAAAAGACTACACCAAGTAAAAACAGCACCAAAGTAAGCAAATACGTCCACAGTGACGTGCTAGCCAGTGAGGCATGAAAATATACAGTAGCAGCTAATCAGGTCTGAAGAAAGTCTGGCAAACTTTCAACACATTTTATCAGACTAGTTTTTAAAACCTGTTAGGGAGATATATATTTCAAATGCAAACAGAGAAACATGCTACAGGGAATAGAATATACCCTTAGTGATCATTATATAAATATATATATATATATATAGTGGCTTTATGGAGTACCAAAAAAAGGTACAATTAAGTTCACAGAGCCACAGTTATTCATTTTACATTTATTCTTCAGGTGCAAGCACACAGTGTAAACTTTAGGAACACTGAGAAAAAAGAAATCAACTAGTTTCTAAGCTGGATTTCCAGTGGCAGAACATAAACAAATCTTTATTTCCTCCATCTTCTTCATTAGCCTGTACACAGGCATAAACCTGCGTGGCATTGCAAGAGAATAAGGAGATGATAAGACAGAAAACCCAATGGCATTGCAAAGGCACACATTCATAACTGAAATTTACTCAGTTTCTTTCCCCACTACCAGGATGGCCTTCTACTTTTCTTGACTATACTCTTGACAAGAAGCTGAAGCAGCTTTGGGTTTTTTTGCCCCTCTCCATTAGTTTGTTTCCAGAACTGAAATAATTTAAGGCCTGGAACAAAACACAGGACTCTATTACTCTTCTAGGATTAGTCACATCACTGCAGGCTTTAGAGCTTATTTGCAGAAACAGTTCCACAGCTTTTACTTCCAAATGAAGTAAAATGGACCAGCTGAAGAACTGCAGAGTCTAACATTCACAGATCCTGAAGACAGAGATGGATGGCTAACATTAAAAGTGGCTGAAATTATGTTGCCATCTACAGGCCACATACAAGAGAATAGGGAATTGTAGCAAGAAAGCATAGGAGACAGAGGAAAGAAACCTAGAGGTAAGGGAAGAGCAGATGAGGAGAAAAGAACCTACCATCGCAAAGACTTTCAGCTTAGCTCTCTCCCCTAAACATCAAATCATTGCCATCAGTGCAGCTCAACCTAATGTTGTGAAATGTTACACTTTTGAATTTCCCTAATTTAACACTCTATTACAAACCAAGAACATCACAAAAAAAAATCAGGTTAAATACCTTCCATTTTGTAATTCCTGGCATCCTCTTCAAACCTGGTAACTCGGAAGAGACATCAGCAAGTTCTAAGGCACCTGAAATCCCAAGAATATAAACATTTTGAAAACAGAATTTAAGAGTTCTGTTGCCAATTGTCTTTTACAAAAATAGTTTTCCTTAAAGTTTAAAGCTGTTTTAGGAATAGTACTTTTTAAAACTTTCAAGAAATAAAATGCTATACCACTTCTACCACTTACATTAACAAAGAAGGTGAGAAGAACTGTTAATAATAACTACATAAGATGCAACCTATAAATTACCCAAAACATAATGGTTAGATATTTTTGTAGCAGCTGCAGAGTAATCTACAACCTGTATCATTAAACATCAGTGTTCTAAGCAATGGAATCACTGAAGTTCTTATTCTCATTTACTCAGTACTTGGACTTACTACACTGATTAAGTATTTTTCAGGGAATAAGTTTTGGTATAACTAAGCCTTCTGAAATGCCTACAATATTCTGATTACAAGGACCTACAATCTCAATATATTCCAGTGAGAGAGGAAGGAGAATTTGTTATCTTTAAAATGGAAAATTCCAAACTGTTTAACATTAACATGACAAAAGACTATATGCCTAAAATATGTCAAATTACTACAAGAAACATCAACAGGGTATAGCTTAATTTACTGAATAAAAGCTTAAAGCTTTACTGTTATAAACTGAAATAAAACTTTACTGTTTAAATACTGTTATTTACTGAAATAAAACTTTAGTGTTTAAATAGGTGATATCCCTAGAAAAGAATAACTTCTAACATTGCTTTTCTGTGATTCTAAATACTTTAGTTATTTAACAGTTAGGTAGGCTTTTCCTCATGTTGTACACAATTTACCAACCTGTTCTACATAACTATAACCATTTACTCTTACAGTGACAGCTTAAGCAAGTCTTTCAAATAAACGAAAAGGAGATACATGAATTCATAGAAAAATTTAAAAATGACATCTCAAATGTGATTACACTTGATGTCTTGCATCCATCCTTTGAATACTGCCTCCCTACAGCATGACTTCAGCTGACCTCTCAAGACTACATCAGACTGATCAGGCACTGAAGAGTCTGTCAGAAGTGCTACAGTTTCCAATAGTTGCTACATGGTACAAAAAGGCCTTCTCCCTACTCCTTCATCCCTAAGGGGAAAGCAATCTCTCATCTGCTTCCCAAGTAGCAAGGTAACACTGTGCTAGAAACTACCAACAAACCTTCTGGACTGACCTGAACTAATTCTTGAGGTACAATGCCCCTTGCAGACCACTGCACTACCTCTTTACTACTACCTTCTTAAGCTACACCTGTGTTCAAGTTCCAAGGATAACATTCAGTTGCTGAGACACATCACAGCTTCCAAGTATGCCTCAAAATACCTCCACCGGGTAGTGACTAAATCCAAAGGTCATAGCCAGTCTTTCCTTCAAAGTATTGAATTTCCCCCAGGTGCTGCAATTGCTGGCCTCCACATCCTACTGCTTTTGTGCTCCTATCCCAACTAGTTCTTAATGCTTTCCAATCTTGTCACTGTTAAAATTAATGCTGGCTTACTATGGCCTTCAATAAGCCAAACATACTGTAAATTATTGGAAATGTGTCTATGATTACCAAAGAAGCTACTTCTAAATAAAAATGTCCTTTTACAGAATCACAGAATAAGCTGCATTGAAAGGGAACCACCAAGATCGGCGGGTCCAACTCTGGCCCTGTGCAGGACACCCCAAGAGTCACACCATGTGCCTGAGAGCATTGTCCAAACGCTTCTAGAACTCTGTCAGGCTTGGTGCTGTGACCACTTCCCTTGGGAGCCTGTTCAAGTGCCCTAACACCCTCTGGGTGAAAAACCTTTGCCTGATATCCAACCTAAACCTCCCCTGACACAGCTTCAGGCCATTCGCATGGGTCCGGTCACTGGTCACCTGCCCTTCCTCTTCCCTTCACGAGGAAGTTTCAGACTGCAATGGAGGTCTCCCCTCAGTCTCCATCAGGTTGAAGTTACCTCAGCCACTCATCATCAGGCTTTTCCTGCAGACCCTTTATTATCTTTGTTGCCCTCCTTTGCATGCTCTCTAATAGTTTAATGACTTTCTTATATTGCAGTGATCAAAACTGCACACAGGACATAAGATGAGGCTGCCCCCATGCATAGAAGAGTGGCCTCCGAAATTACATAGTCAATTAGTTAATAGTTAATTAACCTGCAAGCACTTTAGCTAAAGTGCTGTTTCTAAGACAATGAAATTTCATGCATAATTCGGGGCCAGAATAGTTACTGACACAAAGTAAACATTACATAAATCAGGCTACCAACTTCCAGAGTAAGTGCAGCTCCAGGAGCAATAGAGCTGCTTCTGCTCTGTAAAAGGCTCAACTTTAAAATGTCTGTGGAACTTTTCATGCCAAATCCAATTATATGATTCCAAATTTCAGGTTATTGATTCAGATAAAACAGTATACACCAGCTACTAAATGGCCTACTAAACCCTACTATCACAAAGTGATGCAGTGCAGCTTCCCAGCTCATCTCAATTTTTCCACCTCTTGTAACCTCAGCCTTCACATGCAAGTCAAAAATGCAAAAAAACCCCATGAGTTTAAACACATTAAAATTCCAAACATGTCAAAATGTGGGGCAAAGGATGCTAAAGGTATCAGTGACTCCCACCTACTGGTGTACAATTACTGTGCTCTAACTGCTTAACTACACTCCGGGCTTTTTAGTCCTATAGTACACAGCAGCAATGTTCCACACTGAGTTTTCCAAAGGAATTACAGATGTCACACACGGACTCCAACCAGTGAAAGCAGTTAGTGGGAGCCAGATAACAGAGACTGAATGCCACTGATCTGTAGAACTGTCTTCTGTATCATTAACACAACTCTTCAGGTTTTGTATTTGCAGCTGATTCACACCCATTTAAGAACACTGCTCATAGCAACATGAATGAAATCCTACCGGTACCAAAAAATTTCCACAGTTGTGCAAACTAGCAGCACATTACCCACACCAAGCTTATCACTAGTACCATCACACACATATCCTTTTTTCGGCTGAAGGGGGGGAAAAAAAAAAAAAAAAAAAAAGAGTTCCCCACTGTTCAAGCTTACATTCTCACCTTGACTCTTCTCCAGCAGAGATGCGATTACAGCTTCATTTTCGATGGGATTCAAGGAACACGTGGAATACACCATTCTCCCGCCTTCCGCCAGCTGCTCAACACCACGGGTTGCAATTCTCAACTGCAATCTAACAGAACACTCTTGGTCTAGCCAGCTATCATTCAGGAACCCACAGAAAGCTTTACTGCAGACACACAACTCTCCATGGACTAAGCCAGCACTTGGGGAGCTCTACAGCTGTCAGCAGTACACAAATTATAGTCAGTGTTAAACTAAGTCAGCTTAGTGCAGTCTATACTGCAGACACACTCACAATGACACCTATTAAATTAAAGCAACAATTAGGTCAAACATTAACACTAACGCAGCATAACTTTGAATATAACATTCTCTATTTTGTTCTTTCTAGTGCCCCATCAGTTTTATTATGAAGTACTCTACACTAGAAAAATAACATCCGAAAACATGACTCTTCTCAGAAATCCAGTTAAAATGAGGAATAATCTGACTATTACAAATATTATGGACAACGTAGCTTAACTAGCAGTGGCCTTCTGAGAAAGGTATCACTGAGCTGGACCATGACCCTACCTGCCTACTTCCAACTAAAATGACACCTGCAATAAGGAATGAGTTGCCAAGAAGTCATAGGTCAGCTGAGTCACAGTAATTAATGGCATCCCTAGCTTGTTAAAAACACAGTAAAATGTTCTGAGTTTTTTTCATCTGTTTCAATCACTACATTTTACTATGTGCCTGCACTAGGCTAAGTACTCATTCACCATCAGATAACTGAAACCATTTGCGTATGATCTCTAGAATCCTAAAGACTTTAAAATATTACTATTAAATTTTACAACTTACTGTATTTTCCAACAGTATTTTACCTGCCTAAATGCTAAGAATACCAACCGATTTGTTCCATTTTATTAGCTATCCTAAGTCAATTCAATGAATATTTCCATGACAGATATTCGTGACAATACAAGCAATTTAGATTCACATGTTTCCCTCCTCACGTCTGAAACCCTACACTTCCTCTCAATAGCACTAAGCTCTTGATTTGAGAGAAAAATGACTCTTCTTAGTCTCTGCTTTGTCATAAATTAACATGTGAATGCATGCAGATGTTTAAGATATAGAAAAGGGAGAGAAAAATGAAAGAAGTGCAGATGTGCAATAAGCATTTTTACCCATGGAGCTGCAAACTGTTTTGTGTTGTCCACTTCTTCCACACATCAATGTTTTTCCTCATGGTTCCATCTCCGCTGCAACAGAGGTCGAAGTTTTGTATTATTTGTGTGTAAAACTCCATATCAAAGTCATTTATAGCAGCACAAAAATAGCAGGCCCTCTCCCTTATAACTAGTTACACTGTTCTGTTTTGTTTCCTCACTGTCTTCCTATTTCAGTGTCCTGAACATAAGGTCAAAATTTGAAGCCCTTCAACTGATCAAATTCAAGGACCACTTGGAGTTAAAAAATTCCCCTTGATTCTGTATCCCCACACTTAAAAGACATTTGGAACTATAAATCCTACCTCACTAACCTACTCAAAAGGCACAATTCAGTAACATAAAAAATTTAGCACTGCACTTAAAGCAGTAAAATCCATGTATTCAAGTTTACATGCAAAGTACCTGCAGGGGACATCACATAAAATCCTGTCATAGAAGAGGATCTCTTTTCTTCCATCAACATCTATTTGAAGGTTAGGAATGCTGGAGGCATCATGATTTACCACCATGATGCATGGACTGTTTAATCTCTTAGCCTGATGAACCAGCAAATAGCAGCGCTTGTTGTCGACATCATTGGCAATTACAAAACCGTCTGAGAACATAAAAGAGTGGGAAAATGCTTTACTATTCAACAGATAAATAATTTTCCATAGTTTATTACCTTATCTCCTAAAGCTCTGTAAACCTTTCACTAGAGATTTTTATTTAAAAGACTGCTCATGAATAGGGGAGCCCTTACTAGGCATAAAATAACTTAAAGCTTGTTGAAGGTTGACTGATGTGTCATAGTATCAAGAGTTTTAGCTCCCATCCTGTGGCAATAAGATACAGCCAAGGGCCCTTCAACTTTTCAAAGGAAAAACTATGAAACAGAAGAAACGCCCACTGTCACCAAAGACAATCTCTACATCAGCAAATTTTCAGTACAATGCAGAAAGAATCCACACTCTCTACAACTTTACAGTGCCACTGGGCAGTATTTTCTGTGAGCATCTAACCAAAAATTCAAAAGATTCTGAAGCTTAGAAAAATGATAAATATCACAATTGTTTCAAGTCTAAAGCAGCTTAATCCAGTGTTTGCAGAGCACCACGAGAGCACAGAGGCTCATGGGCCATCATCTACTAAGTAAACCTGATTATATAAAGAAATCAAGCTCTAATCACATGTACTGTAATCTGAACTGTAACGATACATATAATTCATGTCTGTTTTTCAAGCAAAGGAAGCCCATGAAGTTTCAAATCTGTACCTTTAATCTCATAACAACCCCTTGGAGAATTCAATATATAGTTAAATGCAGTTACTCATCTGTGACATTAAAAACAATCTACTACAAGAAAAAGCAGAAATTCCAAGTCACAAGCTTTTACTTTTCCAGACTTACTGGGAAAAGGAACATTCATGTCAGCGTGCAACATTTCAATGAGCTGTGCAGTCTTAGATCCAGGAGCAGCACACATATCTAGAATCTACAAACATAAGAAAGTTTAAAAAAGTCCTGCCTTGTACTTTTTCAGTACTTGAAAAATTTACTATGTTCTTGTTTAAATTAAGTATTTTTGAATATGCAGAATTATGACTGTTCTGAACACTAGTTTGAAAAAAACAAAGTACAATCTTGTTCTTTGTAAGCTTTACCTTTAAAGGCTGAAAATATAATAAGGACTTTAGTTTGTAGGGAACAAAAATATCAGCTGAAATAAAATTTGAAAGAGGAACTGGAATACAGATTTGGGGATATGATCCTTTTATCAGTTTACAAACAATTCCAACTGAAGTTATCTGCAACTTTACATATATACACATATATTGAAGACAAAGTTACATTCAAGAGCAAGTAGTACTTTTCTTTAAACTACTAATAAATTAATCAGAGACAGCAGTTTCTATAGATTTTATAAAAATTAATTGTTCTCCCATCCCACACACTTACATTGCAATGCACAAATTCAGGGCAGTATATGTCTTCTGCTTCTTTATCTTGGAAGAAGCACTTGGGAAGTGTTTGAACTGCCCTGAGGCAGCTGAACACAACAGCAGAGACACCAGCACCTAAATTCTAGAGTATTTCTCCCTCCTAATTAATCACTAATTCAGATGGAGTCATGGGTAGAGTCACTTTCACAGCAAAACAACTGACATCTCACACTGTTCTCTTGAGCAAGGAAGCTTAGAGTCTTTCCTCTTGCCTAGTTACAGATTTTCAGAAACACATGTCTATCTTCTGGACCTTTGGCTCCACTAAAAATCAGCTGAGATCGTGCAACAGGATGAAGGATGGGAACGATCTGCTCAGATCCTCATGCAAGCCCCTGGCAGAACAAGACTGAACCACAAGACAGCCCCCAGGGCAACAAAAAGAGAGCTCCAGAGAACGTGTGGTAAGTGCTGTCATGCAGCAGTGCTAACGCATCATGAAACACCCTGCAAGACAGTATNTCAGGGCAGTATATGTCTTCTGCTGCTTCCAGATCTGCTGTTTAAACTAAGAGATGTGGTGCTACTCTTTTCTACTTTTGCAGATAATGCAAAAGATAATGAAGAATATACAAGGCTATACACACTCTAAAACACAGTCCAGCAGACTGATGGTGTGGGGAAAACTAAATGGGAAAAATAGATTAAAAATGAACATAGCTATGGGGAGGTTTGACAATCATTAATTTTATCCTTGTGGAAGATGGAATCAGCATGTTAGATGTGACATACAGAATATGCTGGTTAAGCAAAAGTAACCTGCAATTCTGGTCCTAACAAGCAGCTTCTAAGCTAAGGCACTAAGGACCATAAAAGGTCCTAAATGACAAGTCAGGGCATCATTACATCATTAAACATTTGCTGTTTTGGCACAAGAGGATAAAGAACCTATTCTTAGTTTGATTTATGAAATCTTACACACATTTCTGGAAAATGCTGCAATATTCACCCAAATTAAAAATTAAATGTAAAGCCTATATACTGCTAGCTTAGCATATACAATGTAAGGTGTGTGCATAAATATCACCACAATTTGGGTTTTACATTAAGATGTAAAAGATGATTAAGATGAATGTGTTCACCACCTGTTCAATTCCAGACAAAAATCAAAATACACCTATGACACATCAGGACTGAGACTTTCAATTTACTATTCACTTAGATGAGAAGACCTTGCCTCACATAAAACAGCCACAGCTGTCATACACTGGGTTGGGGTGAAAGTAGGAGAAAAAAAAGGTGAAAAGTTATGTATGCTAAGTAATGTTAATATAAAAACAACTGTGTACAAACTGGTCTTTAAAACACGTTAGAAGTTTGATAAAGACAAAATTTTAGGATACAGCATGAAAATTTAAGGAAGAAGAACACAACGTGGCTGCTTGAGATAGCAAGGCAACTAGCTCATTGATTTAACAGATTAAGAGTGTAAGGCCACCTGACAGATTCGGTCTGCAAACAAGCACAGAGTATGAAAACATCACAAAGTTAGAACAGAAAGTTTGCTACCAGATATCCTCCTTCCTATGGTGTGCCATAAGAAAATACCATGGGCATTCCTTACACAGTTCAGTTAAAGTTAGCACCCTATAGTGTTTAGCCACCACCAAAAGCATGTTTCAGCTCACCCAAAATATTTCATCTAACAGATTATTTATAGAGTAGAACTTTCCAGCTTCTTCAAGAGGCATAGAGGAGTGAAATCTACGAGGTAGGGAATATTATCACTTGCATCTTGAAACCTACATCTGTTCACAGTGTGATGGAGAGAGGATGTTAAAAACAGTCACCTTACTTTAAAAGCAGGTTGTAACAAGAATACATAACTCAGATGCAGCTAAACACATTTACACTTTGAAAATAAGACTATGCAACTGCCTAAAATTGAAGCATTTTTTGCAGGCTATTACACACAGCTGAAAAAGCAGATGTTCCTCTGATAGTGTCTTTGTGATCTGAACATTAGCTGAGTGTTGCTGTGCAGAAAGCATAAAATGTACCAACACAAAACAGAACTGTGTATCAGCCTTGATACCGCTCTTCTGATTTGTAATTCAATTAAGCTAATTTCAGGGAACAAACTTTAGTACATGTTATATTCCAGATTTACCTTATGATGAGGGCTAACATCAAGCAGCAGAGGTGGGATCATACTAACAGCCTCCTGACGACTGATATTTCCCTTGAAAGGAAAAAAGAAATTAAATTTGTTTTTATTCCATGAAAGAATGCATTTCTTTTGCAATAAAACTTTTAAATTGTTATGTAGTAAAATAAGAAATCAGTCAGAAACACACTACTATAAACTTAAGATTAAATTCTGTTAGAATTTAACAAAAAAATCACAGCATCTCACCCAACTGTAATTTCTAATAATTGCGTATTTACTCCAATTGTATTAATTCTATAGTTTCTGCTCAAAAGAGAGGAAAAACTGGCTTTTATCAAGTGACAAATATCCATCACTTAAGTGTTGTCATGCACATGCATGCACTTTTTACTAGATTTAAAAATTTGGTTTCTAATAGCAACTGATTATTTTACAGGGACTCATTTTAACATCCCCAAACAACAACAAAAAATGCAATTAGTTTAGGCAAATATTTGTAGCTGCAGTTATTTACCAGAATCATTGGATGCATCACTGCCAAATGCAACACAAAATCCAGATCCTTCTGAGCTAATCAACTTCTGAGAGAAAAGGTAGTCTCCATCTTTCATAATGTATTGCAATAAAGCATTGCTCAGGATATGCCAGAAAAAAATCAAGATCTATCCAAAACTTACACATTCTGTCTCGCTAACCAGAAACTGATGAAACTTTTCCAGCTGTGGGGATTTGCGTAAGATTTTTCTACTCAAGTTAGTGTGCCAGGCTAACTCTTCAGGATACCTGGTGGAAAAGAGATGGGAAAAGAACAGAGACAGAAGAGGCCGATGAGCCAGGCTGGTTGCCGGGAACATGCAGAATGCCTTATCTCGCCTCCAGATCACTCACCAGCTCAGCGACTGCGGCATCTCGACTTTTTGGCCGTCCACTTCCAGGTCCTGCAGCTCTCGGAAGTACTTTTCCTTCAAGCAGTGGAGAATCTCTTTGGCGTGGCTACATGCGAGACACCCAGAGGGACACCGGATGGAGAATCGCAGAATCATAAGATAGTTCGGGTTGGAAGGAGCCTTAAAACCCGCGTAGTTCCACCCCCTGCCGTGGGCGGGACACCTCCCCCAGTGCCAGGTGGCTCTGGCAGCCGCTGTCCGGAGCGCGGCCCCGCGGGAGCCCTCAGTCCGTACCTGCGGTAGCCGGTGATGCGCAGCGTGGCGGGCAGCGGCTCCCGCAGCGCCGCCATGAACGCGTCCCACTCTCCGGCGGGCACGATGCCCAGCTCCCGGTAGTACCGCTCGAACAGCTCGTTCTCCTTCACGATCTCGGGGTAGCCGCCGGCCCAGCCCTGAAGAAAAGCGCCGCCGCCGTCAGCCCGGCGGCCCCGGCGCTCCCCGCCCCGCTTCACCTCCCCCGGCCCGGCTCTCACCGCCTGGTCCCCGCCGCCGCCCCGCTCCTGCCGCTGCTGCTGCTGCTGCTGCCGCCGGCGGTCCCGCGCCCT
>VZSE01011625.1:2622890-2651959 GCA_013398275.1 Promerops cafer | reverse complement strand
GGGCTGCTTCCTCGTGCACTACGCGCACAGGTGCGGGGTCGGGCGGGCGGCGCTGCCCGCGGGCACCGGCGGGGCTGGGGCGGATGGCGGGGGCTCCCTGCCATGCTGGGGGCAGGAGAAGGGATCGGTCTTCATAGAGATAACTGGTTGCTGCTTCCCGACAGAAGGGCTTGAGATTCTGTTAGTTAGCGTTTGTTACTTAATGTAGTAGTCACTGACGTCTCTTCTGCTTCGCTACATTAAGATATGTTCCGTGTTGTTACGGTAGCTGGGTCGATAGCCGTGGCGGGGCGGTGCGGGCTGCCTTGTGCGCGCCGCGCTGTGCACTGCGATGCGCCGGCGGGCGAACGGAGCGCTCGGCGCTCCCTCAGCGCGCCGCTCCATCCCTGTGCTGCTGCTGTGCCGCGCGGTGACTCCCGCTGCACCAATGGATTGACCAGGCTCTCTTAAGGTCACAGTGGTACCACAAGGAAAGTTCAGCACTCTGTACTGATATAATCTCGATGTTGCTAAACGATAGCTATTTTCTAATTATATTGTTCAACATCGTCTTTCAACATAGCGTTCATTGCAGGAGTTGGACTGGATGAGCCTTGTGTGTTTCTTCCAGCTCAGCAATATTCAATGATTCATTAAAATACTGGCAAAGACGAGGCTGAGAGCCCTTTGTTGCCAGGTAGTCAACACTATTCAGGCATTTTGTGAAAATACTTGGAGAAGGCAGCTTAGCTGGAGCCCAAGTGCAATCTTGCTGTTCCCTTCAAGTTATGGACAGTAGCTACTGGTCATACTGCACAAGTAAATTTGCCACCAAGGGATAGATTTGTCAGGTTTATTTTAAGACACTTGTGTGGCTGATATGTTATTTTCTGGTGCTTATTGGGAAAAGCTCTTGCTTTTGACCAAGTGTATTCCACAGCCTTGTGGTGGAGAGGTATATGACACATGGCTGGCCTGGAGGCTGCCTTTGAAAACCTGGAATTGTGTCTTTGCTCCCCTTTTTTCTATTCTTAAGCGTAAAGATATTAGGTTTTACATGGGATCTTAACTCATCCTTGATGTCTGGGAATAGCTAGGAATGTGAGGCAATGGTTTGTACAAAATGCTGAGCTGTGCTGCCGTTTCTTTTTTTCCAGGTGCTTGTTGCTATTGCCAAACCTGAGGGACTCTTCTGTAGGTGAACATAGACTGGAAGAGACCTCTTTTATCTAGTTCTGTTTGTTGTAGCATTGAGTGCTTTAAATAATCCTGTAATGAAATCATTACTCTTTCTTGAAAGCTGTTAGGGTTGGACTTCCTTTGGAAAGGTTATTTTGAAGCAGTCTTCCTTGGGTAGATGGAAAACACGTGAAGAACGCTCAGGCTTCAGTGATCCTGCTTCTGTATCATTATAGATCATAATTAAATCAATAGACAATTGGGAGTTGGCTAGTGCCACAAGAAAGAGCACAAGAATATTCACCTGCTCTTCTTGTTTGGAGCTAGTCTGTTTACTTGCATAATCCCCAAGGAAAAGCAATCAAGATTCCTTTCCGAAAGGGGATGGCAATTGTGGGTTTGTCACGTCTTTAGAGGTGTCATAGAGTAGACCAAAATTGTCAAGGTGAAGCAATTAATGTTTTGGCTTACAGAGTAGGGAGGAAACTGAGGTCAATTAAGTTAATTTCAAGGGGATTGACTTTCCCCCTGGAAGTGCTGGGGGAATTTGGTGAAGGGTCTTAAGTCCTAGCTCATCTCAGAAAGTTTGATGATACAACTGAGGGCTTAGGAACAAAAATCGACTGCTTAATATCAGTTGTCTTTATTCCTCTCACCGAAGTAATTGCTTTGGATACAAAGTTCAAAATTTCTGCCATATGGGAGAGAGGACTGATCCTGTAATTCCTATTAGGCAAAAACAGAAGAATGTTTTAGGTGTTAAAGTAAGTGCCGCTATCCTTTTGAACAGGCACCAAGGGCTGGTGCTGAGAATTTGAAAAGTAGGGTAGTGTGGACAGTGTTTGGACTTCAAAACTATCTTTCTTTGTGGTTAATACAATAAATTTTCTTTTCTTTGTTTGCTATAGGGCACTCATCTTTCCCCTTCTGATCCGTGAAGGAAAACCAACACCGTTTTTCACTTTTCTGTTAGCACTTCTGTTCTGTGTTTTCAATGGATACTTGCAGGGCCGAAGCTTAACCACCTATGCAACTTACCCTCCAGGCTGGCTGGGCGATTCACGCTTCATTACGGGTGAGTTAAATCATGGTCTGAGAACATCAGGTGTAATTTTCCTCTGTCTTCATAGCTCTTAATTTTTTATTGTGATTTTATAGTATCTTCAATGCCATTTTAGAAGTCTTCTCATAATTTTCTTACTGGTGTAGCTGGAGGCCTTTTAACCTTTTTTACTTTAGAACTGTGAACTGACACTTCTTTCTGCAGTGCTAGATGATCTGATTGTCATCTTTACTCTTGAACAGCCAAGTAAATCCAGGTCATGTGTTTTTTTTTAAGTAGAAACTTGAAGCTCTACATGGAATCAACAGCATGCAGGTTTAGAAGGAGCAAAGACCTTCTATGTAACATGTAGATTAAACTAAAGTAAGCAAATTAATGGAGTAAAAAATCTAGCAAAGATAGCTGCTAACTACTGACATACCATGGCAAATGCTACAAGTCCTTGGTGTCGGGACATCTACACTGGATACACACACAGGCACCAATCCAGCTGCCCTTGTAATTGGGGGGTGGCTGTGTCAAATGACAAAACTGGCCCCACAAGGAAGGGGTGGAGGGGTTGATCATTCACTCCCAACTGGGAAGTGAGGTTACATTTATACTTGAAGCCATGGATATGATTAAAAGACTAAGGTATTTAGCGACAAAGTATTTTATTTACTCTACTTTTTTGTTTCTTAGGCATCTGCTTTTGCCTACCATCAAAATGATAGTATAATTTCCTAATGAAATCTTTAAAATAAGATCATTTTCATCTGAAGATAAACCAGAATATTTTGCCTCATCAGTCAAAAGCAGAGTACTGGACTGTGTAGATCCTTGATCTGAGTCAGTACCCTTCTTTTTGTTATTCTGTAGCCAGAGAGAGTTAGTGTTTCTCCTATATTTCTCAAGCCGTTTACAACAACAACAAAAATATTTTTTGGTCTTTATTCCAGTGTTATTTTGGATGACAATAGAGAACAACTGTGCTAAATGATGTCATGAATATAAGGGTGAAGAAATTTCAATCTAAGTAGATTCTCTTGCCAAGATTAGGAGGCAGTTCTGTTTGTGTGCTAAAAATAGAGAAATTGAGGTACAAGGGAATAACTTCAGAGGGCACTAGAATATATTTGAAATTTTCTTGGTCGTTTCAAATTTCCACACTCCTTAAATCAGAATCCAGCAAAAAAAAAATTATTAAAAGATTTATTGATCAAAACTGTCAAAGACTGAAGCCAGGTAGGCTTTGTTTTCAGTCCCTGTAATTAGAGTATCTTTTGGATTTTTTTTCTTTTGTAATGCATATCAAAATAATTGGATCTTAGCAATTTATAATTAGCTATTTGGTATTCATCCCAGCTGGGAACCTCCAAATATCTGCAGTTTATGCTTATGTCTTTGGTCAAGGCAAATGCCAAAGTGAAGTATTGTACACTGGGCACTCCCTGAACTACTGGACTTTTATATTCTAGTGCTTCAAAAATATCTGACAGTGTGTTTAAGCTTCTGTTTAAAATTAATAAAAAAAATTACTAGAATATTAGAAAATAACGATAGCAAGAAAGCATATTTCCTGGTAATTAAAACAATATTTCTTAAGCTGTATGAAGTTACATGTGGAGGATAAATGAGAGAATGTCTATAAGCAGCAGCCAACCAAGGTTCAATATCTGGAGGCTGAAATGAGATAAATTTCCAGTGAAGACAGAAATTTGGAGAAGTCAGACTGATAAACTATTGTGGTGAGAAGTTTCAAACAAGTGATGTGTTCTCTGACTGTGGAACCTTATTATATAGTTTGTCTGTTTTGGGGAACACAACTTATCTACAGCAGCAATTGATTTGGAGCAAGAATATGGTTTTGATGTGATTTCCTCATGGTTTCTCTGGACTATGTGATGGTTTAGTTCAGAGCAGTGAACCTGTCTGTTTTCAGAGGAAATGGGAATGTTCTGCTTCAAATGCAGAACCATGAGCTTGCAAACCAAGAACCATGTCATCATCTTTCAGCATGAACCTTACACCTGTATGCCAATAAAGAGCTTGTGAATTTATCAAGAGAGCTGGTGATACCCTGAAGTGGTGACTGCTACAAACAGGACACCAACACCTCTTTGCCTCACCCTTGTGTCCTTTCCTAATCTATCTGCACTTTTAGTTGGAAACTCCGTTCTTCCTTTGCTTGCTTTAGCTTCTGCAAACCCTTTGCAGTATGCCATGTCTTTTCTTACTCCTTCAAGTCCCTATTCAACTACTTCCTTCAAATGTTGATGGCTAACTCTTTTGTGCATCAAAACACTTGTTTAGTAGCAGCTCTGCAAAGCAGAGCAACACCTGTAACTCACAAGGTGCAGGTTACAGAACATCAGCACCTCAACTGTTGCGTGAAGCTTTTTATCTGGCAACCAGGCAATTAAGCACACGTGTCACCTCTGCTCTCTTCACACATCAGGCCTGAAGAGTGTGTATGCATTGTCTGTATCTGGGTATAATCTTGTAGGCAAGGGATGTGGGTTACCAGTGTCTAGATGCTCCAGATGATTGTGTCTTGTTGGAAAAACTAATCACAGAATCTGAGATGAGGCACTGGTTAACCTCAAAACACAGACCTTATCTGTTCCTTATCAGCCGGGAATGCTGCCTTCAAGGGAAGATGACGTAGGTAACATGTTGCCAAGGGATAAAAATAATGAATTTCAATCCTAAATTCCTTTTGATTTATCCTATCCTTATGGCAACATAAGGATGGAGAACGTGACAGTAATCTCAGTTTCTGTGAAAGGCAATATAATAAATGACTAAACCATTTTGCTGAATGGCACAAGTAAATGGTACGTTAATTCCTTCACAGTTGTATTCCTTTTATTGCACAGAAATCTGTTGGGGAAATTCTGATATGCTATCAGTAAAATAGTAAAAGAAGAATGGGGCTAAGATGTGTCCCTCTGGGAAGATTAAAAATGGCTGTTTCTTTCAGTGTGTAAAATTTCAGCATATTTGTTTTTCTATGTGGAAGTTAGGGAAACATACATGTTACATCTGCATATATACACAAACATACATTTATGTAAGTCTAGCAACATAAGAATGAACTTCATTTTTACAGTGCTATTTCCCATCTAGGGAGTTGTTGATACTGTGAACTCTGCTGACTGAAGAGGACAGTGTGGGACTGGAAGTGTGCAGAATGTCACCAGAACTTTTTATGCTGCTTACATTACTACTCCTTTGATACAATATACCTAATGTGATATCTGACTGTAGTTTGTTTTCTGAACACAGTGCACTAAATATAGTATTTTCAATATTTCTCTTCAGGTTTTTTAGGGTGGTTGATCGGCATGGCCATCAATATTCATTCTGATCATATTCTCAGAAATCTGAGAAAACCAGGGGAAACTGGTTACAAGATACCAAGAGGTAAGTAAAATGGTACAGAAACAAATAGAACAAAAAGAAGTATCTCTCATGTAAGAAGAAGTGGAGAGAGCTTGGATTGTTCAGACTGGAGAAGAGAAGGGAGATCTTACCAAAGTTGATATATACATGATGGGAGAGAACGAAGAAGAAAGAACGAGTCTCTCCTTAGTGGTGCCTAGTGACAGAACCAGAGGCAGTGGACACAGAATTCAAGCACATAAAATTATGTCTGAACACTTTCTATTTTTTGCTGTGAGGGTGGTCAAACACACAGGTGTGGAACAGATTGCTCAGAGCAATTGTAGGGGGACTCAAAACCAGACTGGGCATTGTTCTGGGCAACCTGCTCTGACTGATCCTGCTTCAACAGTGGTGGTTGGACAAGATTATCTCAAGAGATCTCTTCCAACCTAAAATGATTCTGTGTGAAAATGACCTTCTAAAGCTTGGTGTATTTTAGAGGAGATAGTAATTTATGATATAAGAGGGAATTGGAAATAGCATTTTGTTTTCTACCACAGGAAGTGATTTTATAGTTTGGGAAACATTTTTTTTTCCTTTTAAGCCAAGTATTTTAAGGAATCTGTTATCATGATATCACTTGGCTTGTGCAAATCTTTGGATTTCTTGACCAACCTTGGCTGTATTTTTAAAAAGGGGTAAAAATGTAATAGCATTGCTCAACTTTTCAGAGAATCAGCAGGTGGGTGGAGAAGAAAGACCTAAATTATCAAGAAGACCTAAATTATCACTAGGAGGGCAGGAGGGGAATAAAGAAAGCATGTGATCCATCTCATGTCCTATATATGAAGAGGGAGGTACCTAAAGTAATTGGAGAGCAGCAACAATTTTGGAAAGGGAGACAAGGGCAAAAAAGAACAAAAATCCAGATGAAGTTGGCATTATAAATTCTGGCCTTCCTGGGAAAATGGAGAATATGAAAGGCTTTCTTATGGAGCCTATATTGAAGTGTTAAGGTTTATTGACACTTTTGGAAACAGGTACTCTTCCGGGTACATTACACTCACTGAGAGCAGAAAGATAATACTACCTCTGAATTCTGTTGTCTCACTACATTTTTTTTCTCTTAGTTGTTGCTTTTTCTTGGCTGTTAATTTTTTTTTAATAAAGCTGTAAGAACTAAGATATATAAGGTAGACTATTATTTTTCACCAAGAAGGTGAAAATAATTTTAATAGATGTAAACTGAAGTGCTCATGTGAAAAATTAATATGAACATACTGTTCTGTGTTCAGTGTACAGAAAGGTTCTGAAGGAAATATGTTATTTGCTGTAAGATCAGGAGGAGCTGGTCTTTTTCATATTGCTTATCCAGTTTAAGTGCTAGAATTTCACTTTTCTTTTGTCACAAAAGTAGTGTAAGTAGAGCAAGGTCCAAACATGTCCTTTATTACATTTGCCAAATATTTGTTTGTTTAGTCCCACTGGTAAAGCACATACTGAGATGTTATCAATTTTTACACTGACTTTGGAATTAGGGTGAAATTCTTAATTTATAAAATTCCCAGCAGCTGGGCACCAATTGTTTATGCACAATTGTCTGTATAATACAGACTTTGCATTAATTGTCTGATTTAACCCAGACTGCCAAATTTTCACTGAGTGTAAGGGTCAAAACAGGAGATCTAATGAAGAATGGGAACAAAAGTGCAACTTTGTAAGCTAGAGAATAAATTTGGAACTTTACTTCATAATAATAGTATTGTTCATAATTAACTTAATTTCTAAAGTGCTTAGAGAAATGAAAAATTGTAGGCTAACTAACCCTATGAGTATTTTCTGGGACTCAAGGGGAGTATGTCTTCTATTTCTACATATTTTAAAAAAGGTTTAGTGTATGATCAAAGAACATGTCATTAAGTAATTATTCGCAAAGGCATGTACTTGCTTCTGATGCTGATAAATCTGCTTTTCTTTCTTGAAAGAGGAAAAGTAGAGTTACAAAAGGTCTGTCTTAGAATGAGGTCTGAGGTGATCCTTCATAGTACAGCTTGAACTGAAAAACGCTGTCTCCACTGCCTTTAAAGATTAAATAGAGACATTGGTGATATAGCTCCTTCTTGGTGTACAGAAAAGATAACATTGGACACCTTGATTAAGGTATTTTGAAGTAACTCCATCCTGCTTTCAGGAGGAATGTTTGAGTATGTCAGTGGAGCCAACTTTTTTGGAGAGATCCTGGAATGGTTTGGGTTTGCCCTTGCCTGCTGCACCATTGAAAGCCTTGCATTTGCCTTGTGTACTCTCCTCATCCTGGGTTCAAGGGCAAGACAACACCACAAGTAAGTGTTCCTGCCTTGTCATTTCTGTTGTCTCTATGCCACACTGCATTTCCATTCCACAAATTATGCTTCATCCTATAGGGATGTTGCAGAGCAAGTCTTGTGAAAGAGACTGCTGCTGTAGGGCAGAATATGATAGAGAATATTCTGAGAGGATTAAGTATTGCAGAATTTCAGCAGAATGGTACAGAGCCTAAACACAGTACAACAAGGTGGTCAAAATAATGTTTAAATGAAGATAGATCATCCTCGATCTGTCAAGATTATAGAAGAGTTTAGCAATATTGTCTTAATTAATCAAATGCTGTACTTTCCCTTCTCAAACTTGTTTCTGTAATATTAAAGTTTTGAAAATCACCCAAGCTGTCTTTAACAGGTACACTTTATAGTCATGTCTGTATCATATTGTCTATAATCAATTACATGGACATTATGAAAACAGTTCTGATAGCTGATATTTAACGAAGTCTCTGCTCTAAACATTCTGACTGCTCATGTACTGTGTTTATAATGTGGCTTTCCTGCTAACAAGAAGGACCATAGTTTGGGGAGACTTGTTTCCTGAAAGGATTCTCATTAAGGAATAGCATGCTTAAAAGAATTTGAACATGTTAATTTTATTTTGGTTATTTTCAGCATCCTGCTTTGGTTCTCATGTTCAAACTTAGTGGCATGAGACGAAATAGACATGAATTTAAGGAGGAAATGGGTTGAAAAAAAAATAGTGACCATCTGTGAGGGCAGCAGCCATGTCTATGTCTAATGGAGTCCTGGAAACCTCCAGAAATAGAAGTTTTCCTGCCCCTTGATTGTAGGATGTTCAAGATCTGTATTACCCTCCCAGTGAACAAGTTTCTTCCACTATCCAACCTGAGCCTTCCAAACCCATTGCCTATGACCATCTCTTCCTGTTTTATCAGCTGCTATTAGTGAGCAGAGTTGCAGAGTATCTTGAGTAGGGAGGAGCATTTGAAGGTTGTCCAGTCAACTGGTGTGTCCAGCCAGGGCAAACCACAAGGCTCTGCCCAGTTGCCTGGGGCTCATCCAATTGAGTTCTGAGTGTCTCCTCCTTGCCAGATGAAGCAAGGACAGGTTCTCCTGCCTCTCCTTGTATATTACGTTCTTCAGGCTCAAACTCCATGGTTGGTTTCTGTCAATCTTAAGCCTTGATGGCACTCTTTCAGAACATCAAGAAAAGCTAAATGTTGTTAAAGGAAGTTTTTTACTCAAAAGGAAAAATGCATGAAAATAGAAGAGAGGTACTGGAAAAAAACCCCAAGCAACTAAAAATAGCAAATCCATGTAAGTGAAGAAACATGTTAGTGTAGTTTGTTTATTTAAAAAATTATTATTTAGAATAAATGACTGAAATGGGTAAATAGGGTAATAATTGTATTCCCTAGATGCAGGTTATCAGGCATTGCATGTTTTGTTCTGCTTATTCCAGCTTTGATCTTGCAGTTAGCTATTGATATTATGAATATCTGTACCTTTGAGGAGCCCAGGTGAACTTAGTTCTTTTATTTCAGAGAACCAGAAGAATAAATATTCAAAAATGGGTGTAAGAGTGCTTGTTATGGAAGGTGAAAATACAAATAATATCTGATAGTGCTCTGGTTTTTTTTTTTATTGTCTGGATTTGAAAATAGTGATGGTCTTTGAGGGGAGCTAGCAATAAGGCAAGTGCAATGTTTGTCATGTTCAGTTTGATTACCCAAATTCTAACTGCAGCCAAAGATGTTTCTATGCAGAGTGGGACTCTCATTCCAGTGTGTGAAGTATCCCTTGCTTCCATGTGAAGTCATTAGGCAATTACATCTGTTTGATTTAATTTTTTCCCCCTCTAATTCTAAAATGTGTAAATACTCAGGGTGTGTAACAACATACATTTTGAAAGAATGGGTTATTCCTTCCCTGACATATCTCACCACATCTATTGGTTTGATTTCCCATTGCTGGCAGCTGTAGCTTAGTTTTGTTATATTTGGTGATTAGATGTTATTAGGGTGAGTGCAGTAAATGCCATTTTTCTATCCAGAGTAGGTTCTAAAGGCATTTTTTTTTGTTTGTAGACAAAAACATGTATGGATTAAATTAAACAAATTGTACAATTATTTAACTTCCTCAACAGTGTTTTGAAGACTCAGTAGTCATGAGATTTTTCTTTGTTTTTCAGATGGTACCTTGAGAAATTTGAAGACTATCCTAAGGACAGAAAAATTGTCATCCCATTTTTGTACTGAGCTGTGCTTTTAACACTTTGAGATGAATGCTTTTAGTAACAGCCAACATTTTACAGATGCTGGCAGGTTAGCAACACACTCAGATCATCACTGTGACAGAGCCTTTCCATCAGTGCTGCTATTACTTACTGCTTTTTCCTCTTAATGGTAACCCAGAAATCTGATGGACAGGGTGAATAGGAACAGAAATGCTTTTCCCACAGTGAAGCACCTTCATAAATACATTAGGCAATGAGTCTGAATTGGCATCGTGGGAAGTACTGTGCACGACTTCTGATGCTTCTTTTTCTGCCTGTGAGGGCTTCTGCTGTTTCCACTCAATGCAGCCAAGCTGTCCTGAGGACTGTGCTGTGAGCTCAGCCACTCTCACTGCAGTCTGGATGGTGTGTTCTGCCTACACACACAAACAGGGTTGATGTTATCTTTTTTCCTTGCCTTACTAATCCTTTGAATTCCCCCCACTTGCATCTCCAGAAGAGCTGGTGATGTAGACCAAGGAATTAGATGAATACAGTTGCTTTTAGATGAGAGGCAGTGTTTTCCTTCTCTTTGCACCCTTACAAATATAGGGACACTGTATACACAATATTTAATGATATTTACCTAGAAGTTGTACTCTAATAGATTAATATTGTCATCTACCTCTTAAAATTGATAGCTATCTCAATATGCAATATGTGTCTTCTCATTCTAAACTGGTTTTGGAAGTCTACTTAGGATACTTAGGCCTATCTAGCATTGTTAACAATTGTGTAGTGTTTTCTAACTTAATTTATAAAAAAACCTTGAGATTTAAAAAAACTTCTCTTACTATGCTGTTTTAAAAAAATCAGGTGTCTTCCTTCTTCTGTTGCTAATATTCTGGATGATTTTATATTCTAAAATTCTGGAGCCTTGTGTCAGTTCTCATACCCCAACCTTTTGCTCGTGAAGGACTCCAGAATGGTTTCAAGAGCATGATGGGATCCCAAGCATACAGATTTTCAAGTTATCTGTGTCTTTTGCATGATTGTAATAATAAAGAATCTTTCAGAATTGCTGACACCAAAAAAGCCCCAAAACAACTCAAGGGAAAGCTAAAAAAAAAATTAAAAAAAAATCCAACAAAGCCCCCAAGTGAACAACCACATTTTAATAATTAAAAAAAAATTAAAAAAACAAACAAATGAACACTAACTAAAAAAACTTTCCACAAAACCCGAAAACTCTGCTGCTAATATAATTTGAAAATAAATGGAATTCAAACTTTTGCCAAGTGTCATCTGATCTATTTGCACTTTTATGTTGGGTTATGTTCTTCAAAACAAATTAGTAAGATAATTTTGCCAGATACAAAGTTTTCCAGTAGGGTATTGCAGTAAGATTTGTTTTGATGAACAGTCATGATGGTCGCTGGACAGAGAGGATGGTGATGAGTTTGATTTACTCCTCAATGCTAACATGGAGTTATTGGACAATAAAAGTTCAATAGGATCAATTAAAGCATATTCTGAAGATAATTTTAGAATCTTAGTCTGAAATATCAGGATATTTCTAAATCTTGTCATCTCTGCAGCATTTTTTAAAATCTTGTCTAAATCATCCACCTATCAAAATGTCTTTTAGTGGAAAAAAATATAGGATTCAAAAACCACTATCTACTCAAGGTGTTTAAACACTTAGATAGTTTATGGTGAATTAATATCTTTATTGGGTTTGTGTGGCTAGATTTTGGAGGTGGGAGCTACAGGGGTGGCTTCTGTAAAGAAGCTGCTAGAAGCTTCTCCCATGTCTGGCAGAGCCAATGCCAGCTTGTCACAGGGCCAACCTGCTCCTGACCAAGGCTGAGCCCACCATGAGGGACAGTAATGTCTTTGTAATAACATATTTAAGAAAGAAAAAAAATATGTTCTTGGGCAGAGCAACATCTATGCAGACACCAAGTGGAGGAGTGGGAGGAGGTGCTTCAGGTGCTGGAGCCAAGATTCTGGTGCTGGAGCTGTGGCCCTGCAGCCCATGGAGGGCCAGGGGCATGCAGAGATCCGCCTGCAGACTGTGGAGGATCCTCATGCTGGAGCAGGTGGCTGCCTGAGACGAGGCTGTGGCCCCATGGGAAGCCTGTGCTGGAGCAGGTTTGTGACTGGGATGTTTGGAGAGAGGAGCCCATGCTAGGGCAGGTTTCATGGTGGGACTTGTGACCCTGTGAGGGACCCATACTGGAGCAGGCTGAGCCTGAACAGATGCACCCTGTGGAAGAGCAATCCACGTTGGAGCAGTTCATGGAGAACTGTTGCCCACAGGATGGACTCAGACTGGAGAAGTTCATGGAGAACTGTCTCCCATGGGAAGGACCCCATGTTGGAGCAGGGGAAGGCCTCCTCTCCTTGAAGAGCAGGAGAAACCACAGGTGATAAACTGACCATAGCCCCCATTCCCTGTCTCCCTGTGCCTCCCTGGGGAAGGAGGTAGAGCTTGGGAAGAAGAGAAAGGTGAAGGGAAGGTGTTTTGAAGATGTATTTTACTTCTCATTATCCTGCTCTGATTTTGTTAGTAATAAATTCAGTTAATATGCCCAATTTGAGTCTCTTTTGTTTGTAGTGATATTTGATGAGTGATCTCTCCTGGTCCTTATCTCAACCCCTGAAGCTCAGGCTTTTTCTTCCCCCTGTCCAGTTGTGGAGAGGAGTAACAGAGTGGCTTTGGTGGACACCTGGCATTTGACCAGGGTCAACCCACAAAAATACCTTATATCTTCAGGGATATTTGTTTAAAAATCACTAATAGAACAACCTACCAGTAAAAAACATCTTTCTGCAGCACTTTAGACTCTAACACTTTTTCTTTTTTTCTTTTTTTTTCTTTGCCTTTTTTGAAAAGGCAAATGTTCTTTTAATCCTAAACAGTGAAAGAAAGGTCAGTGTTTATTACATCTCTATATTCAAGGGCTGTAACTCTCTAGTCAGTAGTCTCTTATCATAGTTTCCAGAAAATTTGAACAGATGCCTTGATTTTGCTCTGATACTATGCTAATAAATATTTATCTTGCCTAAAAGTTCAGTTGGTTTGCCCACATAATGTTAATTTATGGTTTGCCTACAGTGGGATGGGATCTGAAGTGTGATGGCCTGACAGCTTATCGCTGTTCTCTCTCTTGTTATAGAAAAGGAAAAGCTGAGGCCTGTGGGCTGTGAATGCCAGCATGTTTAGAAATTTTAGTTAATTGGATTATTAAAAAAAAGCCCAAACCCACTCCAGAGGTTTTGTTCTTTGTGTGAGTATATTTTATGTTCTTATTATACTTCTAGAGCCTTCCCTATGTAAAGTACATATTTTATTTGAGGTAGTCCTTAGAGTGCAGGTCTTATGAGGAGCAGCTGAAAGAGATGGGACTGTTTAGTCTGGAGAAAAGGAGGCCCAGGGGGAATCTTCCTACTCTCTACAACTGCCTGAAAGGTTGTACCCAGGTGGGAATTAATCTCTTCTCCCAGGTAACCAGTGATAGAATGAGAGGAAATGGCCTTATGTTGTGCCAGGGGAGGTTCAGATTGGCTATTGTGAAAAATTGCTTCACTGAAAGGGTTGTCAAGACCTGGAACAGGCTGCCTGGGCAAGTGGTGGAGTCACCATCCTTGGAGGTATACATGTAGTTGTGGCACTGAGGGAGATGGTTTAGTGGTGGACTTGGTAGTGCTGGGTTAAAGGTTGGACTCAGTGAACTTTGAGTCTTTTCCAACCTAAACGACTCCATGATTCCTACATTTCAAGACCTGAGTACATTGGTGAAAGCATATGATCAACCCGGTCAAATGCTAGAATTGCCTTTTGTTTAAACAATATCCCACTTATTTGTCATATTTCACTTGTGATGCCTTCCCTTTTCAGCAGCTCTGACAGATTTTTCTGTTGGAAAATATCTAATACTGAAACATTTTTCTCGAGAATATGTAATGTGAAAATGAACTCTCTTTTGCCCATTCCAGAGGGAGAAAACATGCATACTTGCTATTTGGTATAATATCTGTAGCTATTTTTAATAGAGATACTTCTAGTGAGATTGATACATCTTTCCCCCAAATCCCTTACTAATAAAACATGATTTGTGGTATCTTGCTTGAATACTTTTTTCTTTTCTGTTAGTAATCCCCTCTCCAACTTGTGGAGATTGACCAAGGCTTTTGTACCAGCAGATGCATTATCCCAGCTGAGATCTTGGGGAGTGTAAAAACAAGATTGGATTAGAATGACCTAGATGCATGTGTGAACTTGATGAGATGCACTCAAAGCACTTATTAAAAGTCACAAGGTAAATTTGTCTAGTGATACATTCTTAGTTACGTAAAACAAAGTACATAGCTGAGATGTTCTACAGTTGCAGTTAGAGCAAAGATTAACAAAAGCAGAGGCTGCTCGTTTGGGTTCCTCTTCTGCTGCTAGGTCACTTTTCACTTCAAAAAACTGTAGCACTGACTGTTTCAACTATTTTAATTGAGCTTCATCATGATACTATCTTTTTGGAGAGTGAAGATAGTGTAAAAATTGCTTATATAAACTTGAATTCTTGCAGCAGGCAGGAAATCCTGAGTGCCTACCACAGTTTTTACATCCTGTTTGTGATTGAAATATATTAATAACTTTAGTGTGAGACTGTCCCAGTCTGTTCTATGCTCCTCAGTTTTACCAATAACAGTTGCAGTTGTCAGGGCAGCCTTTCATACACACATCTATGTCGTGAGGAAGGCAGATCTCAGGGTAAAATTGCACCACTTTTTGCAGTGATGCAACGTATCTATCACCATCTATGTGCTCATGTGCCCACACAAAAATACGTGTAAGCAAGCAATTAAATTTGTGTTGCAGGACAACTGAAGGGCAAAGCCTTAACAAAGGTTTGCATCTGAAAGAATTGCACAACTGAAGCTTGCTCTTGAGCTTCTTAAAACAGCATGTTTTTTACATCCCTTGCTTGATTTACCATGTCTGCTTAAAACTCAAAGCCAATACATGATGCACTGTTGTGTACAAGTAGATAGTGGAAGCAATAGGTTATGTGCTCGCAGAGATGAAAGAAAACCTAACACTTGGTACAGCCTTTGGTGTAATGCTTCCCTGGAGATGATGCCTTACCAGTGTGCTAGCAAGAGTGTCTCAGTGGTGTTGTTTGTCCCTGCTCCCTCTTGTTTTGGAAATAGCTGTCCAGTTTCTGAGAGGACATGGGTGGCTGGATCCAAAGAGATAGCACTAGCTAGCTAGCTAGCTCTGGGAGGGGGGACTCCATTTCTCTTGGGCTATTGAAAGGGAAAACCACAGCAAACTTAGCTGTAAACTTCTGCCAGAAAATAAAAAGCTGTGTGATCTGGGAATGGGGGCTCAGACATTGAACAGCACCGTCCAGACTAAAGGCCAGTCCAATGTAAGGAAGCAAAACCTACTTCAGGTACCTGCTATGTTGGTGTCCTGCTGGCTTCTTCATGGGATTCGAATTTAATCTTTTTAATCCATATCAGTGTGTTGGTGAACAGTCCAAGAGGCTTCCAGTTATGCCCCCACTCCACATGTTGTTTTTGCTGCAGAAGACCAAGAGACACATGCTGTGCAGAGCCAGGGTCCTGCTAATGTGCAAGGAAGCCCTGTGACAAAGCAGCCCAGTGCAATAGTGTAGATTTGTAGGATGTTAATGTTTTGCAAAGGCAAGTATGTTTCCCCTTTCATTCTCTGCCTGTCTCTTTGAAAAATGGTCATAGTATCAGAACAGAACTGAACTGAAAATCCCAAACAGTACTGTGAAAATGTTCAAGTGTTAAAGGAGAGTCATCAAGATATACTAAAATCAGTAACCAAAGAGGAAATTAGTCTTTTTTACACTTCAAATAATCCTTGCAGATTTTACTAGGCTTCAGAAATAACGAGTATTAGATTAAGCATACTATTTAGTCTGAAAGAGTGCAGTATATGATAATTACTGATAGAATAAAGTAATACTAGGAAGAGTAGTTTAGAAAATAGCAGTAGCTATGCAGACAGCATACAGCAGTATAGTCGTATGAATAGAAAGCTAAATGACCAAGAAAAAATGAGATATTTTCATAAGCAAAAAGAGAAGACTAGTGTAGAGTCCTCCTTGGGCTGCAGGTGGATCCCTGCTCCATTATGGGCTTCCATGGGCTGCAGGGGCACAGCTGCCTCACCATGGCCTCCATCCCAGACTGCAAGGGAATCTCAGCTCTGGCACCTGGAGCACCTCCTCGCCCCTCCTTCCTCGCACACCTTGGTGTCTGCACAGCTGCTTCTCTCACATATTCTCACTCCTCCCTCCACTTGCAGTTGCAGGGTTTTTTTTCCCCTTTTTAACTTTTATCCCAGCAATGCCACCCCCATCACTGCTGGGTTCAGCCTTGGCCAGCGATAAGTCTGTATTGGAGCTGGCTGGCATTGGTTCTGTTGGACATGGGAGAAGCTTCTGGCAGCTTCTCACAAAAGCCACCCCTGTAGCCCCCCATTACCAAAGCCATGCCATGCAAGCCCAATAAAATGTTTGAATTTATAAAAGTTCAAAATAAAACACTAACATGACACTTGTCGGAAAAGTCTTTTGTCAATTTTTTTGGTGTGGTATTCCTAAACTGAAATTGCCATGCAATGTAGATATTCCAGACTTCAATGAATAATATGTTATAATTACTACTCTTTAAATGGTTACTATTAAAAGTAAAAAAACCCCAAAGCAATTGTACTTTGTTTTCTAATTCTTCATACTAGATGAATTGTCATTGCAACAGCTTTTAATTTCAATTCAAAGCAGACAAAACAATCTCCTTTGCAGATGCAACCCCATCTGCTACTGTGGCTAAACCTCAGAGATCTTCTTGAATATTCTTGTTTCTACATCAGATCAAAAAAAGATAAATTGCAAGTAACACTGCAGATGAAAAAACATGCCTTATTTTTCATCGAGTAATACTGTCATCTTCTGCCACTTTGTGTCTTCATTAACACTAGTCTGATTAGAAACATGAAATGATTATCTAACATTTTCTTACATATAAAATCCAGTCTAACACTGTTCTCAATTGCCTTATTGTGGCACTGCACAGATGTGGGCTTACTGGGTACCTATTGCATCATAGTTTCCAGTCCCCTCTAAGCACTGCCTAGAGCAGAAATTGTTACTCACAGCAGCAAATTCAGACAGTCCTCTCCTCTAGCTCAGGGACCCTGGAAGCAGACAAGAATGCACCCCCAAACAAGCATGAATAAATTACCAGCAGAGGTCTGCACCAGCCGTCTGTGTCTGTGTTGCACAACATGTAGAACAACAAGGAGTGCTAACCTTCCTGCTCATGATCCTCTTTCCCCTCCAGCTCCCAACGTGGTAGCCCTCAGTAAGATGCACCATCCTCTACAAAGTTTCTGATAGCTAGACCAGTTCCTTGCCAGCACCCCGTGCATAGACCCTCATTTGGTGTCACAGCACTCAGCCAAGCGGGCCAGGAAAGATGGAAACCCACAAAGAGAATTTTTTAACTCAGCCTTTCAGAGGCTTACAACTTTTGTTTGGGCTTGGAAGTTTTTTGTCCATTTCTGGGAAATATATCAATACAAATGTACAAAGTGGGTGCTTCCAGCAGCTGGGCTCAGGCACCAAGTGTGCCCAGCAGCTGCCCCTGGACCTCAGTCTCCTCAGTCACTGGCACTTGCATGCATGGAGACACAGTTTGAATCCACCATTAATTGTGCTCAGACACGGAGAGCATCCAGCAAGAGGCCCTGGGTCCTCAACCTCCACAGCTGACACCACTTGGACATGCAAAATTCTGAGAGGCCTGCAGCTCCATCCTGGCTGCTAGTACATGTAGTCTGTTCTTGTCTCAAATTTTCACTAAACACCTTCAGTTAAAAGAAACAAACAAAAAACAACACCCGGGGGAAAAAGTCCATTCAATGATTTATTCATGTAATATTGTTTTACACACAGTGAATTTATGGACTATCTCATGAACTGATAATAAGAGGGGTTCCTGGAGAGTTTCCTGTGGAAAGAAGATTGCTTACCCAGAGCAAAGTTTTACTTTGAGGTGGGTTTTTCTGTGTTTTGGGTTGGTTTTTTTTTTGTTAGATTGGGTTTTGGTCGTGTTTTTTTGGACTTTCTTTTAATAATATCAAAACTCTTTATCACAGAATTGTTTGTGTTTGTGCTGGTGAATTTTTGCAAAGCACTGTTTACAGGAGGAGCAGAAAGGGAAATGCTGATACTGACCAGAAAAGTTGGGTTCTGCATTTATTAGTTATTTGTAACTTAAGTATGTTCTAAAGTAGATGACTGTAGCATAAGATGTAGGGGAAAATACAAAATACTAAGCACAGCTCTATTGTTTATAGAGATTGCTTTCCATAACACCATATTTTTCAGCCTAGGAACATACATCTCCAAAGGCATTTCAAACAACAGCCTTTGAATGGGCTTTCATTTTAAGTAAATCAGTTTTCTGAAAGGCTCTCCAGTAAGGATTTGGAATGGATATTTGTGAAGACTACAGGTAATTTTCATTTCCAGGGACAAGGCCCCTTATCTCTGTTAGCCTCTGTACAGATTCTTCCATTCTGCCTCTTCCTACTCTTCGTCCAACAGCAAGGCCAGCTGTTTGGCAAGGCTGGGCATTCAGCCAGAGCTCTACTTGATCTAGAAAAGGTTTTATCTTTCCTAATGTATACTGCAAATATTTTGTTCTAGCAGATTCAATTTGAAACTTTCCAGGATGATAGATGAGATCTGCCCTGAGACATCACAGACCGTTTTTTCTTCCTTGTGGGTGACTGCAGATGTAATTCCTGTGAGATCAAAACATTTTGTCCGTAATTCTTGCTGGCTTCCACGCAGCCCAAATGAGAGAGTTCAAACTGAATGTGAGAGTTTGAATCAGGCCCAGCAAAGAATTATGCCATGCAGTAAAAATGTCAAGAAATTGTTCTTTGCAGCTGTGCAGAAACCTGAGGCAGAGCTGTCTATCCTATATGGTACAATCGAGGTCAAAGCACCTCCAGCTGGTCTCCACCCCATGCCAGAGCCATTGCTAGTAGTAACACGTGGTTTCCAGGCCAGCACCAGGCAATAGAATCTTACTGCAAAGCCAAGTAGTGCATGGTAGCTGTAACGTGTCCTCAACAAGAAATATGCCACACTCAGGGCAGGGAAAGGATTTCACTCGTCACAAGGATACTGAAAGCAGAACACAGCAGGAAGAAATATGGGGCAAAAGGTGAAAAAGGCAGCTTCCACATCTTGAAGACAGACCCTTGTATGTTCCCCTGTCTACCTGTAACAGATCCAGTTCAAGGGAAGACTCTGAAGGGGTCTGCACTTCACAGCCAAGAGTCAGCCATTGATTTATGCAATGGAACTCCTGAAGCATCTCACTGGGTAGTGTGGGGTACAGACTGATACTGTGTATGGTTCTCAAAGGTTAAGTTATGGAAGAGAAGGATCAAGAGTGGATCCCCATTAGAGGGCAGAGGGACTGACCAGCCTACACTGATTATTTCCATCCAACAAAAATAAATCTCATGGAGCACGTCTATCACCGCCTCATGAGGAACCAGCTGGGATAACCTTCACAGCTATCACCAGGTAATCCTGAATGAGAAAACAGCTACAGCCTGTGATGAAAAGAGCCCTTCCAGGTCCCACCAGACAGGCCTGGAGCCACAGTACATCTGTTTTGTGTCCAAATTAACTTGCTTCCCAGGAGAAGGAGGTCCATGCATCCTTGCTACCACATCGAAAGAAAAAACCTGAACTTTTATGTTTCTGTGAGCAGAATGAATACCTATCTGCTTGATGGCATCAGTCAATACTACACCCTGAGCTCTGCAGGTGACTCTGCAAGTAAAGCCTATCCCATTGCAAGTGTCATCTGTCAGCAACTGTGGCAAAGATCTTCAATTGGAGCTGCAGTACTGGATAGAGGTCAGACTGCTCCAAGGCAGGCTCCTGGCTGCAGGGCTGTCAGACCTCTCACTCAGCTGAGAAGCACTAGAATCATCAATGAACTGCCTGGACACCAGGACTCAGTGGAGTGGGTCACCAGCCTGTGAAGCCTCACTGCAGGAACCTGGAGCTGTTTCCAGGCTTCTGGATGCTATGAGCCAGTGGTGAATTTGAGGCATGGATAAAAGCAAAGCTGCCCCATCATAAAGCTACATCGGAGCTTCAGCTTGGCACATGGCAGCAGGAATGGCAGCCTCTCCTTGCTCCAGCCCATGACCTCCCTGGAGGGAGCAACAGATATTCTGCTATCTTAAACTGAGTACAGTAACCTCAGGCTATCAGAAATCCTAATCTGTTTCAATGCTGACATTTCACTCTTCCTTCCTCATGCCTTTTCTGCTCTCACCACAATAAATGAATGCAATGAATGTGGTTTCTTGCATGTCCATGGGACACTGCATGTCCATAGAGCTCATGAGCCCAGGAGCTCAGAGGCATAGACTTACTGTGAAGCCCATGTTTGCTGAGATTAGAGACTGCTATTATGAACAGACTCCTTATCTCAGTTTGCATGGCTGTGGAATGGAAACTGCCATTGCAGGGAACTATCATGTTCTCTATGCTGGGTTCTGTCCTTGGATCACAACAACTCCCTGCAGCACCAGAGGTTGGGGGAAGAGTGGCTGGAAAGCTGTCCATTGGAAAAGGCTACAGGTTAACAGTCAGCTCAACATGAGCCAACAACATGTGCCCAGGTGGCCAAGAAGGCCAATGGCATCCTGGCCTGTATCAGCAATAGTGTGGCCAGCAGCATTAGGGCAGTGATCCTCCCCCTCTGCTTGGCACTGGTGAGTACTCAAATCCTGTGTTCAGTTCTGGGCCCCTCACTACAAGAAGGACATTGAGATGCTGGAGCAAGTCCAGAGAAGGGCAAAGGACTGATGAAGGGTCTGCAGCACAATTTTGATGAGGAGCATCTGAGGGAGCTGAAATTATTTAGCCTGGAGAAAAGGAGGCTCAGGGGTGACCTTATCACTCTCTACAACTGCCTGAAAGGAGGGTGTAGCCAGCTGGGAGTTGGTCTCTCCACCCAGGTAATAAGTTACAGGACATCAAGGCCTTGATCTGCACTAGAGGAAGTTCAGATTGGCTATTAGGAAAAATTTCTTCACTGAAAGGGTTGTCAAGTATTGGCACAGACTGCCTGGGGAACTGGTGGAGTCACCAAGGGTTGACTCCCTGAAGGGATCCGGGAAGTATTTAAAAGATGTGTAGATGTGGCACTTAGGGACACAGCTTAGTGGTGGACCTGGCAGTGCTGGGTTAAAGGTCGAACTCGATCAGACCTGGTCAGACCAGGTCTTTTCCAATCTAAACAATTCTGTGACTCACTGCTGATACCCACAGACAGGAGATACTGGCACTGCCATCACAAGGGGGTGTGTTCACATGCATGTTCTGTTCATCTACAGCCTTCAGGATCCCAAAGGCTTGTCTGTTGGACTGCATGTGTGTAAGGTCCTGAGGTGAGATGGTACTGACAAGCTGAAGAAGTCCTGGAGAGGTCCCAGCTGATGTCTGTCCATAGTCTGTCCATGCACTGGAAAGAACTGATGGTGAGGCTGGTTTTTATTTCTCAAGGAAGGTAGAGAAAGTTGTAAAGTGCTATACGATTCCAGTATTGAAGCACAAGATAGGACCCATAGGAGGATTTGGTGCAATAAAGTTGGAGTGCTGGTAGAAAGTCTGGGGGAGAAGTGCGTGAATACTCTTCTGGTTCCTGGCCTTGATTTTAGGTCCTTCAAAAAGCAAATGGACATGGGTGTGCTGACTGATGAGCCTTCACTCTGACAGTTTTCCTGGCTTCCTGGCCAACACCTGCATCTGTCTACTCCACCTCTTTTACTCCCTTTATTCCTAGTCCAAATATTTTTCTACATCAAATAAAATTGCCAGCCATGTTCTCTTACTGATGCATGCTCTTCCTATCTTTGTTTCTATCCTCATTCTAAAGGACCAGCTAAACCATATTATTCTTTCTTATCAGTCCTTATCTAATCTATACTACAGCTGCTGCATATCAACTTTAGCTAAAAACCCTGCCAAAAAATCTTGCTCTCCTTTGATCTTCTGTACTTCTCTGCTAACTTATCCATGGCCCAATGCAAATACAGCTCAGGTCAGCACTTTTATATTGGCAAAAAGCTGTTTCTCTTATGGAAATCTCCTTCCTGAGATGTCCAAGTGATTTAGTTGTGGCCCAAGAACAGTTAAAAATAATAGCTTTGAAGGTGGAGATGCAGGACACAGATATATTTAAGGAGAGAGAGGTGCATTGCAATAGAGCAGTTTCTATTTAAAGAGCAAAAGCGTGTAGGTATGTGCCTGTGCTGCCTGTAGGTGAGGACCAGTGGGCAGGATGAACCAGTGATAAATACTTAGGCAGTTGGCCATGCAAGATAAATTATCTTCTCAAAATCTGTTCAAGATCAAATATGGCTTTGATCTAGCGTGGAATCTAATAAAAGTGGGCTACATCTTTCACAACGATAGTTTTTGCTGACACCTAATGTAACCTTAATTCTAACCAAAGTTTTTCTGCTATGCATAATCCTTCCAGGTTTAGTACAGAAGCAGCTGGTGCCCTGTCTGATTGCCATGTTAACACAGCAGATCAGGGTTCCAGGGCACATCCTCACTAAGCAACTTTTACATCAGCTTTCTCACAGCTTGTCCCCCCGTGCTCTCCCCAGCAGAAAGCTTACACCCAGCAGATATGAAGAACGAACTTTTATTCTAGTATTGGTCCTAGGAGGAACAATGCCTTACTTATAGATTCTTCTCCTAGAAGACAGTCTACTTTTTCCTTCCATATTAGTGCATGTGCAACCACACTGTGAGTTGGGATCCCTCCCCTCTGCCAGGACTCGCATAACACGTTCTGCATGCCCTCAGCTGTCCTCTGCAGCAGCCTGGAGAGTGACAACTTAAAGGTTATCCTGGGACCACCCAGATTGCAAACACAAGTAAGGAAGGAATCCTGACCATTCTATTACTATGAACTTTCATGAGAGTGTCGTTAATATATTCTCTCAACCTTTCATACAAAGGCAAGCAACCTTTCTGACAAAAGCAACTCCTTGCAGGGCTCTGTGTTAACCAGGACAGAAAGACAGAGCATCTGATTTCATACAACTCTCCAGATCCACTTAGAAAAGTACTTTAAAAAGCTTTATAGATATTTAGTATAAACTTCACTTGTTTACGATCTCTGTCATAGAGTGTTTTCTACAGCTAAAATTATTCTTAAAACCCTCTTTGTGCTTGTTATCACAATTTAATTTCACATCTATATAAAGCTTTGAAGAAAGAAAGTCTGTGAGATTTGTCTTCAATTAAGTGTTACTGCTGGCAGAACATACTCTCTTATGAAAAGTGACAAGTCTTAAAGGCAGAATTCCTAATCCCTGAGTTAAAAAACAAACCTTCCAAAACCTGTATGCTCCCAAACCGTCTCTAAATGATTAAAAAAAACAAAACAGAACACAAGAACAACTTTAAAACTTTCATAGAACATCCTTGATACAGAAGAATTAAATATGTCACTGAATACCGTAAAAATGTGCCGTGTTAAGTATTTAATTACTGCGTAACAAGCTAAGATAAATATTCATAATAAAGCAGACTTTTGAAAGTAATCCCTGTCAGAGTCACAAAGAGAGCAATGGAAATAGGCTGTTGGAATGTCAAGGCAGCACCTTTACCTTGCTCCTGCTGTAGTATTGCACATCCATATCATGCACAGAGTGATGAAAGGTCTCCAAGGCAGAGTTCCCGCCAGAAGCGTTGACACACATCCAGCAGTGTGAGGCAAGAATCACACCCAGCTGTCCATGCACCCTCTCCCACTAAGATCCCACCCTGAATGCAAAGAGAATGGAATGGCTTGTGAACCACCTCCCACGCTTTCTCCATTTACCACACAGCTATTCTATGCAGGCAGCTAGAAAAGGATTCTCATGTGCGTGAACATGCCTGGCTGGAAGCTGCAGCTGTTCAGCTGCTGATTTATCATGTGTTCAGCTTCTCTGACACAGGGTTAGCAGCCCTTGTAAGAGCAAGGAAGACAGGGTGGGAAGAGGAGATGGCTGGTGGTTGTCAGCTGTTTCAGGCTCTGTTCTTTAATTGGCTCTGAATATGCCTAACAATCTTAATTTAGCTGATGCTTACTGTTCATCAGAAGAGGACATAAGAGCCTTGAAGAGAGGAAGGACTGAGCCAAGTAGAAGATTTAAGGGAGAAAATATAACATGATTTAAGCCTGTTCAGGGTTACTCATGCCTGGCCTTCTTTAACGGGAGACACAAGCCATTTTGAAGAAGGTAAAAGCCCATATTTCCAGACAACAGATTAAAAGAATGCCCCAAATCATACCTTGTAAGAACCAGAAACTGGTTCTGGATTTCTACTTGTCTCCCTGTTGTGATCAGCTACATTTGAGACATGAAAATTGTATCTCCACTCTCCCATTCAGGAATGTATTTACTAAGGAAAAAAAAGTGATGATAGTGCAGCTAAGGAAACTGTCTCCCTATTACCTCCTCCCCAACATTATCTCCTGGTGAGTAGCACACTCTGAAGGTCACTTGTTAGAGATGCACCTCCTTCGGTGAGACAGCCTTTCTCTCACAACCCCATCTAGCTTGAGACCTTGATTTGCTCAGTTCTTTCCTCCTCCCGCCTTCATCAGGTATGAGTGTGGTCAGATATACTGCTGAGCCCTAGTCTCTGTGCCTTCTCCATCCATCCCACCACAGAACCACAGAATATTATGAGTTGGAACGGTGCCTCAGGGATCATTGAATCCAGTCCTTAAGTGAATGGCTATGGGCCACAAAGGCTACACAGGAGATCGGAGCTGGTGAGCATGAAGGACGGCATGCATCAGAGGCTTGCAGTGTGATTGTGGGTGGCCAGAATCAAGGTCATATGGGCCAAAATCCAAATTTCATGTCCAGTCTTTCCTTATACACCTCTAGGGATGGTGACTCTACCACCTCTCTGGGCAGCCCATTCCAATATCTAATCATCCCTTCTGTGAAGTAATTCCTCCTAATGTCTAACCTAAACCTCCTCTGGCACAGCTGGAGGCTGTATCCTCTCATGTGGTCACTGGTTGGCTGGGAGAAGAGACCAACCCCCACCTGCCTATGGCCTCCTTTCAGGCAGTTGTAGAGAGTGATAAGGTCACCCCTGAGCCTCCTTTTCTCCAGGCTAAACAACCTCAGCTCCTTCAGCCATTCCTTCTGGAAGTCATGCTTCAGACCCTTCATCAGTTTTGCTGCCCTTTTCTGGACTCACTCCAGCACCTCAATGTCCTTCCTGATTTGAGGGGCTCAGAACTGGACACAGCATTCAAGGTGCAGCCTCACCAGTGACAAGTATAGGGGGAGACTTTTCATCCTCACAAATTCAACAGTGGTAAGGAAGCTTTATTGAAAAGAAAGGATATTTTTCTCATTATCTAAACTGTATTTGACTTTCAAACATTCTGAGAATTTTACCTTCAGTGTGGATTTTCACTCAGTAAAGGACAGCTGAATTAAAATCAACAGGACTTTAAAAAAAATTAATCCTTGCAAAGGAAGTTCTCACTTGCTACTTTTAGAGGGAAATTCTCACTTTAAGGAGACAAGATTAGAAACATGCTTTAATTAGATTTCTCACTGGAGAGGCTAGAAACAGAGGAGAGAAAAAGCTGATGTTAGAAGATGATAATTTTTCTTGTCATCATGCCACAACAGACCACCGGGTATTATTTCTCCATATTGTACACATTTATGTAGGAAACATGTAATACCTCCTTTTTTGCAGAGATATTTCAGTGATGTGCCACAAGCTTTGACAAATCATCATGAGATAGATAAATGAATTGGTGTATTATCAAACCATTGCCAGCATTTTTCTAAGAGATTTCCAAGAGATTTCCTTCTTCTCCAAGTACTTAAAATGTGGACCTTCAAGCACATTGTGCCTGCCTATCCATCCCATGTTTGCTATTACATGGTATCTGCTGCCTTGAACCCATACAAAGAACTGACAAAGCACTACTGTAGCTCCAGAAATTCTGTCTAACATGGCTTAAGCAGTGAGAGACATGTCTCTCTGTGGCTACTTCAGGAAACATCCTAGCCTCTTCCAAGACAGTGTTGGGATTGGTGAGAGTCTCTCCTTATTCAAAAGCTGTTTCTCAGTTACTGCCTCTTACAAAGCATTGGTCTCTACCACTTAGACCTGAAAATGAAGTTGAAGATAATTTTATCAAAGAGGGAAATCAAGCCCTCTTGAAAGTGCAAACTTTTAAAAGAAGGTAGCAGGGCAGGGGAGGAAATAAAGAAAACAGGTCATGAAATTGCTGAGCTTAGAAAGGTCAATAAGATTGGCCACTGTGACTTTTTGCTTTTCCCCTCCACCTCTTCAAGCAACCTGGTCAAGTGGAAGGGGTCGCTGCCTTTGGCAGGAGGGTTGGAACTGGATGATCTTTAAGGTTCCTTCCAATGCAAACCACTCTGTGATTCTATAATCCCTTGAAAACACTGATCAGTATTCCTTTATTTTAAGCGTTTTAACTCAGCAGGTTGAAGATGTGATCTTTACTGGATGTATGAAAAGTCAAAACACAGAAATAAAAAGGCTGAGATGTTGGCTCTGTAGCTGCCTCAGCCTTCTCAGTATTTCACAACCGATCAACAAAGTAACTCTTTTAACCATTAGCACACCAGAGCAACTATGCTTGTAGAAATACTGTCGATCTTCACCTCCCCTTGCTGTACCCAGGCCATCATAGAGGCAAGAATGCAAAGTATTCAGGGCTAAAAGAAAAGACAGTGTAATTCTCTGGTTTATTTCTTACCGCATTTATATAAAAATAACAGAGTCGAGGGGCCTGTTTATTTGTCTTCTTTCAAGTTCAGTTAAAACCAAACCAAAAGAATCCAAAATCCTTTGGAAGATGAACCAAAAAACCAAAGACTGCTATCAATAACTCAAGCTGAAATCTCTGCTGAAGATCTGAACACTTCATTGACCATGCAAGAAATTGTGGTGAACATACTCCTACAAGAGAAATAATTAATAGCTCTTTCATGTAGTTTGGGTTTGGTTCATTTATTGTGTACTTTTTATGTGTACTTTGGCTGTTAGTCCTGAAAATGGGCCTATTCCTTAACAAAAACAAATTAATGACCTGCTTTTTCTAAGTGACTTCCGGTAATAAATATTAGGCTGTCACCCTCGTATCAGTTTCCCTTGCTCTGAAGTCTAAGGGCATAGTTCAAGAATACAACTGCATCAAGCACAGCTATCCTTTGCTAACAAATGACAGTCTTGTTCTCTCATCCTCTCTCCACCCCCTCATTAGTGCCAGCTCTGATCACAAAGCAAGATAATTCAAAATTAACTGCTGAAAACTATTACTTTTTCTTCCAAGTGCGGTCTTCTCTGAATTAACAAGTTAAATTGGCTCACTGATCAATACCAGGGATTGTGCAAGGCAGCAGAGAAAGGAATTAGCAGGATTATGGAGAGCGGGACCTCTCCTTTTCTCACCTTCTGCAGCAGCTAGTTCATTTAAGAAGTACCACGCCACTGCATTGGAGAGCTGTTCTAACTAGGATTCCCTGATAGTATTTGGCTTTATGGATGTACAACTCTCCTCTGTGCTGTTCTGCAGTCAGGTCAAGGGCTCTACTGAATGGTCTGGGGAGCCCTGGACCGGTGGAGTTTCTGGGGGTACCTCAGGGGAGGACACTTCATCCATATGCATGCTGAAGCTGCTCAAGGAAATAGGCAAATCACTGGGTTAGAAAGAGAACCGTTTTGGACATCATTCTGGGAGGCTGGCTGTTAAAGCCCATCTTCAGATCACAGTGAGTGCGTGTCTGATCCCCTTCCAATAGCAATATGCATTTCACTCAGTGATCACTGCATGCAAAACCCATCCATTAGAGACACCCCTTGGAACAGGCACTGTCTCCCTGTCCCGTCCACAGTCCCGGACTCAAGCCCAGTAAAAACTGAAGTACCCAGTGGAAATGTGGTGCTTTGCAGTGCTGTCTTGGTGCTACCAACCTAAGGAAAACCTTCCCTTGGTTATGAACTGCATGGTGCTGTCTGGACGCATTACCCAGGCCTCCCCTTTCCCCCAGGGAGTGGAGTGGCCCTGCTCAGCCCCACACTCTCCACTGCTCGGCCTCTCCAAAGGACGTCTGCCTGCATTTGCTTCTCCTCTGAATTAGTTCTCAAAATCCACCCTTTTATTTTTGTGGGAACCAGCTACACTTCCCCTAAGGGATGAGCTGTGGCATGGAGGGGGTCAGACAATGCAGTATTTGTGACAAACCAACACAGAGGCAGGACTGCAGCTGTGCCAGCTGCTCAAGGAGCTGAAGCGAAGACAAGTGAGAAGGAACCTCATGAATGTAAGTATCTGAAGAAAAGGTGTCAAGAGGATGGAGCCAGGCTCTTCTCCGCGGTGCCAAGCAATAGGACAAGAAACAAAGGGCAGCAACTGATGCAAAGGAAGTTCTACCTAAATATGACGAAGAACCTCTTTCCTGTGTGAGTGACTACACACTGGAACAGGATGCCCAGAGAGGCTGTCGAGTTTCCCTCACTGGAGACATTCAAGAACCGTCCGGACGCAATCGCGCGCCACGTGCTTTGGGACGCGTCTGCTTGAGCGGGGAGGCTGGACTACTGTGGTCCCTTCCAGCCTGACCCATTCCGTGACTCTGGGAGCTACGGAGCTGCCGCCACCGCGCCGCCAGGGCCAAGGCACGGCCGCCCCGCTCCGCGCCGGCGCGGGCGGGCGAGCGCCGAGGCGGGGGAGCATTCCCAGCTCCCGTCTCCCTCCCCCTTCCCGCGCCTGTGCGGTT
>VZSE01011625.1:2374568-2622735 GCA_013398275.1 Promerops cafer | reverse complement strand
CCCTTCGCTTCCTCCCGAGCCGCGCTCGCCTCGCCCGGCTCTGCCTCCGGCCGCCCTGCCGCCCTCCCTCGCTCCCTCCTCCCCGCGACACATGCCGCTGCTGCCGGGCCGCTCCTAGCGCCGCTGCCGGGCCGAGCGAGCGAGGGAGCGGGTGGTGAGCGGGCGGCGGCGGGGAGCTCTGGCCGGGCAGTGAGGGACAGCGGCGGCGGGCGGGTGTGGATGGATCCCCGCGTGGCCTGGATCCAGCCCGAGCAGAAAGGACCCGCGAATGCGCTGTGGATGCAGATCTGGGAGACCTCGCAGGGCGTGGGGGGCCGGGGCGGCGCCAGCTTCCCGCACTACCTCTGCCTCAACTCTCCGGCGCTGGACTCTGCCGCCTCTCCGCCCCGCGGGCACGGCTGCGTGCGGCTCGGAGCGCCCGGCGCCTGCTGCTCCTCGTCCTCGCCGCCTTCGCCTTCGCCTTCCCCGCCGGCCCTGCTGACCGGACTGGTGCCCGCTGTCCCCGGCGGCCCCGCGGCGGTGAACGGCGGCGGCGAGGGAGGGCGGCGGCTGCAGAAGTCGCCTTCCGTGTCTTCCTCGTCCTCCTGCTCGTCGGTGGAGTCCGGCACCGAGAGCCCCGGCTTCTCCTCCTCGGGATCGTGCAGCGGTGGCGGAGGCGGCGGCTCCTCCTCTTCCTCCGGCGGCCCCCGGGCGGTGGCGGTGGCTCCTCCCGGGCTGCTGGGCAGCGGGGCCGGACCCGGGGAGTTTTTTAACTTCCACGAGAACAAAGTGAACGCTGTGAATGGGCACCACCAGTCGCCGCACCCGGCGCGCAGCCCGCACCCGCCCCCGGCGTCTCCCCAGCAGCACCAGTACCACCCGGGCCGCAGGAAACGGGAGAATAAAGCCAGCACCTATGGGATGAATTACCTGCTCTCCGGCAGCCGCGGCGTCGCCGTCAACAACTCCCCCCACCAGCAGCGGCAGCCGCCTCAGCCAGCGCTTCAGAGCCCGGGCACCCCCTGGAAGACCAGGAAATACAGCCCGGGCGTGCAGGGGTGAGCAGCCGGGGCCCCGGGGGCTGCTGAAGCCCCAGAGAGAAGAGGGCCCTCGGCCGCCTCCTGCGGCCCCTCCGGGAAGGGGGGCGGTGGGTTGGGATCACACGAACTCCGCTGGAGCCGGCCGCGGCAGGGAGGCCGATGGTAGGGGATGGCGGGGCACAAGCCCGTGCCTTTTTGTAAATCACCTTGGTCTGTGCCAAGGTGGGTGGCTCTTGGCCGAAGCAGCGATTCACGCAGTGCGAGGGAACCCATAGATACAGGGGGTTAGGCCTTACCTTGAAATAGGTTGAGAGGTGAAGTTGTCAGGCCATTATCAGAGGTCACCTACAGTAATTGAAGCAAGGATGCTTGTCAGAGCTACCAGGTGTCAATCCAGATTGTAAGGGGGGAGTAGAAGGCTTCCATTCAGAAGAACTCAAAACCCTTGTGCTAATTTTTAAATGCCTCTGCTTAGGCTGCAGCGAGCTGGTTAGCTTGGGGAGTGTTAGCAACATCACTTGAAAGGGAGGTGCTGAATTCTGTCTGAGATAGGCATGAAAGTCAGTGTGGTCTTAGAACATTTCTCTCAAGTGTGTTTCAGCTCTAGGATAGGTTGAGCCAGCCAATAGCTGTACAGAAATCTTGTCTTTTTGAAGAGAACGCTTTTATGAAGCTTACCCTGTCTTGTAAGCCATACCTTTCTTGTATAAATGGGTAGTTAGTAAGGCCGAATATCCAGTTTGATCTGATTGGCATGGAGAAGGGACTAAAATTGAACAAAATATGTCTGGGATGGTCTATGAGATTGCTGTATTTCACCTGTCAAATTTAATTCAATCAAGGGGAAATGTTCCTTTCTAAAGTTAAGGTTATTTTGTTCTTGGAAAAAGTGCTAGCTGCATTGACTGACTGTAGCAGACTTCTGATGCCACTTCAAAAATAGTTTCTTGGAACATCCTAACATCAAGACCCTTGGATGCCTGTGGAATAAAGACACTGCATATTTGTAGAGGGGAAATAGCTAAAGATAACAGGGTATGAGCTGGGGATTTTTAAGTGAGACATTTAACTTAAGGACACTGTCTTCCTTTTCTCTTTCGTGTAGTACTGTCAGGTGCTGAGTATGTTAAAAGTTATGAAGAAGTATTAAAATATATTTTTGAAGTTCTGTTTTTGCAAACCATAACCTCAAGAGGGAAGGACAAGACTTGTGACTACTGCTTTTTCATTCCAGACTGATACTGAAAATTCAGATTTCTTACAGGAAGCTAGAATTTGAATCTTTAAGAGGTGTCTTGTGCTCGGAGCTTTGAGTCCTATACTAAGAAGTTTGTATGTCTCAAGTTCCTATAGTATCTTAAAATAGTGTGAAGTTTTTGTTTTATTTTCGTAGAGATATGGTAGAGCACTGAGCTAACTTTTTAAGTCTACTCAGTGTGAGGCAGATTTCCAGGCAGGTGAAGGAAGGAGCAGCCTGAGTTCACCCAGCAGGTCTATGGCAAATGGCAAACCTGTAAATCAAATCCAAGTGTTGCAAGTTCTGTCCTGTAGCTGTTAGGCAGCACCACGTATGCCATTCACGTATCTTTATTTTTTATCTTCTATCCTTCTGTTTTCTTTCAGCTTTCCTGTAATAGTGGCTGTGCCATTCTTCAAGTATGAGTTTATAGAGAATTTATATGCAGAATGAAAATGCAGAAGAAAATTTTTTAGCTGAGATTTAGTTGCGCTATTCAGTTCCGTAATGTAGGTAGTTCTTTTCCTGATGTGTGAATGACAAGTTTTTTGCTGAATATCTTTGAAAGTGGAAGCTGTGTTTCCTGATCTTCTGTCAAGAATCTTTGTTACAAAAGTGGGACCTGATTCTGGTAGTGGGATACCAGTAACTGCAGCATGTGTGATCCTGTAGTTCCAGAGCATTCCTTAAAGGAGCAGGGAACTAGCTAGTGCTGAAGGAGAGCATGAATCTTGAAATCATAGACCTAAATATGACAAGCAGTTTCTGCCTTAAAGTTTGAGTTCTGTTACCCACGGTGAATCTTGAAAAAGTGGATTTTCTTAAACAATTTTCTCCTTAGTGTTAGTAATTTTTAATGAAGTTCTTGCATTATTCATATAAGAATACTGTCACTGATGGATTTAGGTATGTATCTTCTGCAGTAATTCCTGGTTAGTAGTGAGCTTAACTTTTTCTTGAAGTCTGGCTGGTGTGTTACTTGGCAATTCAAATAAAAATGCACTGAAAAGGCTGGGATGGGGACAGATCCCTGCAGGAGTTTCTTGTGGATCCCTTATGTTCCCTTAGTTTCCTGCTGTTCCCTGGAACTGTCAGCCGGGTCCTGAAGTATCACTTTGATAACTCATCATCTGTTGACAGAGCATCTTCAGTGTTCCGGTACTGGTGTATGCAGCTGTTGAAAAATGTACTCCTGAAAATCTTCAGCTGCAGTCTGGTTTGGGCATTGATTATAGGAAGGAGGACTTGATCACAGGTGCTCTTAAGCTTACCCTGTACATGAACGGTAGAGCTTACTCTGCTGTGAATGTTGTTGGTAAAAGAATGCTTTTCTACAACCTGCCGAAATTTCCAAGTGATTCGCAGTGGCTCACAGTGTTACTGTATTGTCTTTTGGTAACAGAGTTAGCAGGGTGATCTCTGTTAGCTCTCTCCCAGGCTGCAGTCCTACTTCTGATGAATTGCCTTCATGCTTTGAAGCAGTACTGTGCTCTCCTGCTTTCTCACTCTGAGCTGTAGCACTGCAAGTCATCATTTTATTCACACTGCTCGTAGTCAGTGGCTTTGTGATGGTAGGTGTAGGTTTAGGAATACTGTATAAATGCTGTGTTTTCCTGTTTAATATACAGCATTCCTTTTTTTCCAGTGGCCTCGTGCTTTCACCACTTTGATAGCAGCATGACAGTCTTTGTAAAGGAAATTTTTTCCCATAAAACACAAGTGTGGAAAGCTGTGTTTGATTAGATTTCATCCTAAAGCTGTTCTTTTGGATGCCCTAGATTGTCCTGTGTCATGCTTTTACAAAATTTTGGAAGGTAAAGAGTGGGGAGATTGAAGCCATATTTATTCCAGTGCTTCAACAGAGTGAATATAGCAACAGTGTAAATTCCTATGTGCCTGGGTTTAGTTTAGGACTACAGATGACAAAATGATTGGTTTCAGATGCAAGGCAGAGAAGTGTCCTTTAATATTATGAGGTTAATTCAAACTGTTGTGACTGATGTTCAGAACTACATGTTATTTCTTGGTACTGTAAAGTATCCTCTTGTGTGGTTTAAAACTACATCTAGCCTCTTAGGGTGTGCATTCTTTGTTCAGCAAATACCTTCTGTTTCTGAAAATTCAGTATCTTAAATAAATCTGAGTAATTTAAGCATCCAGAGAGTTTAAAAGTGCGTGAATATTACTTAAAGAGATGGCATCAAGCTATTCTAAACTTTTTGCTAAGATCTCTGCTGCTTTTATTTAGATGCACAGCTAGTAGAGTGCTTTCTCTGAAGATGTAGCTAATAGCTTGTGAATAGTACAAAATCACATCAGATTTAATTATTTTGCTTCTTAATACGAATTTAACAAAGTAAGTAAAGAATTAAAGCATTTTTAACAATATGAGTCTGTACTGCTTAATAGTTTCAACTAAGTATTCAGTCTAATTGTAGATGTTGAATGAGATTAGTGCTGAAATACCTGGCATATCTGCTTGGCACGTTACAGTGCTGTACAGAATTGCCTGGACTAATTAGTGTTGCATAGTGTCTGATGACTTCCTGCATTCATTTCCCCCTATATAGCTGTTGTCTTTAACTCTCTCTTGATAATGACACACAAGCTCTGCCGTAGAGTACAAGAGCACCAAGACCTCTGCATTTCCTCATGCTGAAGGAGGATTCAGGACAGCATTCCCTGATGACTACAACAGGTACTTGGGGAAAGTTCTCATAAGCAAGGTAAGCTTATGACAGTGCTTTCACAGAAGACTTGCTTCAGTGTTCACCAGTTTGCAGCTGAATGATACTGTGCACAAAAAGTGATATCTAGAGATGTGGTGGTGCACCTCTATGCGAAGCCTGCATTAGGTCATCTTTATTTCTTCACCTGTATGCAGTGTTTCTAATTCTAGTCTTAGAGGGGTTTTTTCATTTTTGATATATTTCAGAACTTTACCAGGATAAATTTAATTACAGTTTAGTGCAGTGCACTATTAAAAATCCATTGCATTCAGGGCTGTGCAAAACTCTGGTTGCATGTTTGTCAACCCTTGCTTCTTATTATCCTGCTGTCAGATACAAATTGATGTGTGGGCTTGCCACGTTGTCAGCCCCTTCTGCAAATGTTGTTTTCTTGTACTTTGAGCTGAAAGAATGCAGACTTTGGAAATGCTCTGAAGCCTTTGCTGTCTGCAGTGAGATGTCCAGCACTTGTAAAGGCTTTAGGGGCCTCCCGAGGGTGGTTATTCTTAACTTCTCCCTGTGCTTAACAGTGCTGTCTTGCTCCAACACCTTCTAGTAAAGAATCAACACAGTGGGCTATGCTTCACCCACACTGCTGTCCAATCCTTGGTGTCTGCTAACTGTGGTGCTAGGTGGACCTTTGTAGTGGAGGTGTTAATGTAGGAGGCAGGTCATGCTGGCATGGTACACTCAGTTCTTGTTTTGCTTGACTATAGGGTCAGGATAGAACTAGGCAGTATATGCTGGAGTGTATGCAAGGAGAAGTGTGGAAGTAGTTGCCTGTTAGTTGTAGTAAGTTTCTGGAGAGAGCATCAGGATGTACTTAAATGGATTGTTTTCATGCCTGAAGGTTGGTATGAAGGAAAGTTCCAGGGTAGCTGCTGGATGAATTGTCAGAAGAACAGAACATCTTTTTTTCTGTGGTCAAGTAAGTTGCCTTGGTAAAGCACAAAGTTTCCATGCAAAGTGGATACCTAGTGTAGATGCTTTGGGGAGTGGAATGGAAGGAATGTTTTGGTAGCAGTAGGCTCCAGAGCCACCAGAGGTACTAGAGGTCAGAAAGGCTGAGCTACAGTAGTAAAATATGAGAAGGCCTTGCATGACAGGTGCTCACATCTGTGTGTAAAGGAGAATGGGACATGTTTGGAGCAGTTTAATCCTGCCGTCAGCTTCATGGTGTTTTTGCCAGTTGTTAGGCTTTGGCAGTAGAGACAGCTGGCACTAAGAACATCAACAGCTGTACTGGGTGAGACCCTTAGAGGCCAATGCCAAATATTGGGAAAAGAATATATCAACACGAGCTTGTGGTGATATTTATTTCCTGGAAGCATCTCCCAGCTTTAAATTATATGTGGTTTTTGGACTACCTGGGCTATAGGCAGTGGATTTTTAGGCTTCTTGTAGATTGTGTATGAATGTGTCTTGCCTTGATCTTTTATGATCTGGGATTAGCAATGACCTGTGGGAAGATGTTCCTCAGTAAAGCTGTGCATTATGTAATGATTTTTTTTTTTATCCTGAGGCTGTCACTAGGGTTATAGTGGCTGCCAGTTGCAGGTCTGTGCATTAGAGGCAGACCATGAGTGCTTTTGCAGGGGACTTGTAAAAAGGAGGAGGTTGAATCATCTGAAAGTTGTTTGTTTTCTAGTCTGTTAAATCATTTCTTCTATTGAAACTGTTTCCTGCCTCTAGATGTTTATCTCCTCTGTATGCTTTGCAGACCCCATTTTATCTTTGGGACTCACATGAACCACACCTGTGTGTGATAGTGTCACAGTATTCCTGCATCTTGGGCTGTCTTGTTCTATCTTGTACTTTGTCTCCTGATTACTTACATGGGACTTGCCTGATGTTTTCCTGCTTTGAGGCTTCACCTGTGATCTTCCTTTCATATGGAAACTAAGAGTTCCAGCTGCTTGTTTCCTGTTTAAAACATTTCTTTATCTATATGAAGGGTCTTTCCCCTCATCCCATGTCAACTTAGTTTCTTCATAAGCCTGCATAAGGGCATATGGGGCCATTGTCAAATGCCATTTGGAAATCCAAGAAAAAAATAGATTTTCCTGTGTGGTTCTCTGATTCTTCCAAGTAGCTCTGAATGTTTTTTTTTTTTAAGACACTACTTCCATTTATAATAGTTATGTTAGCATCTTGATATAGTCATAGCTATTCATTTATTGCATTGATTCTGCTTTAGGCTTCTTAGACTATTTCGAATGTCAAAGCTAATCCTTTTAAATTAAAAAAAGAAAGATTACTTATTGTTCTGGTACAAATGCAGTATCAAGTGAGTGTGACTTTTGGTGAATACGGAATTACTAGGAATAGGTTTTGCTGGGAAGTATGTTCTATTAAAAAGTTTGGGACAAGTTCTTTCATAGTTGTAGATCAGGGAAGTCTCTGACAAATTAAAAAAAATTAAATACTAGCTTCTCTACATATCACGCATTGGGATCACTTAACTTTCTCTGTACTGATCACTTAATTCACTTAACAGAAGCAGGTTTCTGGGCTCTTTAACTAGTTTAGTCTTTCTCAGTCATAGCTTTGCATCTCGTTAAGTTGTTCCTCATAATCGTTTTTGATATCCTTAATCTTCCAATCCTCTTTTCTTGTCTTGTATATGACTTCAGGATTTCTGAAGACATCTTCTGATGGAATCCTATGACAAAGTAGTAAAAGCTCATTTTTTCCCCTAAAACCTGATTAGTGGTGCAAACTAAACAATCAATATGATATCATTACAAGACTCTGAAACTCATTTTTTTGGTTATAACTTTAAAGGAGCTTCTTCTATTATATGGCCAACTGCAGCAGTACTTAAATCCATAAAAGACTTTCCTAGCTTTTTTTGCTTTGCAGAGGTGCTGACTTTGAACGTGAAGGGTTTGTTGCCAGTAGTGCTTTGATGGGTGCATTTTGAGTTAGAATCTGCTGCTCAGAATTATGTCAAGAGTTTCTTGTCTTTAATGTTTCAGTGGCTAACCCGATGCAATTAATACCTGATCTATATGGGCATAATTATTCTCTCATCACTAATACGTTTCTGCTGTTGCAGTCTGACTTGTCTGGGATGTTAGTTGCTTGCTGTCTTTGAGCATTTGGAAAAGAATGGTATTAAGACAGGAATTTTGGTTCTATTTATTGGCATAGCAAGCTTGCTGATTCAGTCCCAAGGTTTAACATTCTCCTTCATTGGTGCAACAAATTCTCCTTCACTGGTGCAACAAAATGACTGTGGTGTAGGGAAGTCCATCAGTCCAAGTCAGGAGTAATGCACTTCAGAAGCTTACGCAGTGGATCTACATTGCCATGTATTAAATTTGAGATGTACATCTGCTTATTTTTAATTTTTTTATGATGCAGCTTTTTCAAAGTCCATCCAGCTATTAATAAAGTAATTGATTGAGTTCTATTGGATTGACATAGTTTGCAAGAATAAATTAGTTTCTGATTTTATTCAAAATGCAGACAAATTCTGTTACTTAGGTCTGGAAATTTGCAATGTGAATCAAGCCAACAAACTTAGCTTCTTGAGTGCATCAACTGTCAAGGTGTTGCTAGTAGATAAAATCTAATTGGCAAGAAACGTGGTCTGAAGTTAGGATGGGCTTTGACTTGCATGACTGTGGGGCAAAGAGAAAGCTTAGAAAGAAAATAAGAACACTATGATCTCTTGTGGAAAAGGTACAATATATTTTATAAATTACTCTTTGTTCTGTGGATCAGAACAAAGTACTTTTTTCTTCCTTTGTAGCTAACTTGCAAAATAAGCTCAATTCTTATTTGAGTTTGGTATTTAGGGTACCTGTCTGTAAAACATTTCACAGCTCTGATTCGTAAATTCTACGTAGTTGAGATTTTTTTTATTCTGCCAGTCATTGTAGTTTGCTGCCTTCTATACAATTCCAGTGATGAAGATAATTGCTGTCTGAATAATGTAGTAGTATGAGAGTGATTTGGTGCAGCAGTACGGTCTGTGAATGTAGCACTGTGTTTTCATAGTTTCTATCATCTGTAAGCTTAGAACATTGCATAGGGCATAGAGTAGTACTGCCTGAGCCTTACTGGTGTTGAGGAGGACTAGCATACAAAGGTAAAGACATCTGATGGGTGTTGTGAGTGGGAATGTGAAGAATTGTAATCCATCTCTTCTTGGTCATAGTTGTATTTTAGCCCCTTTTGCAGATGTCTCAATCTTAGATCATACTGGGAGAAGTCTGTCTCAGAATGCATTATTGCTTACACACACACTCACTCTTTCTCTCTCACTCTGTGTGTGTGTGTATGTATGTATCTTGATATATATCTCCTTTATTTCACTGAACTGTGTTCCTTAGTTTTAGACTGTAAGACTGATTAACTGATTTCAACTACTGTGAATGCATTTTATTGTTGTAGTGTGAGATTTCACCTGCATTTCCATGATAATGCAATTGTGCTTTGCCCTAGTCATAGGTGAAGGTACAGTTGAACAGATTTCCAAAATACGTGCAGTGACTGATGTGCATTTCATCATTTAGTCTCAAGACAATGAAGTCTCATGTTTTGGAATTCATGCTTCATTGAAGAAATGTATTCTATGACTTGTAACCTTTATTTCAACAGAGATTCTTTTGAGATGCAGCCTATGCCTCCCCATTTCTTTACCTGAATTTTCTTCACACCCCTAGTATTAGACCCCCATGCTTTAACTGTGGCATCTATTCTTTCCTTATATAAGGATTCTTGGATGATGTGTTAGCCTTCAGCTAGAAAAATACTCATTCTAGTAAGTAAAGGATATGTTTTTAAAAAGTGTTAGTTGTTCCACAGAAAAGATGCAATCATATTTGTATCTGTTCCTTTAGAATAAATTAATGTGCTTAGAAGTGTAGTCATGTTGAAAAAAAGGAACCAGATGCTTACTTGGGGGAACAAAGTCTCTGTAGGTTTTAATTTACCTTCTAGTTTGTTGTTAATTTTTGAGAATTTCATTTCACTGCATTGAAGTTAGCCCTTGAAGTAATTAGTCAATCTTATGTATCATAATGTTTGCAGTAAATGAGTAAAATGGATGATTTCCTTTCTTAGAAACCTGCCTTTGAGGAAAAACAATGCAAAAGTCTGAAAATGTCACCTGAGTGTTATTTTAACCTAGAGACTAGAAAAGTGACTGCCTTCCCTAAAGCAGTAGAAGGGATAATTTTTTGATAAACAGAAGATGTTAATTCTGTTGCAGTAGTTCAGCCTGTAAGCAGCAGATGCTTGCTGTGCTTAGCAGTAATAATACCAGTAAATGGTAGGTTCCTCCAGGCTGTTAAAATTAGCAACCTGAAAAATGTAGCAAGTACAAGTAGCCTCCCTTCTGCATTCCTGTGTTCTAGTCTCTGCCATCTTGTATTAGGTAAGAGTACAGTTATAGCTTACCAACAAGTTTCTTTCCCAGTATTTCTATAAATACAGTAAAGTTGTCTTGTGAAAAAGTTGATTAAAAGGCCTGCATTTGCTTGTAAAGTAATACAATAGGCATCTTAAAGTGTTACAGGAGATTGCTAGGTGCTGTAATGCTGTTGGGAATCCAAAATCTTTAAGAAGCCAGAAGGAAATTGAGAGGACTGACTTGTCTATATGTTGAAGGAAGTTCTATAAAAAAAAGAAGAGTTAGGATGTTACTTGTATCTGCATGTACATCATGTGCTGCAGGTGGAAATTGTGTTCCCAATGGTTAAAATACTGTCACAGTCCTGACTTGAGAAGTGCTTATGAAAATCACAGAGGCTATGAGGACAAAATACTTAAATAAAAACTGTCCCTGTATTGGCTGCCTGAATATTCCACTGTTACCTGTTTTTTTTTTTTTTTCAGACACTGCATTGTTCTTTCAGCTACTAAGAAGTTATGCTGGGATTAGCCCAGAACAGCATACAGGATCTTGTTTTATATACATGAGAGCTGGGGTTTTTTTGTGACAGTGTTCCAGTAACTTTATCTGAGCAAAGATGTTTACAAAAATGCAAACTACTGTAACATTAAATTTTAAAAAAGCATCTCTATTTTGAGAAGCTTCTTCAGGTGTAAACCAGAAGGTAAAATGCTACAGTGGTTGTGCTGCCATGTGCTGACTGTGAGTATAGCATTGATTCTTATCTGGAAGGACATACACCAAGAAGATGATCTCTAAGAAGTAGAAACTGTTGAATTAAGGAAAACTGGAAAGAGCAAACAAAATAAAAGTTTAAGACAGAGGTTTGAGAACTGGTTTGCCAAATGCATTAGGACCTGAAAGTCTTGCACATCATAAGCAAGAAACTTGCTAGAGTCAGGTGGCTTAGAGAGAGATGTGGAAGGGCACCAGGGGGAACACAGATCATGTAGTAAGAACTATGTGAACTAATTGCTTTCTGTCAGAGAAGGACTTAAGAGACTTCTCAGCAGAGCTTTCTTTGACTCCAGGCAACTGCAATTTTAAATTTCAGTAAGAGTTTAAATCCGGTCAGCAGAATGATACCTGTTACACACCCATGTCTTGTGGTATATGCCAAAGAATTTCAGAGGAATTAGCCATGAGTATGGCTTGAACCCTAAATGAGCTTTGATATCTAGACCTTTGTTGTTGTCCTGTGCTGATTGAAGCTTTAAACCAAGTACTGCATTACCAGTGTGAAGTAGAAAATACGAACCTGACTTCATATTAAAGAGCAGATGAGGGAAGGAAATGTAGACTAGTGATGAGTGATACTTTCCTGAGTCTTTCATTATGTGGTTAACAATTGTGACAGTGTTAATCATCGAAGAGGGGCTCCGTGGGGCATCAGTGAGAGTAATTCTATGTTGGCTGTTTTTCTGAGCTCACTGATGCACTGGGGCTGCTTTTGAAAGGCTGTGCTGTGTGTGATAGGGGTTGTGGTGGGGATGGATCCCCTTTTATTCTCTTCCCTAATACAGGGTGGTACTGTAAATGCATTTTTCCCCAGAAATGTCTAGATCTCCTGGAGTAGTTGGATGAGGCTGATACCATAAAAAAACAGAGCTTCTTGCCTGACCAAACATAAAGAAGGGGTCTAGTGCATGTTTTGATAAAGGTAGTTGCATCTCACAGGTCTCATTTTCTTGAAGGATTCATTATTAATCCATATTCCTGTGCTCAGTTTGATAACACAACTGCTGATTTTTTTTCAAAAGAATATTTGAGATTCTTTTTGAAGACTTTGTAGAAACCAAACATTTACGTGTTTGCTGGGATAGTGCTTAGAAATAACCAAAGGAAAGAATGAATTATTTACTTTATAATAAGGGAAAGTTACAAATAGAATTACTCAAGACTGTTGCACGATATGTTCATAAATACCTGGAGGGAAGAAATGAGTGAGAAAAGGATAGAAAGGATAATAGAAAGCTAGAGCTGACTGCAGACAGACACAGTGGGAGTTCATTGTTCATTAGATTATAAAATTGCTGGTAAAATTAAATTCTAGTAAATATAGAATCGTGGCTGAAGAAAAATAATTCAGGCTGAATGCACACAGTGAGTGGGCTTTATGTTGATGGTTTTGTTCAGAAAACACCTTGAAGCTCCTTCATTATGGTCTCTTTTAAAGAGCAGCTGTGTGCTCAGGTACCCTCAAGCAGCAACAATATTCCCAAGTGTAGGGACAATAAAATGAAAACAGGTGTGTTTCCTGGACTGAAAGGCAGAATTACGTGTTGACTCTGTGTTTCTGCCCACCTGTCAGAAAACATGGTGCAAATTGAACACAAGCTGAAGAAGGTTAGCAGTGATCAAACTTTGGACTCTTGCTCTTGTGGAAGGAGACAGAAGCCCATGAGGACTGGTAGCTTGGAAAACTGCTGGTGGATAGAGACAAATGGATGGAGAGCCTGAGAGGTCTTGTGTTTTGAGATGAACTGCCAGTAACAACTTTTTTTTGACCCAGGAAAAACCATCAGATAAAATCATTACCAGCCAGAAGTGTAAAATAAAGCACTCTTTATTCTGATGCAAGCTTAAATTCTCAGGGAGTGCCATGAATAACAAAGCAGAAATGGACTAAAAGACCTGGAAAAATATGAGAAAAAATAAGGTTCTTTGAGCTAATCCCATGGTTGGGATTCACCCTGAAAGTATGCCAGTTGAAATTACTGGAGGCTTGGAAGGATGGCTGCCCCTTTGCTTTTCTTGCCTTTTCTTGCTTTCACCCTGTGTCTGCCTACTTCAGATTATTACAGGCAGGAGAAAACGAAGTCTTTAGGTGGTCCCCGTTGCATTTAGGTGTATTCAAGTATTTTATTCATTGGTCTTTTTGTCTTGGAAAGGTAGGAAAAAAGCATACTTTCTATAAACAAAGCAAAATAAGAGCATGTTATTTTGTATTTTCTGTCTTGCTCTAAAATTTTGCAATCAAGTGGATTATCAGCAAATTGAAGTGTTAGTTAAGTCTACTGTGTAGTTAAATGTTCAGTTGTGGGTCCAGGCTCAGTTTAAGATAAGAGAAAGGGCGAAAAGTAATTCAAAATATTTATACTTTTTGGAAGTATCTTTGAGCTTTGCTGCGAAAATCTCTTTGTGTATGTAAAGGAATACTGACACTTAAAAATTAGGCATGTCATCTCTTGGAAGCTACCTGCTAGCAGAGGAGTTATCTAGTAAAATGAATAGCAAAAGTCTCAGATGAAGAGTTGAGTTCCACTAGAGAGGTATTAAATATTCCTTTTGGAAGGCTAAGTATATAAACTATAGATTGAATTTTGGGTTTAGGACAGCATTTGGATTTCACTGTGATGTTGACTAGATACGTTTCGTGAGTTAGACAGAAATCTTAAAATATGTCAACATCAAAAAAATGTTTTGGAAAAATGTCACAGCAGCAGTTATTTGCATTTTTGTTTGGCATGGCTTGATGCTTTTTCATTGAAGGCAAACATGACATTCACCTGAAAACTCAAATTTGGCAGCAGAAGTTCTATAGTACTGGTAGATGTGAAACAAAAGGGCTTAGTAGTTGCATAAGGTTCCAGTGTCAGGACTCCTCATGTAACATAGATATAAAAATACTTTACACTTGAGAATATATTTAACATTTCTCACTTTGAGTTCAGTTGGAAGGTCACTTTCTATATCAGTGAATGGCTAATGAAGGGCTTGAGTGTCAAACTGGATATTTTTATGTCAAGAAATACTCAAATGTCCTTTTTATTGTCCTCTGCAAAAACTCACTAATGCCAGTGGCCTGTTTGCAGTCTGTGTAAAAACTGCCCCATGCACAGAAGAAAGAACTGCTGGAAAAATAAACCTGCTTTGAAGACTTTGGTTGGTCTTGTGCTGCTTCACATTTGCATCATTATGTAGTTTTTAAGACTCAGCTTTGGTTTTTAAAGAAAATAATCATTAAGAATCAGCAATTGAATTTGGCCTTCACTGCTGAGCCAGTGAGAAATCTAGTAAATGTCTGCTAGAGTTAGTGTTCTGAGCTGTTTGATGAAAGGATGATATTAAATAAAGCCTATGGTCTGTTTCTCGTAAAATTTATTGTAGTAGTTAAATAGTTCAATTGTCACTTTAACTGATCCTATTTTCTCCATTAGACTACATGAAGAAATCATTGACTTCTATGACTTCATGTCCCCTCGTCCTGAAGAAGCAGCTATGAGAAGAGAAGTGGTAAAAAGGATAGAAACAGTCATCAAAGATCTTTGGCCTACCGCTGATGTGAGTGTAGCTTCAGTTGTGATTTGCTTTTCTAGTAAATTGTAAAGCTTGGTTCACTTAACCTTGCTATTATCTTTCTTTTAGAAATGAACAGGTAACTCTTCCAGTTTAAGGCAATTGACTTAAAGTCACAGTTCTTGCAGTATTTGGAAATTTATTTTAAAAAGTGTGGAAATTTCAAACCTAGATTTTGGGTTAATGAGTTCTACTGAATGTTTTTTTCATTTTGAGAAGTGGGAATGTGAAGAATTGTCGGCTTTTAGTAGTGTATTTCTTAAAGTAAAAGCTTATTAAATCCGTTGTCACTGTATAATTTAATTTTGAATATTAAAGTGAGACTCACTACCTATGTATCCATTTCTGCAAGGAGTCCTGAATGTGTGGATATTTTAAAATCAAAATATTTTACAAAAGAGCAATTAAATGCAGATTTTTTTTCCTACTCTTAATTAATTTGACATTCAAGGAATTGCTTTAGCCCTGCTGTAGTGGGAAAATTGCACTCCCTGAGATTTATTGCAATCTAAGCTGGTGTAATTTCAAACTCTTTGTTACCCAATGAATAAGTCTGCTTATTCAAAAAGAATGTATTCTAAACTGTACTTATAGCATCACCTGTGTAATTGCCAGATTGTAGCATTGTCATAAACAACCAGAGAAATGTTTCAGACCATGGTGATTTCATAGCCTTCCATGGCAGACAGTGAGGGCTCAGGCCACAGCTAAAAATACTGTAAAGCTCATCTGCTTCATCCTCACCCATGTTTTTCCTTCATAGTGAGATTTTTCTACCTTGTGGAAATCGATACAAACACTGTGTTGCCCAGGAAAAAACTAAGTGAGCTTGTAAATTCGGCTCTGCTGTATTGGAGAGGGAAGAACATCTCAATTCTTTAGATGGGAAGCTTGCGGAAAGTATTTGTTGTGGTCTGTGGATGTATCTTCATTGTGCCCACTTTTCCACACACAAACCCTGCTGCTACTTCATAGGTGTTCTTAACAGTAAAATCTGGAGTATTCGTATTTATCTGAATGATATGTTTAGAGGTACCTGCTGGTTTTTAAACCTAAAAATTTGGAAAAAATTTCCCTTAGCCTCTTCCGATTTCAGTAAAGCTGTCCTTTAAGGAAAGGAAGGAGCAGGAGGGAAGGAAATTGATAAAAGCTTGTATGTCTGTCCAACTGGAAATAAATAATGAAAAGAACTTGCTTGAATTTATTCTCTGCTAGCTGGATTGGTAGTTATTTCTTGTTAAAGAAGCCAAATTTCCTCTGAAGTTGCATCTGTCAGAAAAAGTGTGTTTGTACAGAGAGTGTATAGTAATTTTTTTACTTGGCTATATCCTTAACAACTGGAGAAAAGTATGAAGTTTTGTGAAAGTAAAAGGAAGTGAGCATTCATAATTGCAAGATATTTTCCTGCTGTGTTCTTTTCAGGTCCAGATATTTGGCAGCTTTAGTACAGGGCTTTATCTTCCAACTAGGTAAGTAATAGTTTACCCTTGTCTTCTTTTAGAGAAATGGTAAATTTCAAAGAGGAGTTTAGAATTGAATGTGCAGATATGCCAAACTTTCAGTAAAAGTTTTATCTAATATTTCATGTGACAAAGGGAAGAGCTTTTGAACGTCGAGATTTGCGGTAAGTATTTGATATATCCTCTTACTGCTCTGCTTATTGACCCTTTGGTGAATTACCTTTTCTTCCTTGTGTCTGGGGTTAGTCTTTGGCTTTTTTTTTAAACATACAGGGAAACTGAATGTTTAGCGTTTATGTTGTAAAGATTGTGTTCTGTAAATAAGATGAATTGCTAAAAATGTGTCTATTACTGGGTTACTGTGTAAAGTCAAAAGAACCATCACAGTTCTGTATTCCCATCTTTTTGGGGAGCAAAAGGTCTTACTTAATTTGGCATTTTATGTCACTTAATGGTTCAATTGGATGTGGAAACCTGTGTACCTCTGCCTTAAAGATGATGTTGTCTTTACATCAATTAAATTTTCAGACGGAAAGCACTGGAAATTTCATTTCTATGAATACCAATCACTGATAAAATTCTTTATATTATTAAAATGTCTGTCAACATGAGTAGATAGATGTGGGATGGAATTGGACTGCAGAAGTCAGAGAGGAGGGAGCATGAAAGGTAAAAGGGTAAGGAACTCAAAGAACTCAGAGAGTAATGGAAGCAAGAAATTAGAATACTGCTTTGGGTCCTAAAACACCATGGACTCTGTTGCTTAACATTCCTAGAAGAAGCTTATTGCAAATTGCAAAATGATCACCATGTACAACTTGTAATATGCAGAATGCCAATCTTGCCATATTTCTTGTAGTGTATTGTGCTTTAGACTTAATGGATTTAATGCTGTGTTCTTTTTGTCTAGTGATATTGATCTAGTTGTTTTTGGGAAATGGGAACGACCCCCTTTACAGCTGTTGGAGCAAGCGCTGAGAAAACACAATGTGGCTGAGCCATATTCCATTAAAGTACTTGACAAAGCTACGGTAAGTAATAGCTTTGGAATACTGAACTGAAAACTTTCAGACCCCTTCAAATATTGGTGATAAATAGTATTCTTAATTCCTGAAGCAAATTATATTGTCTAAAACTCTCTGCAAGATTTCAGTAGAATCTGTATGTGCTTAGCAATAGCATGGAGTCTTTTACATGGACATCGGTAATTCTGTGTACTGTGTTTGCTGAAGGCCATACTTTATGCTTACATTGTCAATAAAGATCTGAAAGTTAGTATTTGCAAAATATCCAGTAAAATAAGTTAACTATTTGCATAATGTTTTTCCACTGACCTTTGAGGGGAATTTGTTAAGCCAGTAACTAGAGCTGTCTAGCTTTCAACACCGTTTTCAGGCTATGTTGTTTCTGATGGCATAGTGAAGTGTTTCAGACCTAACTTTGGGTTTTCCCATCCAAAATATACTGCTTGAGAGCTTTGTCATTTGTGAGACTGATGTGTGTTATCTCTTGCATCTTTCTTGTAAGCCTGAATCATGTTGAATATGTTAAAAACTTAATGCATGAGAATTTTGTTACTGAGCAAATGATGTTTTCTTCAGGGGACTAAGGTGAGTATTCCAAACTTCTGTTAGCAAGCTTCTGTTTTGTGGTCTCTAAAAGAGTCTTCCTCTTCTAGGTTCATAATATTCCTGTGGCTTTCATTAGAGCCAGCAGTACATAACAGTAGCTTTGGTAGTCTTTGGTTTACCTGAGAACTAATGGGATTTTTAGAATCTGTATTACCAGTTAATGATGGCAAATGGCATTAGGCTAGGCTTACAATTCTACTATCCCTTCTTATTTCTGTCTTCTGATATTGGTATAAAATGATGCTATACTTCTGCTCTTTTTTGGTTTCCATTTCAGATTAAAAATATGAGGAGTTCAATTTAAAATAAATGTTATCAGCTGAAGTTTAGGTTATGATTGTAAGATGATTTTGTAGGGTGCTGCCTTCCAGGTGGTGGTGTGAAGCTAAAGTACATATTCAGTAATTTTATATTAATTTATTTCTGCCATATTGCTACAGCTACTTTGCTTTATCTCTTCTGGCTTTCATTTGACTCAGAATTGAACTGGTTCATCTTGATAAACCAACAGGCATTACTTTCTGCTAGGCTGGTTTTCTGTAAGTTCAGTAAGTGAATGGTGCAATACTGGGTCAGAGGAATGCAATTCCCACCGGTTATGAGATCAGAAGATCTCCTATTAATTGGAATGAGTCATTAAATTAAGTAAATTAAGTTGTCATATGAAAGACTGCTATTGCAGATATGAAGGCGGATAGCTAATGGCTCTGGTAGCGTACCAGAGTGATGGTAAGTTAATGTGGTTGTACATTAATCACCTCCCTAGGAAGCATTCACTGGTCAGTCACATTAGGATTGTTACCTCCTCTCAGACAGACTTGGTAGTTGCATTCATTTGGACTGCTAGTATCCAGGTGTCTTGAGTTAGGGAACAGCACCAATGTTATATTTCTGGGGATTCACTTTCTTGTCTTAATCTTTTCAGGTACCAATAATAAAACTCACTGACCAGGAGACAGAAGTGAAAGTTGACATCAGTTTTAATGTAGAAACTGGTGTGAAGGCAGCTCGATTTATCAAGGAATACATGAAGGTATCAGCCATGTATTGAATGCTATGCTACTTACCAAGGATGTGGTAGATGCTTAGCTAACCTTTTTTTGGTATGGCTTGACAATTTATTGCTGAAGACTGTTCTCATTAATACTAATTAAACACAGATATTTTAATTTATTATCTGTTGATGTCCATTCAGTGTTCCCTTTGAGTGCTAGGTATTTGAATGAATAAACCTGTACACTGTGAAAGGACTTCTACAGTTGTGTCTAGATTTGCAGATAGGCACTAAACTTTGCTTCTGAAGGAAGTCTCTTTTTAAGTTTTGCTTACCTTGAATTTAAGAGATGCTGCATTATGAATACCGCCTTGCTAAACTGTCAAAAAATTCTTGTGTAGCTACACATTTAAAAGTTTCCTTTTATACTCCGTAGTAAAAGTAGTGTTTAGAGTGAAAGCTTTGACTATAGTAAGTGACACTGGCATTCAAAGAAGGATACAAAAATCTTACTGTTTAGGTGGGAAATAAATTTGATACGTAAGGCCTTTGATCAAATAAGAGTTGAAGTCTATTAATCTGTTTCTAGAATAAAAAAAAACATTATTCAGTTCTTCCTGTGGAAATATGGTATAGCACACCACTGGAAATATTTTTGTATTAGATAAAGCTTTGTGTGCTGAGATTGTGTACTTCTTTGTTTTGGAATGTTGACATTGTGATTGATAAGACTTATTTTGCTTTGCAGAAATATTCTTTGCTACCGTACTTGATTTTAGTATTAAAACAGTTCCTCCTTCAGAGGGATTTGAATGAAGTTTTTACTGGTGGAATTAGCTCTTACAGCCTAATTTTAATGGCAATTAGTTTCTTGCAGGTAAGTCTGTTCCTTATTTATTTCTATGTTCTTTAAAATATATTGGGTTCTGTACCTGTGCCCTTTTATTGTACTGTTTCTTCAGATACTCCTTGCAATGTGCAGCATTAGTGTTATGGCTCTGAGTGTTTGACTCTTGAAAGATCCTGTGGACTACCTCTCAAACATCCAGGATCTATCCTGTATGAACTGGAACAGCAGCAGGAGCCTTGTGAAAGGCATAGAGGCTGTGCATTGCTCTCTACACCAGGGCCTGTACCTGAATCACCTTAATGGTGCTTCATAAATCTGCAGGATGCATTTTGTCTTTTGCTTCCCAGACTATTGGTACTGAATGTGCAGAGTAGTTGATTTCAGTGTTTATTAAAATGATGAAATCCAGCAGTCAGGTTGTTTTTTTACTTACATGTTGGTTAGATTTTGACGTACTTAAGACTGGCAGATGCTGTACTTGACGGATGAAATAGCCAAGTTACAATGTTACGAACAAGTTACAACTTCTCTTGGTACATTTTTGTGACAGTGAGCCTCCTACTGTTATGATGAGGGATGGGGTTAGCCTCTCTCAGCAGCTGTTGTAATGGAAAACTTATGTATTTTGCTGCTGGTGGTGTTGACTGAAACATTACTATAGATTTTGTATACCAAATATGATATGTACAAACTGTATTTCAGTTGGGACAACTAGATTGCCCCCCCTTTCTGAAAACATTGAGGGATGGATTTGCTGTGGAAAATCGGGTACTAGTTTGTTACTAACTAGTTTATAATTTAGTATGCAGTACTTCTTTCTTGCTTTTGACTTAGGGAAAAGAATTCCCTAATCTTCAAAAAGCTACACGAGGAAAGATGAAAGGATTCTTTGGCTTCCAGATACTGCTGAACTGCTGCCCCCTCTTGGTTATGTGAGAGCGGTTTAAGTACATGAAGAGTGAATTACTCAGTTGAGAGACTTGTATGAAGAAATACTCAGCTGTTTAAATGAGAGCTTTTTGTTGCCCTGTGTTATGGTCTAAAAACTACTAATTTTTAATAAGCAAAAACTGGTTTGTGTTACAGCTACATCCAAGAATTGATGCCAGAAGAGCTGATGAAAACCTTGGAATGCTTCTAATAGAATTTTTTGAACTCTATGGAAGGAATTTTAACTACTTGAAAACTGGTATTAGAATAAAAAATGGAGGTGCCTATATTGCCAAAGAAGAAATCATGAAAGTCATGACTAATGGATACAGACCATCCATGCTATGTATTGAAGATCCTCTCCTGCCTGGTAAGACTGTACACTTCTTCCAGTATTCCAGAGCTCTCACTCAGCTTGTGCTCTCAGCTTGTGTTAGTCTGTCCGACGAGTTAAGAAGCTGCACTGGGAAGAGGCTGTTGCTGGTGTGGAGGTACAGTCAGGTAGGAGGGCTGAGGGGTATGAACCTGAGGTCTCCCAAGATTCTTAGCCTGACTAAATTGGATTACATGCCAACAGTGCAGTTGCATAATGCTTTGGAGATTCAGAACTGTGTTGAGTACATAATAAGATTCTCTGACAGCGCTGAGAGGTAGTGAAAGAAAGAATTCCAGGAAATCCTGTAAGGGAGGTTGTTAGCAGAACAGTTCTCCATTATTTGCTGTGAGAATGAGATTGGAAGGTGTAGCTTTTCCTGTCACAGTCTGTGGTGCCATACTTCAGAGAAATGACACCATATGGGAAAGAAATGCCCCAGATGCAGAACCTGTCCTGCAGGGCTGTGCTGCAGAGACTGCACGGGAACAGGGGTGGGTATCTGTAAAAACCAGCTGCATTGTGGTGGTGGTGGTGTGGGGAGTGCTTTGCATAATTGGCTGCTATGCTGCACAGGGATCTGTAGGGAATGCCAGTTAGATTTTTAGAGTTGCATGATTCTTTTGAAAGTACTTAACATAAAATTATTTTTTATTTGGTTTTGATTCAGTAACCCTCAAAATAATTGAGCTTAATTTTGGCCAAGTGCCTCAGGAAAATTTCCAGCTTTATAGTACTCAGTTTGTATTCTATTTAGACCATCACAAGTAGCTGAAATTCCAAACCAGCTTTTTAACAAAGTCAATTTTCAGTTAATTTGGACTTCAGCACAAGTATTTCTAGGATGTAATTGTCAGTCAAAGTCCATACTGTCACATCTTGTGTGTAGACTGCTTATTTACAGCACTTTTAAAGCAAATACCATGGATCAGAAGCTGAAGTCTGGCACCTTTCTAAATACTTAATACGCTGAATGTTCATAGTTCCCTAGAACAGGTTGCAGGCTTGTGATATTCATTTGTCTAACCATGTCTGTGATATGTTTATGACTGAGTTTCTGTCCATCATGACTCTTGTACTTGGCCAGGCATAGGTTAGGGTGTGATTGTGCAGAACTGTCGTTGTCGTTGAAATTTCCTGTGTACTTACTTGCCTGAAGACCCATTGGAATAGCAGCATGAGCCACAATTGTTTAGAGTCAAAAATCTTTACTGCCCTCCAGTTCTGTTCCTTTCTATCTGCTGGGGACTGAAGGAGAACAAACTGCATGTGCTACGCAATGTTTTAATCACTGCTAATAGCACTCTGGAGAAGGAAAAAACCCCTTTCAATTCTAAGAGGGGCTCTGAACTGTTCCTCCTAGCATTAATCTTGCAGAAACAAAGAACTCTAGTTTAGAAGAAAGAATAGCTGTATGCTGTCAAAGAGCTGATAAGAATTAAATTCTAGAAGAGTTTGTATGGTGCAAGATAATATCATTCTTACAGGAGATAGTGCTTCGGCAATGGAAATGAAAGCTGACAATATTTTGGAATTATCTGACCACTATGTCTCATAGCAATATATTTTAGCAGCTACCACAGACCTTTGGAACTTGCCAGATGAACCTAGGAGGAAAACTGCACAGAACATATAGAATGGCTCTTTGAATCAGATCTGATGAATACAGCCTCCTTAGATCCAGACTTAACCACATATTCCTAAAGTATGTAAAATTGCCTGTCAAGGGTATGTTAGTAATATCTAGAATTCTGTTAATTAGTTTAGTTCTCTTATTCCTCCTGTCCCAGTACAAAAATCTGTTCCAAGGGTTCCAGTCCTTACCCAGTTTACAAGTCATCTCTGATTGATTTGTGTTCAGATCCACTCAGTGTCTGACTCTGAGGGTTTGTAGCAGTACTGTGAATGAGATGGGAATAAGTTATTTTCATGAAGAGTAGACACAGATGTCTCAAATTAGCATAAGGTGCTGCAGAGTTTTACCCCTGCAAACCTGTGTTTGCACTATATGCACAGGTTTTTAACTTTTTCAATCCTTTTTCTTTTTTTTTTAGCCTGATCACAACTGTCTATAAGGTTCCTGTTAAGCCTTGGAAGAATACTTGAAAAGATGGCTTATTAATCCCAAAATGAAACAAAAAATACAGGGATAAAAAGCCCTCTTTCTTTCAATTTCTCAAAGATTATCAAAGTCACTCCTGTGAGTGTATGCAGTAGTTCAGCAATGGGATACTGAAGAGTATAACTCAAAATAATAGCTTTAAAGCAGTCTTGTAGGAAAAAACAGGAATATGTTTAGTGGGATTAGTTTCTTTAAGTTGGAAGAACTGGTTTTTATTCAGTGTGAAATGGTGGGTGATGTCTGGCTAAGAGATGAAAGGTGTCATCAGAAGGATGTGATACAGTATTATACCTGCTCATTACCTTCTCTTAGTTCCTGGATTTGGGAGGAACAGGCATCAACCTGTGTTGTTGTTTTGGTTGTAGTGGGTTTTCCTAGATTGTTAGGTACTGCAGGGTTTCCTCAGAGATTCTCAGAGACTGATCACTGTTTGCCAGAAGATGATAATTCTTGTGATTTAAGAACCAGGATTCCAACAAAGATGTCAGAAGTCGACACTTAAGTGGGAAGCTTGTTGAGGTCCGGATTTGAGTTATTAGACTAATATAGTGGTGATGCATTTTGAAGTAACTATTTATACTTGATCTTTGTACGTAGTCTAAGATCTTTCATCTTGAGTTAGTGTCCTAGGACAGGGTAATGAGGTGAAAATCATTCCCTTAGCATTGTTTAAAGGAGGGAATTTCCATAAACATCTTGTAGCTGCACTATTTCAGTTTCTCTAAGCACTTACCTTTTTGTAAAATATGTAAAAAGTAAAAACATTTATTAAGGAGAACTGCAAAGCCAGGCACTCAGAAGTTTGTTCACAGGAGTATGTTGGAGCAGGGTAGATGATGTCATCTTGGAAGAGGTTTGTCTGGAGCTGTTCTAGCAGTATCCTGTCTTGGAAGACATAACTGTTTGCAGTTGACAAATCTTTTAATCTGTGTCTGTAAAACAAGCTTGGCACTTACCCAGCAGACCGTTGGGGGGCCTATTTTATACCTTTGTGAATCAGGTGATTATCAAGGTCCTCCAGTCATTTCTGATGCTCAGTACAGGAATAATTTTGATCTAGTTTCAGTCTGGCAGTGGCTAGAGTAGCTAAATTGCTGTTCTTTAACACCAAGTTTAAAACTTGGGAGTTCCACCTGTGCCGCTCTGTTCATGGGAAGTTTGTTCTTCATTCTGAATTGCTGTGGGCAGTAATGAAAGTTCTAAACCTTAAATTCAATGTATGTTCTTTGAAAAGAGAATCTTTACCTTGCAGGGTTTATTATGCTTCATGTTGCTTGCTTCTGCATCTTGATAGGTCACAAGTACAGGAAGTAAATAGATTTGAGATGGGCAACATCTATCAGATTCTCTTCTAGCCTTAGTGGCTGCCCAAAATTACTCATGACAGCTTTTTAGTATCAGCTATTTGTCATTAGAACCTGCAAATATATATGTTTGTGTGTGTGTATAAAACATAAGTGTTTATAAAAATACACAGGTTCATTGAAGTTAGCATTTGAAAGAACCTCTTTAATGCTGAATGTTGGAAAAAGCTGTTTACTAGCTAATAGCTTAACATAAATGGATCTGCTTCAGTCCTAGCTCATGGTCTTACCTTTACCTTTCCAGGCCGTGTTCTTAAAACTGCTTCAGGTAAAGGAAGGCTACCTGATGGAGTGGTAATACTGATAGCAAGTGATGGAAATTTTGGACATGCTCCTTTAGGGATGAAGGCTATGTAAGAAAGAATAAGGATTGAATTATACATGAAATCACACACCATTGTTATCTGCTAATGTACATCTGAGGATTGAAGTATGTATGATTTTTTTAAAGAGTGACAGCATTTGGGTTGCGTGCTTTAACTGATCAGTCTACATTGTGAAAAAAGAAGGATGCTTGGTTATGTAAGACATGGTTCTCTAATGAGAGTGATCTCTCAGAAGAAAATCTATCCAGGGTAGCAAATGCAAATGTGTGATCTTCTGGCTTTTTTAATATGTTGCTTTCTGGATTGGCTAGGGTCATCTTTATACAGACCTGACAGGTGCAGTTCACTGTAGCTCCAGCTGCAGGCCAAGTACAAAGCTCTGCAGACTGTATAATTGGTTAAGACCTGTGAATTCAGACATTTTTATGAACTAGTTACAGGTGCAGAATGAGGCAGTCGAGGAACCTAAGCATGGTATGGCATGAGCTATTCTGCCTCTGTTCTCAAATCTGCTTCAGTCAAGACTCAAACACAACTTCATTGATTTAAACTAAACTGCCCAAGTTTACTGTAAGTGGTTTAGGGAAGGCTTATGATTTGTTTTGCTGGTACAACAGAAGAGGTATTGACAACTGATGAAAGGAATAGCCAAGATTTTGTGTCAGCCCTGTCTTCATTTTGGTATAACTTTATGCAGGATACATGCCAAATGTACCTGACTAGCATTAGGTTAGGCTAAACTAATACAGATCCTTTGAGTGTGCATTGAGTGTGTATTCTTAATTCGTGTTATCTGAATTTAGAGAATCATTTAGGTTGGAAAAGAGCCCTAACATCAAGTCCAACCGTAGACGGACTTGAATTTAGTTGTAGATGTGATTATGTGTTTAGCCACTTGTATGTATTCCATTTCTGTATTGCTTCTCAATTTAATTATCTTACATATCTAGGTTTAGAATATCATTAGATGGCTGGACACAAGTGTCCTGCCTCTTAAAAGTCCATACTGAATTAATCATTACTTTTCTAGTAGAATTAACATTGTTTTCTAATTTCGTGACCACTAAAATATTTTAGTCACTTTTCAGCCACCTTTGGACTAAGTCCTTTGTCAAGTCCTCCATGAAGAACATTACCATGTGTTTCCTCCTAGATTCACTGTCCTAGGCCCACACTGATCTCTGCTTTTACTTCAGAATAGCGTCCAACAGTAAATAAACCATTTGGAGAGGCTTCTGTAACTTTGAGCCTAGTGGCTGCTGTATGCCACAGTGGTGCATTCAGAGCAAGATACTCAGTTATGTCAGTAAACAGGAAGTATTTCTTGATCAGCTTTTATTTGACCATGCTAATTACTGGAAAAATTCTGTTTTCCCAAAATGCTTTTATGTTTTCAGATAGTTTTCATTGATTATGCTTTTCTGTTAGAGTGGCATTATGGTTGGAGAATTTTGAAAGGAATCTTTGTTTTTTTCCCCTGGGTGGCAGATCTTAGCATGTTTGTCTATAGTGGCTTGCTGGACAAAACACTGAGGGGAGTGAAGTGTTCCTCTAAAGTCAAATTCAGCCTTGTTGGATTCAGTCCTCCAAAGGATGGATTCTGTCCTTTACCATCAATTTTTCAAAGCAAATTTTTCATTATTTTCATTTATTCATGGGCCCTGATCTGATTTTTGTATTTGGTGGTTCATCCCTTTCTAGTGTTCTCACAGCATTTCACACATCATTCTGAAGGAGGGAACCTTTCACTGTAGGCAGTTTTCTACCCACTCAAGACCTAGTCTGTATTTTATGCAATTTAAAAGCAGTTTTATTTCTGTTTCTTAAATTGAGTGCTGATAGTGAATTTTGATGTCTGGTGGCAAATAAATCCACAGAAAGCCCCCAAATGCTTTCTGCTAATAACAGCAAGATTGTTCTAGGTATCAGATGGGAGATCTGTTCTTGTACCTTGTCACTGATACAGAAGGTGTACAATATTCTTAACTTCTGCAGTTCCTCACATGGCAATAGATTTGGAAAGAGTTCCAGTTAAAATATCACTCATGCCTAAAGTAGGGCAGTTGAGAGTGCCACAAACTTGATCAAAAAACGGCACTATAAAAGCTTCTGGAATCTTCTATGATATATTTTTGAAAAACTGGCTTGTCCTGTGGAGATAAATATCTGTATGTGCTGGTTTATTAATCTGTAGTTTTGCTAAGTTAAATAGGGTTTGATGTGAGTCTGTCTGACATAATGAAGGTAATGTGGTTACACAAGTGAAATTTTAAACTGAATTTGGCCTGCAGGAACTCTACTGGTAAGTGAAACATGATGTTTTAAGCTTGGTAGGTTCCCTCTTGAAGACAGGTTTAAGGGCTTTAAGCTGATCTCTATGCTCTGTTTCTTTCAAGCACTATACGTGAGTATTTCAAAAATGGTAAATTGAATGCATAATATTAAGTGTCATTCCTAAGGTCAACTTCTTTTTTTGAAATAGGCACACTTAGATGTTCCTGGTGTGGCTAGGATGGGATAACTGGTTTAAACAGAGTTAAGCTGTATTCTTAAGGCTTCTGAGCTTTAAGTATGGGTAATGTTTTGGTAACTGATATTAAAAAAAGATGATCTGATGACTGTCACATTATTTCAGGAAACGACGTTGGCAGAAGTTCTTACGGTGCCATGCAAGTGAAACAAGTTTTTGATTATGCCTACATTGTTCTTAGCCATGCAGTATCACCACTTGCAAGATCATATCCAAATAGAGATTCTGAGAGGTAATTAGTTCACTTTTTCAGTATCCATTTGTCTGTGTAATCAGTTAGGAATGTTTGGGTCTAGATTCATAAAAGGAATGTTATTTATTGTTTAACTGTGGTTGTGTTGAAATCTGCACAGAAATTTAAGCTGCCCAGGGATATGAGAGTGCAGTGCTCAATGTGCAGCATTGAAATGAAGAGAGTATGATAAAACCCAGGATGAGTCCAGTGTGAGAGTCTGATAGTGTGGAAGGGAGCCAGAAGATAATTGGTCTTTCCTTAAACATTCTGCTTGAAGTATTTCAGAGGAGGGTTCACTGGTTTAATGTTTAGTATGATGCATGTCTGTATTGTGGCAGAAAGAAATGTGTGTGATCAAATCACTTGTTTAGACAATTAGAAAACTAGACAACAAGGCTAAGAATTTCCCTGGTTCTTTAATACATGCCCCCATAAGTTGTTTTAAAAGACTTGATATGTATTTAAGAACTAAAAAAAGAATTAAAAGTACTATATTAAAAAAAACCTAATAGAATCAGTCCTGTTTGATCATAAGGCCAGAACTGCTGTTAAAGTAGCCTACTTCTAGACATGCCATTTTTAATGCAGTTCTTAGTGTCTTTCATAGAAACACAACCAGTACTTTGAGCTCTCACCTGTGCAATTGCTGTTTTTTGAAAGAGAGAGGAGAAACCACACGGCTGCCATGCCTTCATTGTCGCTTTCCATTCATGTATCTGCTCTAGCACCTTTTGTTCTAACCCTCAGTGTGAATTCAGGCTAGATCAGAGGATGCCTCTTCCCCAAGACTTCCCTAAAATTGCGATGGCTTTGAGCTCCTCAGCTAATCACAGGGAAGGATGGCTGTAAGATATCACATAAACCATCTCAGTACAACTGCAAACTCTAGTCATGATGTAAACTTTAAGCATTAATGTCATTGGAAAGTGAAATAGCTTCCTCTAGTACATTTACATCAAAGGGGGATGCAGTCTTTCATATGTGAGTTTAAAACTGACAATACTTTCAGAGTGCCTGTAAATCCTTTAGGTTTTCAGTGGTATTAAATTCACAAAGGTTGAGACTGCACTGTGATGGAGGTACAGAAGGAGTAGTACAGAGTGTTGCACACTGACATTTGAGACTGCTGTTTCAAGATATTAAAGGTCACTGTTAAATGTATACTGGCTGACAGTTCTTAGTACTGAATTAAACTTTGTTCTTACCTAAGTGCAGATAGAGTAACCTAGGGATTCCTGAAGTTTTGCTTGTCTTGGGTCCTGGCCTCCATTAACTTCTGTGTTTTTCTCTGAAGGATGTAGTCATTCTCTTATGAGGTGTCTGTATTTACTACAGACATCAAAAAGTATATTTGTACAGCATCTAATGGGAGTCTCAGGTGTCATCAGTATGTGCACTTCATATGGACTGGCACTTTTTACTGTATCTGGGAAATGTTTGAGTTTTGTTCACAGCTGCAAACCTGTGGAGCAGTCCCAGCAGCAGTGTTCAGGTGTCATGTCTGACCTGTCTGCAGCTCTGGGCTGTCTGTGCCAGTGAAATCTGAATCTCAGAACCCATCGTGCCACTGGCTTGCAAGAGGAACAGCATTCAACAACGTTCTATATACAAATAGTTCCCCTAGTGCCAGTCTTGTCAGTGCCAAAGGACTTGTAAGTGGATGATGAGCTGTTTGGTAACAAGCTCGTTGCAGAAATCAACAGTCCATGTTTGGTCTCAGTTAAACCTGATGTGCTTGGATAATCCAGGTATGTTTGTGGATCCCTCTTCCTGCTGTAAGGCAGAGTGGTCTGTGCTCTGTATAAAGACCTTTCTGGTGGCCTGTCCTAAAGCCTGGCCATCTGAGAGACCTTTGTCCTGATCCATTTTTTCCCTTTTCTAGACCTGTTAGTAGGTAGGTTAAACTATAGCATAACAGTAACTATAAACAGTGGGCTCCATTTAAGACCAGGGACTGGCTTCTAGTAGAACATGACGTGTTCTACTAGAGGGATCAAGACTAAATGAAGAATACTTGAAAGGATAGGAGGTTGCTGGTTGAACTCCCCAGGCTGAGTTTATTCAGTTTTGCCCTAATTGGGGCTAGCTTTTTCCTAAGTGGGATGGTTCTTGACTGTCTGATGGGTTTGAATTAATGTTTCCTCTTGGCATGGAAGGTTTCTGTGTATAGAGTTCTATTTTGTATATGACACTCGGTAGATTTCACATCTTTCTTGGTGATTGTTGCAGTTCTTTTTCAGGGTCAGTCCAACACAAAAATATGTCTATATTAATTTAAGGCTTTCTAGAGAGCTGCTGCTTTTGGTAATCCCAGTGGGGGAAAAAAGTGAGATTGTAGTCTTTCAGCAGCATAGGCCTTTTTCTTCTTCATGTTCTGTAATAGCAGGTCCCACAGAATAATAAGGGATAGATTCACATCACTCTTACCATCGTCATTCAGGCTTCCAAATGGAACATCTGAAGTGTAGTGGGAATTAAAAGCTATCTGCTGTTGTGGAAAAGTTTTCTTCTCAGTGGAAACAGTAATCAGCTGAATCCTGAAGATAATTCTTACAGCTACAGAAATTACTTTAACACCATTTTGTCCCTAGTAAATCTCACCTTCCAAGAACAGCTTAGGATACCTTGATTGACAGTTTCACTGATTTTATTAGAGCAAGCAGCTTCCTGTGATCTTAGAAAAAGGAGTTTCCTCTTGGGAAAATAAAGGAGACAGATCCATTTTGAACTTACACAGTTTGTATGCAAGGTAAAGTTTGGTGTTGTGTCTTCAGCCAAGGTAACTGAAAATTGTGATTGGTTTCTTAATATTTAGGGCCGCAGAGACATGAGTCTAGCTGTGAAATAGAGTTATGGACAGGATATCTCCTGGTTAAGGATTGGTGTCAGTATGTGCTTTGAACAGCTTTCATGTGATCTTTGCCCCTAGCCTGTCTCTGGGAAAGTGTGCCATGTCAAGTGAGCTCACTTCTTTAGTCTGTGAGGAATGATATTTTCACAGAACCATTTAGGTTGGAAAAGACCCCTAAGGTCCTTGGGTTCAGCTGTTAACCCAGCCACTGCTGTGTTCACCACTAAACCACGTCCCTCAGTGCCACGTGTACGTGGCTTTTAAGTGCACCCAGTGACAGTAACTGCATCGCTTCCCTGGACACCTTGTTCCAGTGCTTGACAATCTGTTGATGGAATTCTTCCTAATATCCAATCTGAACCTTCTGTGGTGCAGCCTGAGGTCATTGCCTCTTACGCTTTCACTTACCTGGGAGAAGAGACCAATGTCCACCTGGTACAACCTCCTTTCAGTTAGTTGTAGAGAATAAGGTCCACCCTGAGCTTCCCTTTTCCCCAGGATAAACAACCCGGATCCTCACAGGACTCATGCTCCAGACCCTTTACCAGCTTCATTGCCCTTCTTTGGACTTAGTTTTGAGTCAGTGACCATCTTTCCAATTCTGTTTCTTGATGAGCCACAGGAAACCTTAGCAGATACTTGGCAACAAGCTCTTGATTATTGATTCATGTTCATATAAATAGTGGATTATCTGTTACCACCCTGTCCATGGCTTTTATGTTGAGGTGTCATTTCATATTATACTTTGCCCAGGCTAAGTACCTGTGTACTGTCTTCTGTCAGCTGTGCTGCTCCTTCCTTCTCAGTCTGAATCTTGTCTTGTGTGAGATCTGGCAATCCTGCAGTCAGAAGGTGAGTCAGATGGACTTCCTGGTCTGACTGAAAACAAGTATCTCAATGCTTCTGTCATGTCAAGAAGTTGATCCAGCTCGTGGCTGATGACGGGCCGATCAGAAGCAGGAGAAGCAGCAGGAGTTCACATTTGGGGCAAGAGGGAGAGAGTGATATTGTGCCTTTTCACAGCCCTAAGTTGTGCTGCTCTGGATGTGATGAAAATCCATCCTTAGGTTAATACTTATGTTTTGCAGATTGGGATGTTGGCTCACACGCTGGTCTGTCACACAGTTCGGCTATGAATGTGTGCTCAGACTGCATCTCTAAACAGCTCTGTAGCCACATTTGGGAAGCTGAGGAGGTCATATGGAATGAGGAATGGAAGACTTGGTTTTGCTATCACATGCCCTTCAATATAAATTAGACTTTGGAAATGTTCTGTATTGTGCTAGAGGTGGTGCAGCTGGATAAGGGAAAGAGACTGTCATGCCAACAGGCCAGAGTTTGAGAAAGCCTAGACAGTTTCGTAGTGCATGTCTGGAGTTGTCATTTACAGGTGATAGTCTTCAAAGCAACCATAGCCAGGTAGAAAGTGATCTTTCCATCTCTGTGCTTGGAAAGTTATTGGGTCTCTTCCTGATGTTCATCTCAACTGATCTAACTGCTGACAGGTCTATCTGTTAGCTTGGGGTTGGCCAAAATAGTTCTGGGAGCTCTGGGAACTGTTACTAGGATGCCTTCTGTCCCTTTAAAGGTGTCAGCTTTTCCTACAGAGCATATTTGTTAGGGTAAAGGTTTTAGGTTTGGGGTTTTATTTAGTCCTCATGCTCAAAGAGATCATTCTCAGGTGCATCTTAGTGTGCTTTTAGATTATATTGCACTTGTAGTTACCTGGAGGATATTTTTGTTATTTTGACCATTCTTTCACAGACTTGATGTTTTTCAGGCCCTGCTTGTTTTTCACTCACTTGTTCATATGGAGCTTGGCTGGAGCTTTCCATATTTGATTTTGCTGAAGGTGATGTCATCACTCTGATCCTTTTAAGAGTGATCTGAAGATTGATTTGCCCAGAAGTCGTGCTGTTATGAGAGTTAGAAAGTGTGCCTGTGAACTGAGGTCTTGCAGCATGTAAAAGAAGCAGCTTCTGATTTTTTACTATAAAATAAACTAGATCTGTAAATAGCTTATTACTCATTTTACTATATGATAATATTAAGGGAAAAAACTTCAAGGGGCATCTTTCTCAGGAGACCTGTCTGATTTTAGTAACCAACTAACAGTATTTTTTCACGTCTTCCAAACAAGCATCTTTGAAGAATTGTCTCAGGCATCTGTAGAAATTGTGGCCTCATTCGAAATAAAAGCCCCAAAAGCATGACATTTTTTTCACAATAAAGGCAGGGTAGATTAATAGGTTTTTTGTTCCTAAGCATTTTCAGTGTTGAAACCAAATTTAAGCACAATTTTCAAATGCTTATTTAAAAAAATTTTTCTTTGAACCCATGTACATGCTTGAGTCCCATACATAGGAAATGGTGTTCTTTTGAGATCAATACCTGGTTTGATCACACTTGCTTCCTCTTTTTGTTGCTTTATTAAGTATATGTCAGTATAACCTTAATCACCTTTCAGTTTCTGATGTCTCATAATGAATGCTTTTAATTTTGCTGCACAAGCAATGTAGCATGGATCTGCCTTTGGTCTGCTGACATTATAACTTAGTGAATTTCCTTTTTTCTATCTTTATACCAAAAAAGAGAGTTTAGAGCTTTAATCTCCATGCTCTTTGAAAGGAACTGGTGAGAGAACATATTCCCCCATTCTGTGCGTGCAGCTCTGCCACAATTGTTGGTGTAGCAGCCGCTTCACCCATTTTGCCTATTCGGTATATCAGTCACCAAGTCTGATAAAAATACCAACCTCTATTGTTCATTTTGCTTCTGCTGTATGAAATCGTGACTCTTGCTTTACTGCCAGGAAAGTACTCCAAGAAGCATTAGGTTTGACAGACTCATTATATGTAATAAGCTTGTGTTACTCAGCCCGTGTTCACTTTCTGGTTCTAAGACCACAGCTGGTGGTGGTTGTGAAATTTATGTGTAATCCTAGAGTAAAAGCTCATCTCTTTCTGAAGGCGCTCTCAGATGAAACTTTTTAACTGCAAGATTTCCTTCCCTGTCCTGGTGCTGACGAGACCCAGCTGGAGCATGTTTGAGTCTCTCATACTGGCACTGCTCTCTTGAGAACTGCAGCTTTAGGGCCACAACTGAATCTCTGCAGTTTTGGTCATTCCCCCATCTTCATTCTGTCTCCTCTTGCTTAACTTACTCTTTGAGACTGAGAAGCCAGAACTGCACTGAGTATTTAAAATGCTGTTATATCATGGGAGTATACATTAACAAAATGTGATCTTCTGATTTATTTGTTTTTTTCTTACTGTGTTCTGCTTAGCTATTGAACTGTGGTTTCCCAAGTATGATCTGTTACAACCCAGATCTTTAATTTCTGAGTGGTGACAACCCCACCTTTAATTCTGTGTGTAAAATTCAAGATTTTATTTTCCAGCGTACATAATTTTATCCACGTTACATAAATAGAATGATAGATGAATAGAATAAATAGAATGGTGGATGACATGCATTCTGTCCTGGTGGCCCATCTTCAGCTATTGGACTTCTCATTTAGATGATATTATTTGGCTCAATGTTTGCTGGACTGACTTTTTCAGTACTAACAGTAATATGTCTTTAAAGTTGGAAGACTAACATGGAACATGTTGCATTTGGTCTTGCATGAGATAGTAGTCACTAGGATAGTAGGAGAATTATTGCTACCTCAAGTGTTACTGTGAAACCTAGTAAAGGTAGTCTAAGTATATTAGGGTTTTGTATGTCTGACTTCCCATTGTACACCTAAACCAAAACAAAATTCCAGTACAAGGTACCTTTATGATGTGAAATACAAAATAAACTTTAATGTAACCATTGAAGATTAAAAAAAAAAAAAAACATTACCTGCTCCACAGTGGTAACTTTGTGCAGACCATTTTTGTACAATAGTAATTTCTTCATGTATTGTGAGCGTGGAGTTTATAGTTAGTGTTTCAGTGACTAGTCTCTGATGAAAAGAAAGCTTGAAAATTTATCTCTCAAATGAGAAGACTCAAGAAGTACGATTCAAATAGCTGAATGTTGGGAAGGTGTGTTGCAAAAACATTACTTGGTTGATAACTGGTCACTGTTCAGCAGGACCAGGTAAACTTTTTCTCTGGGCCTCTTACTGTTATGAATTTATTGAAATTCTGCCTTGTTTTGGAGCCAGTCTTTCTTGTACCACTACCTCATGATCCATGGTACTTCCTTTATAATTGTGGGGGCCTTAACACTTTTAAAGTTGTTTTGTAAATCCAGAAGCAAGGATTAGTGAAGTTCTCTGTCTCCACACAGCCAGTTGTGGTGCTGGGATGTTTTTTGTCTTCTGTGCGTCCCATACCTGTTTATAATCCAGATTCTGTGGAAAAACTTTCTGTATGGCAAAATGGAAGAACCATAAATTGCTTTTATCAAATATACTGTTATCAGCATGTGCATTCTTTATAGTTAATATGCACTCCATTTAGAAATACAGAGTAAAAATCTTACCTATGTGTCACTGCTTGCATGTTAGTATGGTAGAAGAAAAAATAATATGACTAAGTGGTGCTTCAGTGGATTAAATGGTGTGCTAAAACACAGAAGTTTCAAAAAAATTCTTTGGTTAGGGATATCTTAAACTGACTTATAGCATAATTTGGTAGCTTGTTAAAATGCTTGCAAATGTGTAACCAACAGTCTTTGTTTAATACTTAATTGAAAAATTTTTTTAGCACATTAGGTAGAATCATCAAAGTGACCCAAGAAGTGATTGACTACAGGGCCTGGATTAAAAAGAAGTGGGGGAGCAAAATTAATTTATCACCTGAACTTGGTAGGTATAGCAGGAAACCAACTTAAAATTTTTTCTTGAATTTGATGTAATTCAAAATACTGATGCCTTGAAATTAATCATTCAGATATACAGGAAAAAAATAAAAGGAACCTGTAACTTTCTAACCCAAGATTAGTTTTCTCTGAGCCTGTTTTTCAATTAGCTTGTTAAACTGCAGCTCTTAGACTTCAAGGCCCACATGTTTGTATTCTGTGCTCTTAAATGATACTTCTGTTTTCTGTTAACAGATAATAGGTTGAAAATAAGAGACCCGATAACTCTCTGCAATGGAGAACAGCAGCAGAACAGAGATTCTGAACCATCTTACAATCAGCACTTGGCGTTGTCATTGGCCAGTACACAACAGTTGTCCTCTGGGTCATCTGCCTCTTCTGTGTCATCGCTCTCCAGCAGTGACATTGTAAGCTTTTTCTTTTGATGGGTTAAACTAGTAGGTAGCAGAGATTACCTTCAAAGTCTCAATTGATACAATAGCAGTTAATGTGATACTATCCCTAAACTGCTACAGCAAATCAGTAATGTCCTCTGCTCAGAAAAATTACTGAAATCAAATTTTTTTAATTAATTAAATGGGTCTTATTTCCATCCTAAATCTTTGGTACCCTTTGTGGTAGTAGTTAGATGTAATGAAATATAATAACCCAATTTAACAGTAGCCAACCCAATTTAATTAAGTAGAAGAGGAGAAATGTCTTCATATATCCTTTCATTAAGCAAAATCTTCCATTGATCAACTCTGATCCTTGTTTCCCATACCTGAAATTGAACATGAACATTATAATGTGCTGTGAAGGTGAATAATACTCATTATTTTCAGCCAAGCAGTCAGTTCATGTTTTAATGGTAACAGGGTACTTGCATAAGGTCTTGTTGTCAGCTTCTTTATTTTAAAGTTATTGCTGGGCTTTATTATAACTTCCTGAAAGAGGAGGCTGCAGTCTCTTGAGGTACATTCTCAGACTCTTTAAGGTTCTGCCAGGTGGTTTTGTTTTGGTATAAAGTTAAATCAGTGCAGATGATAAAGCACAGCACTGCAAGGCATGAGCAGCTTATTGTAAATCTTCTGAAGCATTTTGTCATAGGTAGAGGCATTGATGGAGCAAGATGCAATATGAAGTCAACTATGACAGTGAATAACTGGATGATGCCAAGAGAGGTCCAAATACCTGTTTCTTGACTGCTTTCAAAAATTAGTCAAATACGGAATTAAAAATTGGCAATTGTATTCAATAAAAATTCATTAACTTTTAGGGACAAGCAGTGCCTATATATGTTCTGGTTACTTTCTGTAATTACTTTACACTACTGTTTTTTTTGGTGTTGAATTGCCTTTTTATGCCACCTTCAGTAAACAGGACAAATGTTTCAGTTGTACCATCTGGCTAGTGAGCAAAGAACAGCATGGTACTTGCCAGTGATAGTATTAGCCATGCTCCTAGTTTAAGTATATCAGTGGGAAATATTTTGCTGTAATAAATTTTATGAAAAATGCAAATATTTGCTTATTACATTGGGAGTGCATAATATTGGGTGGTGAGTTGTTATGAACTCCCCTTAGTCCTGTTCAGCATGATGTTGAGGGTGAAACTTCAATGCCTAATGCCAGAGAAATAAATGAAAAGTGAAAAGGAAGCTCTCAACAAGATAGAACTGAAATCAACTTGGGCATTCACAAAGTAAAAGGAAATGCAATGTTTTCTAACAAAATAAAAAACCATGTCCTTGTGAGAAAGGCCAGGTCATATATTGGCATTATGTCCTTAGCAGACTGATAGCATGTCATCTTAATTTGGAATGGAATGGCCAGTTTCTGACAAATGACTGATGAGTTCATCCTACTCTTACTTGGGCGTGTGAGAAGAAGAAAGTTTTGGCTGAGCAGTCCTGAGCTGCACCTGATTCAGGAAGAGAAGCCTATTCTGCCATAGTCAGGTGATCCGTGCCATGGTCTGGCATAGTATTGTGCCCACGTTGCTGCAGAGGAACATCTGGCATGTGTGACAACTTCGTGTTCATGCCAGAACTTCTGGTGCATTATTAATAGGCATGATGTGGTGAACTTTTCTGTCAGCTTCAGAAGAAGGTAATTATGAATATGGTGCATCCCATCACTTTAGAGTTACATGTGGTGTTACCTCTGATCTTGTGGAAGAATTGTTCCTCGGGAAGGATTCTGTATTTATTTCAAGTTAAATCATCTGAAATTTTCTGGTACTAGAAGACTGAAAGCAAGGTATAGATGATAAAGAACATGCAGGAGACAAGGAGACCCTAGAGTTACAGCTTGCTGACCTCTTCCCAATAATTAAGGTTTTATTTTAATAGCAAGCTATTATTCCCTAAGTCACTATTAACCTTAAGCACAAACTCTACAATAAGACATTGTTTCAGGAGGTGTATTTTTTCATGACTGCAGAATATCTTTTGCTGTTTGTGAGATGCAGGATCCTATCTGTTAAATTGTAGACACTAGATAATGTATTTTCTTTTCTATTTACTGCTAAAGTTTCCCTGGTAATGGTGATCAACTGCATCTGGTCCTTTCTGAGTTCTACCTACCAGTATAATAGAAGTCAGCTTACTTGTGTTGAGGAAGAGGAAATAGGCTTGAAAACCTGACATCACTTTCTTACATTGCCCCTCTCCATCCATCCACTCAAGCAGTTTTCTTTTGAGGTCATCACATCACTGTTCGCTGGTGATAAGTCTGGAGGCCTTGCATATATTTGTTAACAAGTCCTGGAAACAATATTGGCAGTATATATTGAGTGTGCAGGCATTATCAGAGCAATGCAGTATTGCTCACAGGGATCCTAGAATTTTTATTAAACCCTATAGTTTAGTAGTTGGTTGCAATGCAGTGGGCTGTATGGTTCGTAAAGATTTGCTTCCTTGGAGTTCTGACAGCATTACAGGGTTTGCATTAATAATCTGTAAATATGATTCAGCAGCTGAATAGGTAATTGTTCTGGTGTCTTGGACTTACGAGTCTGTCAGCTAAAGCAGTGGTTATAGATTTATCTGGGCAGCAGGAAAACAGAACAATAACAAGGAGCATGTTTTTCTCAAGACTGGAATTGGCATAAACCAGAGCTAACATTTAGAAGCCAGCCTCTCAATGTCTGTATATGCTCAGAAAAATGGAAGAGCTTACAATTACGACCCTGAGTTCTCCATACTGGTGGCAACCTTTTAAAGTTGAGAACTTAAGTACCACTGAGGAACGAGAACTGTCTTCTTAAAGGACAGTCTTCTCTTTCCCCATATATTTAGATATATGTGCCTTTTCTCAGCATGCCATCTGAAACTCAGGAGGATGTTTGCTTTCATCTTTGCACATTAGGACTAGCTTGCAGGAGAACATGCTTCTGGGCCACTGTGTGTCTACACAGCCCAAAATTAAGAACTGGATCTAACGAGAACAGATCATAATTTGAACAAAAGGTATCCTTTTATGGATTTCCCAAAGTAGCAAAGCTATTTACAAAATGCCTTAGTCTAGCACTCTCTGGCCAGTGAAATTCTGGCCATGCTGTCTTTAGTAGGTGTTCTAGCCAACTGCAAAATCTAATCACACAGGACAGCTTTTCAAAGGGCCAGTAAATTTTGGATCAAAGACCTTGTGCAAGAGAAGCCTGTCTTTGGGTATCACTGTAACTATTAGTGGGAGAGCTGTTCAGTTTATGGGATTGTCCTACTGTACATGTCAATACTGAGCTCTGACTCACTCAGCAATACTTCTAATATAGTTCTGTGCAAAATACTAAGTATTAAAATTCCTGCCTTCTTACCTTGGATCTGTAAAGAATGTAAATATCAGTGATCAGGAGCAAACTAAAGAACACATATTAAAAAAGGATGTGCTTATGGATACAAGGAATCTGGTTATCAGGACATATTAGACCGTTCATATGTTTTTCTCAATTATGTTAATTATCAAACTGATCGATGTAGTAAGTCTTCTCTCAATGAAGCATTCTGCTGATTTCAAATACCCTATGCTGCCCTGAAAAAAACAGGTATATTCCTCACTCCTGCAAACAGGTAAGTTGTACAATACGATGCATTCCTACATGATCCAACAAATGCTGAGGTGAATAATGGAAGATGCTTTATAAACATCTTTGCCATCAAGGACAGTGCAAAATGTGTGAATTTTTACTGTATGGAAGCCAGAGTCAAACTGTTCTGCAACAGAAGACAAGCCTCTGACATTAAAAAAATCTCACCTTCATATTGAGTTAAGTGATTGCTATGAGAATCTGAAACCAGATGGAATGAGCTGTGTTCACCCCCAGCTCTCTACTTGTATTGGGTAGTTACAGATGTCAGTCTCACAATCTAAGCAGTGACCAAATTCCTCTTGAAAATGCTATGTTGGTTGGGGTTTTGTTCTGGGTGCATTTCTTTTCATTCTGGACATGCACTCTATAACTGGTGACCAGGATTTCTTGTTGCTTAAGCATTGTGAAAAAATGATTTTCATTAGCTCAGCAAGTCCTAGAGTAGTGCTAGAGAATAGTACTGCCTGATCAACAGTCTCTGCCAAGTAAGAAATAATCCTACGTATGTTTTTGCATTCTCATTTTGGTCTGGTTTGAGTTCTGGTGCTAAGTATGTTCTGCAGTTCTGATGATGTTATGCCAGATAAAGCTTAACATTTTATGTGACAGTGATGCCTGCATAGCAGTAGCAGATAAAATGGCTCAGGAAATTCTTAAGGCTCTTTTCTCTTACCTTATGGTTATATAATGTAATATCCAGTCCATCACAGAAACTCCAAGTTGTCTGTTACAAGTTTGTTTCTACCAAATTTCATACACCTCATCTCAGCGTTTCTGGTGATAATGTTTTGTGGGCTTCTGTGATGAGATAATTTTGTGAAGACCTTTGAGTTCTGCAGTCATGCCAGTGTAGTTAAAGTTTCAGTGAACAAGGTACCTCTGTGGTCTAGCTGTGGAGATGACAAAATCCTTGCCTCTTCTTCACTTTTTCACATTTACAATATCTTCTTTCAGATGTTTCTTGAAATTTTAGCTGTAACCCTTTCATCAGAATGTCAGTGCTTGATCTGCCCATGGTTCAGCCCCATCAGCTAGAGAATATGCTGCTGAGCAGAACCTTCAGTGTTTTGTGAATCTGTCTTTTCACTGTATTGAACTACTGTGTATTCAGTACCTTGATTTTTGGAACTGTTACTTGCTTTGCAGTAATGGTGGTTTAGTACTTGAACTCAACGTGCTTAATTAAGTTATCAACCAGCTCGCCCCCCTTCCTATTAGCCAGACTAAATTTCAGATTATTAGCAGGAACTATTGTGCTTCCATATTTCCAGAGAGAGGTGATAGACAGTATGACATATCTTGTCTGGATAAATGTTGTGCTTTTTTAAAGTGATTAAATTTGTAGGCATGAGGCATGCTTATCTGCAGTAGAGGGACAGACACTTCAGAATATGTAACAGCTCTTGGAGTCTTGTTAAATCCATCTTAATCCATCTTAATCACTGATTAATTTGTAGAGTTGCAATTGAAATTGTGTGTATAAGGAGTGAGGGCAGAAGGAGGTTGCCTAATAAAATTCTCAGCCTGAGAGCAGGAGCTACACAAATTTTTCTATGTGCCTGTATATTCTTGTGTCCTAATCAAAGTAACTGTTCAAATATGTATGAATAGTTGATCATCTTTGTGTAGAATAATGCAGGTTTTGTCTTAAGCTTCTCCCCTTCCTGACCAAATAGAGGCTATTTCTTTAAAAAGCCTTTCTTAATGTTTAGCTTTAAGTGCTGACGTGCAGACAGCTCGTCTCCAAATAAAGCAGTGGGCAACCCTGAGTGCAGAGACACAGGCAACCTGGTGTTAACTGGGAAAAAGCATTTAATTGACATTTGATGTGGGGCATTTAAGAGTTTAAGCCCCCAAATCCTTTGAAGCTCCATTATTTTTTCTTATTCTTGCTATGCAGATTACGAACACTTCCTGTGGATTAGAGTGGAACAAATTTTTCCAGTGCTGCTTTTGCCTATTTTTCTCTTTCACTGTATGGCCTCATGTTTGCTTTTGAGGTTTTTAACCTGTATCTCTGATAGTGTAGAGTTTTATACTGTCTCATGCTCTTCTTCAGTTCTTCTGTATCAGTTCTTTGAGCAGGCTCTTCTCCATATCCACTTGAAATAAGAATAAATTTCTGCAAAGCTGTGGGAAGCACAATTTTGATTACAACATTCTAGAGTAATTTTATTAAGTTAGTCTAAGCAGCAGAGGATACAGAGGGAATCTAATTGAGCAAGTAAGGTGGGATTTTACTGCTGTGAGGTCAGTGAAGTAAGGAGAGAAGCACATAATTTTTTAAAAGTCGACTTCAGACTAGTTTCTGATGCCAAAGTCTAAGCTGTAATCTTGCCATATCTTAACATTTCCTCCCATGAAAAAGAAATCACAGAGGTACCTAAGCCATTTTAGGATGGAAGAAAACATAAATTCAGTATTTATAGTCTAGTATGGTGCATGTTCAGCTTTCATAATGAGTCCTGTAATTTAGTGCGTAACTTGAAAATCAAAGTGGAAATATTTCCATATTGTTAGCAATACAGACCAGTTGAAAGCCTGTGAAATAGAAGTATTGGGGCAACAAAGGAAGCTTTAAATTATGCACTTTGGGACCTTTTTTATTTAAGATGGCTTATCTGACGTATAGTGAGTATTGATAAAACATGGAATAAGCTTGCAGTCAGCCCTCTCAGGATATGAGGTGTGGTTGAAGGGGTACTGGGTTTGTATTTAATCTGTACATACTAATTAGATAATGTTTTCTGTTGTCTTTCTGTAAAACAAACACTAACGCTTTTGGAGGATGCGTATTTTTCAGTTTGCTTGTGTATCCTATTTTCTTTCATTTCTCCCTTCTGTAATCACAATGACCAAGATATTTTCTTTTTGCAATGAAAGGCAGAAAAATCAACCAATTTCACCTTAACTCAAGACTTGTGTTGTTTATAGGCTGGCCAGTGGAAGTGGAGCAACTATATTGATGCAAATTATCTTGTGACCTTCCACAGAAGTAGAAGTTTTGTTCATCTTAATTCTACTTTATTTCCACCGTAGTTGAAGTTATGGCTCCACCTACCAAGAAAGGAAATGGCACACAATGTGGAAGAAATGGGATGAGGGCAAGGGGTGATCATACAGTCACCTTTGGAAGCATGGTGGTTGATCAAGCACAGTTAAGTACGCTGGGGCTAAAGCCATTCAAGTGAGAGCATGCACTGAAGTTCTTCTCCTGTGCATGGCCCCAAGCTATGAACTGTCTGAAGTCCTCTGGTGTTGCTTTATGTTCAAAGGAGTGTGGTTTTTTACTTTACTAAGGCAATTCAGTAATAAGATGTATTTGCTAGCCAAATTTCCTTTCATTAGTTGCTCCCACTTTTCTGCGCTGGTGTTTGCCTAATCCTGTGGTGAGCTGATTCAGAAAGTGAAGCTGTTTCTGTGGTTCACCTCTGTGAATTAGCATATAATAATGTCAGATGCTAATACAGGTGTAATGGTGAAGGCTGGAATGGGAAAAGAGGCAGAATGAGTAAGACTGGCAGCAGTCATCTGTTAAATCACTGTAATTATAAGTAAGGAGGGGAACACTTGAAAATGTACAGTGTAAAGTGTTAACTATAAACTACAAGTTTCAGTTCTTTGCTTTCAAAGATGGAACAGAGTTTTTACTGAAATTGTCATTGTTCTCTCACAGCTTCCAGCTCCTGAATGTTGTGGGAAAGAGGAAAAGAAATTGTTTAATTAGTGGAAGAAATTTTGAGGGTGGAAACAATAAGGATCTTTTTGCCAAGACTTTAGTAGTTCATTCTTGGAGATTGGAGTGAAAACCCAAATCCATCACATTATCAGGAAACTTGCATTCTATTGTTTTATTTCTGAGTACTGACTTTAGGATGGTTAGGTTCCTTTAGCATTGAGCCAAACTTAAACACACTGGGGCCATGAATCAGTCTTAGGCGACTTTAGCTCTTAAGAAGGCATACTGTCTAGAAAATGGGAAGCTCTGAAATGGTGGCTGTTAACTGAGAAGTTACCAGGTATCTTAAGACTTGAGTTATTAATGGAATTGAAATAAACTCTTTTTGCCAGACCTAGTTAGAAAAGCCCCTTAGAAATCTTATTAATGAGAAGTGTCCCATCTGGGTTAGGTATGTGAACCTTCAGGAATCTAATTGTATCTAAGCAGAAGAGAAGGGGGAGGTCCTTTGAATGGAGACACTAAAATTGTTCTTTGGTCAGGTTTGTGAAGGCTGCATTGCAGTAGATTTGCACATTGGTTTGTCTAGACAATAAGATCCCTTCTTCCATCCCATGTGCTAGCTCATGGGTACCTGTGAGCATGCTTAGAACTTGTCTGTTAATTTCCCTCTCTTCTCATTAGCTTTTTAATAATTCCATTACCAAAAGTGTCCAAGGAAACTCATCTTTGTGGAGACCTTCGCCTGTTCGTACAGTGCTGATACTGTAGGATTAGGCAAAGGATAAAAACTCCATCTAATCCAGGCATCAATAAGCTTAATTTCTGGTCACTTCTACAGCATGTAGTTTCCCTCTGTGATATTTATTGATTGGATATTTATTACAGAATAAATATCCAATCTCATAAATAAGAACTTTCTGCACAGATTCTTTTTATGAGTATGATGTTTCTCTAGTGAATTTATGATGCAGTTATCTGCTTCATGGAGGCACAGTGTAACTTTTATCGCTGGTTGAACTAATAGGAGAGCAGCTCCTTTCTTTCTAGATCTTATTTTTTAGTAAACACAACTTCATACAGACCAATAAAAGACTGGTTGTTCTAACAAATCGGTTTTATTGAGGACTCTTTCTACTGTGAGTATTCAATTCAGCTGGGATGCAAGTTTTGCTTTGTAGTAGCTCATTGCTTAGGCTGCTCAGTGTTCACAGTTGTCAGTCTCACTTATATAATCTTTTTCCCCAAGAAAAGCTTTTAAACAGTTTCTTGTTTCTGTTCTTGAACAGCCTATTCTCTAACTGAAGAATCTGATTTAGAAAACAAGGCCATTTGAGGGCAAGTAGTAGTGCTGGAGATCTGTTTAAAGTTTACGTGATTTAAGTGAAGTATCTTTGCTTCCAGGCAAGTCATCTTTAGAGACAGAGCAATAGAATACTTCAGTAATTACTTCAGCAGTAAAGATCCGCAGTGACCTGAGCCAGTAATGCCTTTTAATGTGGTAACTTCTAAACCACTAATTGGCCAACCCCCATCTCTTGCTATATTTTGAACCTAACAGCTGGCAGTGGAAAAAACGTTAGTGGTTTGGGATAAAGAATAGGTTTTTCCATTGTTCTTAAGTTCAGAATGCTTGGGAGTTAAGAATGTGGTAAAAAACAGCAGTGAAACTTAGGGGAAGCTACTTCTGCCATTATGTTATGGCTGAAAAATAAGTTTTACAAGAGTTTTTGTGTTCAAAGTTGTTTTAAAAGGCTGTAGCTTTCTTTCCACCTTTCTCAACTTAGAAAATAATTGATCATTTAAGAACTGAGGTAGTTAGGTGTTTTCAGACTTCACTAATTCTTGTAACCTCCTGGATCTCTGCTTGCCTCCTTGCTGTTACGTGCTCCAGACACACAGTGCTTTAGCATCACCAATATGTCTGCTTAGGATGCATCTGAGATTGCAGGTGATCAGGCTGGAAGGAGGAAGAAGAGTAATAAGTGATATCAGTTCCATTGCAGTATCTTTTCTGTTACCCTGCATCCATCTTGCTTTCCCTGAAGAGCTATCCCTCAGATTTCAGATGGAAAGTGAGGGGAGCAGAACTCCCTGAGAGCAGTGGCATGTGTGACTGGTGCGTATATACGGGTCCTGGCTGTCAGAGCATCGACTTGTTTCTTGGTAGGTGGAGCCCTAGCTTTGCTGTTGCTGGGTAGAGTGGGAGAAGACTGTAACAATTACTGTAAGTTTACCATATAAATCAGTACACTCCAGAACACTGTTCTGAGGACTGAATCTGTTATGACAACTAAAATTCTTGTTGTCCTATCACCCAAAGTGTTGCTGTTCTTGTTCTGTTTTTTTCCCAGCTTTAGTTCTCATCTTCTAGTTTGAGTTTGCTAGAGACATAACTTTGGCTTTAGCTTTGTGCTGACTGGAACTGACCTGTGATTGCCATAGACCTGTTGACATTGTCTTCTTAATGGACGTTCAGTTAAACTTTTGCTAGATGTATAAAATAAACATAGTTCTGGCTTTTATTTTATTATTTTTTTACTATTGAAAAAAAAAATCATTATATTTTACAGTATTTACTTGAGTTGATATTTGGGTGCATTTTCACGTGCATAGTCTGCATATTACTGTACTTTCTGTAAAGTTGCTTTTCTTTTCCCCTTTTTCTCTGCCAAAAGGAATCAGATACACCACCTTGCACAGCTCCTAATGTTTACCAGTTCAGTCTTCAAGCACCGACTCAGCTTATGGCCAGTTTAGCACCCGCATTGCCCCTGCCAAGTGGTAAACCCCAATCTGCGCCTCCGAGAACCCAGATAATGGCCGCCAGTAATCAGGTATGAGCCAGCAACTCTGGCACGAGCAAGCGATCACATCGCAAGTGTAGGTCACGTGCGCTGTGCTGTCAGTCTGAAAGCCTCTGAGGATACCCTTCATAGAGGTGTGCTGAGCTTCATGTGGTCGTAAAAGCACTTACCTGCTGTGTCAGAGGTGTGGGGAGAAGAATGGGTGGGAAAGGGTTTAGAGTAGAAGAGCCCCTCCACAACACAGACACCGAGGAGCAAGTTAAAGAAGAAGTGTCAGGTGTCTGACTCCTTGAAGTTGTATTTGAGAGTCCTGGTGCCCAACTAGTGGGATATTTGTAGATCTTTAGGCTTTTTAATTTCCACCACCATATAGGTGGTAGAGCTGTAAGATAGTTCTTGAGTTTTAAGGAATAGTGCTGACCTTTCTAGGCTTATTTAGTTGTCTTGATTTTGAGTTACTAGAACAGATTTGGTTATGCTTGTAATATTCTGTAATACATTTTAAAGGTAGAGAACAGAAGATTAATTATGGACATGTACACAAGATTTTTTTACCAAAAAATTTAATGTGTGCATAAATGTGCTGGGACCCGAATGTATTTTGGCTAATGTATCCATTCTGGTACGACCTCAGTGCATCTTTCTGCAGGAAAACACTCCCTCAGTCTTGATAATTAAAGCCGTTAGTCAAACATGCCTCACACGAGACTTTGCAAATTGTGGGTTGTAGGTTGCCTATACTAACAAAACAGTGAGCTTGTTTCTTTGAAACTTAGTTTTGGTCAGGTTCTCTTCCTTTTTCTTCAAGTCCTTCTATCAGAGTTCTTGGGAATCAAGGGTCAGGAGATTTTCGGCTTAATGACTTTGCCTTTTTTTATTTGATTCAGCACTTTATGAATCTTCACTGGACACTTTCTCCCATTTGTCCATATCTCTGTTCCTGGGGAGCCCAGATCTGGGCCCAGCACTCCATGTGTGACCTCACCTGTGCGAGTAGAGGGGAAATGATCATTTCCCTTGACTCGCCTTTGGTTTTAAGCTTCTAACTGATTACACAGATTCTTCCCCTCCTTTCTTTCCCTACTGCTCAGTCCCACCTAGGCAATACCAGCTTACCTGCATGGGAAATGTATTATGAGAAGCTAATAGAATAATATATTTCTATGATGGTGTCTGCAATTGAGTATTCACTGGCTACCGAATACAGTCCAGTCTGATGCTTTAGAAGTTTTTTTTAGAATAAAACTGGAGAGTTATTTTAAGTTAAACTTCATCTAAAATACAAGCTTAGTGTAGATCATTCTTTCCTTAACAGCTCTGTTTTTCTGAAGAAGTACCCTGGAGCTAATTAGGAGGCATGCAGTTGTTAGTACCAAACATACTGGCATTCAGAGTGTTTGCCACAGTTGTGAAGAGACAATATGTTGTGTGAATTTTGGATCTCTGCTAGAATTTTGAATCTTGGAAAACAACTGCTTTGTAGCACTTTCTCTGGCTTTCTGTTCCTTGGCTGTCCTTTCAAGTGATTGTTAACTGTTCTGTTAGAAGTTTAATAGTACTTGTATGTTTAAAAGCAGGAGTTTTTTAGTGGCTTTGCTTAACAAAGATGTGCCTTTGAGAATCACATTAAGTCAGAAGAATTTCTTGCTGCTTATAGTTTAGAAATGGGATGATAGGCTATTTGCATTGAATTTACCAAAAGCTTGTATTTTGTGAAGTAGAAGTGGTTTTTTTTCATAAAGTTTTATGATTGAGTCAGAAGTGGGAAATGAAATCATTTTACCCAGAATACTGTAAATATCTCCTTTGCACTTCCAACTTTCTGGAGCATGACCGTGCTAGATTAGGTTGATGGCTTTTCTTTTGAGTTGATGAGACTCTGCTAGCTTATAACTCTTAATAGGTACACTCTACCATCTTAGAGGACTCCTGCCCTGGTAGATTTGAACATGTGTAAGACTTTCTTAAAAGCAAGTCTTCTTTCATATTCAAAGAATTTTGAAAGGGACTCATTTGTCTGCATGATGTCTTCAGCTTTCTCCCTGGCAACTTTTTCCACCTCAGTTCAGCTTGGAAAGCTGTACCTAGGTGTCGAGTACAACTCTCAAAAGCAGGAGGTGCCAAGAGCATTTCACTGTATTTTGAACAAATTACTGCCTTCTAGGCAAGCTTGCTGCTGTTAAAGTTTCCTGGTATTTTCATTCTTGAAACATATTTGGTGTGATTACCACTTCTATTTATGTACTGCATAATTAATTGGAGAATTTCCAGATAGTTCAGGGACTGATTAAGCTTCTGGCACAGGTTGTGTGCTTTTCAGGATCATTATCATCCATCATTTTTCCAAGGTAATCATTCTTCTACTCTGCTGACAGCGGTTTGAAATTTTACTTGGGGGAGCAGAACAGTTTTTGAAGCAGTGCTGCCCATTAGAAATAAGCAGAAAAACAGATGTTGACATGCATGTCCAGATGAGTAGAGGGGGCAGAAATTGCTTCATAACTTCCCAAGGCGAGGAGGGGACTACTTTCCCTGTTGCTACTTTGAGATAAGTTTAATTCATGTTGGATTGCTGTTCGCTAGGTTACCAAAATGAAGACAGAAGAAACTTCCTTTTTTTCATGTCAGAAGAACTTTCATTTAACTTTTAAGATGCTTTCTTTTTTCTTCCAAAGGGTTATGTTTTTGATTCCAGAGTATCTAAAGCTAGCAAGCACCTGTCCCACTGCTGCTCTGGCTGGCTTCTACTGTGTCTGAGAAAGTCTCCAGTAAAGATGAGTGGTGTCTGATTGGGAATATGTTTGTTCCTATGGAGACAACTAGGAAATGAAACCTTAATGTCATTGCTGAAATACCACAGTCAAAACCTGTAAAGGGACTCGTGGGAGTAGATTGGTTTTTTTCAGATTCTTTTGAGTTTGGCCAAATAAGGCAGAACATTTAAACTTACAAACTGCTTTTTTTATATTGAGTTATGGGCTGTTCTGTGGCTAGCGTACTTTGTTTCAGAGTTTGCTTTTATCCAGAACAATTGTTAATGGTGTTGCTTTGTCTCACTAGCACTTCGGATACTGCTAGTATCTCCAAGATGGTTGCTAGAAGGTTAGCACCGTTGTGAACAAAATTGGTCAGGGGCTTGAGTCAAAATTTCTTTTAGTGCAAACAGTTAAGTGTAGCTCACTTGGATAAAGGATAAGTTTGTAAAGACACATTTTAATTCATGCCAGTGCAGAAGTATGCTGAATTCCCTTTGTATATAGAGATACTTCAGTGTTTTCAGTATGTCAACTTCAATTTAGAAATTACCGCATTTGTTTCAATGGCATTTTTAAGCTGTTTGGGTACTGGAGGCTTCCTCACTCAACCAAATGACTTTTTTTTTTTTTTTTTTTTTGAGAATGCTCTCATTTATTCCAAAATTGAGTAATTTTTGAGTGTCCATGCATTTTCATAAGGAAGTAGGCTATGGTTGTCTACTTTGGAAACAGTTTTGATTCTAAATGTCAGACTCCCATCTTCTGTGTGTGACAGAACATTGTTTGGTTTTTAACACATGCAAAACTCAGGAGAAGATGATGTTTTATTTCCTTTCCTAAGGAAAGACGAGAAGGAAGAACTGGATCTGAGCTTCAGAGGTTGTTCAGCTGGAAAGAGTACTAGAGATTTTTCATCTAGGTTGGCTTATACTTATACAGGCAGTCTTTATGTGGTGTTATCTTTCCATGTATGGAATCTGACTTAGCCTGACCAGACCCTGGATAACCTAACATGACTGCTTACAACAGAATGTTGGATTAAGTGGTCTCCAGAGGTCTCCTTATAAACATCCAGTCTAGATGTTTATAGGACTGTGTGAGATCCTCTGGCCACATTGGCGGTTGCTCCCTGAGTGCTTTCTGAGTTGCAGGAAAGGCGAAGTCTAAATAGTAGTTTCTTAAAAACATAAACAAACCCACCATAAATAAAAGGCTTATGGAAATGTAGAAGTCATACCTTCCTTTTGTTAACATAGTACTCCTTTATCTTCCAGTGCCATTGTAATCAGATTTTTGCTCACAAACTGAGGTTGATTTGAATAATCACATATGTATTTCCTCTGCAGACTTTTTCACGTATACTGTATTGGTATCACCTCATCATTTGGAAAGGGTTTTTCTTACTGTAATAATAGTTCTTCTGTTCCAAATCAAACATGAGAATTCTCAGTGAGGTAAGATTTCTCTTTAGGGTCTGAAACTGTCAGCTTTGTGCTAAAAAAGCTATTATCTCTTGTTCTCTGTAGTGACAAGTATGCAGATACACTTCATGGCCCATGTCACAACAGCAGCAAAGTTGCAGTATGAGTTCTGTCTTCTGGTAGCATTGTTTTGACTCTTGCCCCTCAGTTTTGAAACTTGGGTGCTGACAAGATCAAAAAGGGTATTTATTTTGTGTGTCATTCTACTTTCTTTACCATAACGTAGTTCAGTATTTGCTGTGATGCTGATGGTACTGTCTACTGTCAGTCCCTCATTTTGGGGAGAAGGCCCTCTGCTCTCTCAAGCACTAGTTTATCTTGGAGCTGCTCGTACTAGCATTGCCTAACCTGTTGTGAAAGGTGACCTTGACCTTTGTGTGGTACCTCTGCCAGTAGTCTGTAATGAAGTGAAATAAGATATGAAGTATTGAAATAATCTGCTCCCTTGCAGCTTTTATTTTTCCAAGTTCTCTTGTGCTGAAAGGTAAGAAACATCTAAAATTTTTCTTGCTTTTGAGCTCTTTTTAGTCCCCATGTTGGTTTTTCTTTGCTGTTCTTATGGTTGGCTCCATAAATTTCCCCTTTTAGTAACACCAGAAAAGATTTTGGGCTCATTTTATAAAATGTGTTCAGGACTCAAGATTTTATCAGTTGTAGCTGAAAGTGGCCTGTAGGTCCCAAAAAGAGAAGTGTCTTTGTTTGCTGTGCTTTCAGCCTTATTTCCCTGGATTGCCAGTACTGAAAAACTTTTGGAATAACTTACTTTGTTTTGTCTCTACTTCAGCTTAGAATTCTAAACCACATAGAAATCTTACCAGGTTAAGAGTACACCCAGGTAGCACGTGCAAATATCTTGCAGAATCCTGTTAACTGATCTAAAGTAATGAGGCTAGGATGCCTAAAAATTGGCTTATTGCTTATGTAGTTGTGACTAAAATGTTGCTTCGGTCATTGTCCATTATTTCTCTGCAAAACAATTAACCAGTTTCATAAAGAAGTAGTTAAATTTTTTAGTGTATTTACAGATGTTATGCTCAGAAAGTCAGCGAGTGCTACAAGCCTAAAATAGAGAATTTGGAAATATTGCAAACTTTATGAAATATTTTGAGAATGCACAATAGGTTATTTAAGGGATATTTAAAATGTTAGTGGTACGTTAAGGTAGCACTGAATACTACTCTGGTATTTCACATGAAATGGTTTTGAGGTGTGTGAGTTTGATTTCAAATCTCATCAGCTGCAGACTAGATTCAGTCATGGCCTTTAATCCTGTACTCTTAACAACAAAATAGTAAGTATCTGATCTTTCAAAACTGTCTTATGCCTTTACTTAGCTTGTCCTTTACCTCTGTAAGTACTTACCAATCATTTTGGAGCACTGTATGTATAATCTATTTTTAAGTTGAGCACAGATACTTAATTACCAACATTTTTCTGCCTTTCTTTTCTCTTTACTTTAGAAATGCTATCAAGCAAAAAAAAAAACCTAACAAAAGACCAAAACAATTCAGAAGCCTGTTTGTTTAGACTTCAGCTCTGTGATGTTACTTGTGTTATTTCAAGTTGTAGAGGATTGATTTTTGGCTATAAATTTTCTTTTTGAATAATGGCAGTCTTTAAATGTCAGCAGTTTTGTACAGTAAATTTGCCAGTATTTATGAATAGAAATTTGGTTTCCTTAGCACATAATTACGTGGTATTTCTATTGCAACCAGATTTGTTTTCTTGAGTTTTTTTGAGGCTTTTTTTTCTCCTTTTTTTTTGTTAAGTTCTGGGGGGTTGGTTTGTTTGTTTGTTTATCTATTTTGTTGTTGCTTTTTTTCCTGGAAACTTTTTTAACCTGGTATGTGATGCAGAATTTCACCTTACCCCCACCTCCAGCCTTGTCTTAAATGTGAATTCTTTAGTTTACCCTCCAGATCTAGCAGATTATTCAACACAACTAAAAACCAAACCAGTTCTATCATTCATTTGTTGAATCAATAGCCTTAAGATGGGAGAGATTGTTCTGTGTAGAGAAATAGATGCAAAGAAGTTGAAACTTCTAAATCAAAGATTTCCCTGTCGTATCACAGATGAAGGGCTTTCTTGTTGGATTATCTGATCTCTCTAGACATCATCTGCTTACAGGTGTCATCTCTCAGTGATTGTGTGAGTCCTGAGTATGGGAATGTCCAGAATTTTGTGCACAGGAGAAAGATGTTTGATACAGCCTCTTGAGATTTCCAAAAACATGAAGTAAATTTCTTTTATCAGAGGTCCTGAAAGAAGCTAAGTGAATGATGTGTCCCGTTTTAAACAATTAACTAATTGGAAAATGAGGAACAAAAAACTTAGCTTTTGTAAAAGATAGATTCCACCAGGAAAGCCCTGCAGGAGTTTGTGCTGCCTAATGTCTAAAAGGCAGTGGGTGAAGCCCAGTGAAGTTTGCTGGTGGTGTGAAGCACCTTAAGGGCTACCTGAGAAAGGATGGAGAAGGACCTTTCAAGGTGATGCACCAGGAGCGAGAGAAATAATTTAAACTTTGTAGAGAGGGGTAGGACCTGAGCAGACAGCTTCTTGTAAAGATGACATCGTGGTGTTCTTGCAGAACACCAACAATGAGTATAATTTTGCCATTTCTTTCCTCATCAGAGGAAAGTCAAAACACCAATGGAAGCAGAATAGGAAAAGATGTTAATAGTTATCAAACAGGTGGAATTGCTTCTGTGTGAAAAAAGAATGATTGTTTAATGTTGACAAGATGAGGTATATGATCTAGGTCTGTGTCATCATCAGCAGTATATGAAAAAGTTAGAGAACAAAATGGCAAGAGATTATTTACTCCAAGAACTGATAGATCATCCTGTAGTAGGCTCAAATTAAATGTGACGCTCATTCAAGCTGCCATAGCACAGGATGCAGGGTGCTAAAAGCTGATGGTTTCAAAAAAATGAATGAACTAGTGAACAAAACGTAGTTGAGAACTGGTAAAGATAAAGGTATCATTTCTGACTGAAGTGGTCCCTGAGTCAACTTCCTTAAGTACCTCTCTCAGCTGATGAGTCATAAGACTGATGGATTCAGATCCTGCTCCAACAGGTTGACAGTGTTTATCTTGATGGCCTAACAACAATGCAGAATTCTTTGTCACAAGCTCAAGTTCACGTTCTGGCTAGGTTACTAATCATTCTTTGAAGGTTTGTTTACCTTTTGAGCAAACAAGGGGTATGACATCTTTTAGGATACAGGTAGATGTATGTTTGCTATGCTGCTTGTCTGATCTTGGGGTCACCAGCTGTTCTGCTCCCAGTAGGGTTTTTTTTGGTGAATCCTCATTTATATTGAGGAAGAAATTAATGGATTTTTCACATTTTCAAGTGAAGTGGATGGATTGGCTTCCTGGAAGTTTGTGTGCTTCTTGATCAGTTTTGTTCTGGTTGTTCAGTAGCAATACTAAAGTTTTCCTTTGTCTTTCTTCAGCGCATAGTTGACGGTCACTATGATGACTGGCTACTTTGTGTTTTACTATTATGGGGTAATTTTTAGTATTTTGATGTCATTTCGAGTAAATGTTTATATATAATTGAGTCAGAGATATACTTACTGAATTAGAAAACTTTACATGGTGTGTTTGCTTGAAGGACCACTAGCCAAAAATATAAAACATTCTAATTTTTTCTAGTTTCATGTTGTTTACTTGCTAAAACATATACTAGAAGCAATTTATGAAACATACATCAATAAATTATGTTTGGGAAGTAGTATCTCTTAAGAATGAAAAATTCTCAGCTTGCATTTCCTTTTTCTATTTGTCCTTGAATTATTTTGCCACTGGTAGTCTGAGAATAACACTTGGTGTTTAGAAGTTGTATGTTGAAGATTGATTAGGTTACTGTAGGATACTGTATAAGTCGAAAATAATTTTAGGGTTTTTTTGCCACTCTGCAGTTAACTGTGGTTGTTCCTCAACACTGGTCTTCACCAGCTTGTCTTTCCAGATGCTTGGTGTCTCTTCTAGTAGCAGTTTGACAATAAAATGTTGCTCATGGAATTATGCTTTCAATAACTGTTCTTGTTTTGTGCACACAGTTGTAATGGTGGCTTGGTGTTCTCATTTCTTTCTACTTCACACTTGTTTGGAAATACAGAATATGAAATATCTGCAGCTACTTCAATGTTCTAAGCAATTGTCCCAAATGTTAGCTCTGTGTTTCTTTTCAACCACTTAAGGTTTGCATTAGCTCTTGTTACAGGCAATCAGTTGTCTGTTGAGTTATTGCTGTCAGACTTCAGGAAAAGTTGCTTGCATTGATGTTACTAGTATTTAGGAAGTCTTTCAGTTTCATCTTCTGAAACTCTTGTACATAATTTAAGTACATACACATTAAGCCAACTTACTGTATGCCATTAAGTGATAGAGATGCCTGTAGTACCTTATGGTGGGGTAAGTTTACTCAGGTTGCTGCTAAACCTTCTGGGCAGTTTTTGTTTCAAGTTATTGGAGATCCCCCAGAGAAAATGTTGTGCTGTATTTCTGATCACTTAATTGTTTTGCCTTGGTCTGCACATGAGGTACAGCCTGATGATCAGACCAGTAGGATTTACAAGCTCGTCACAAGCCATACTTAGTTTGCCTGGCACTGACTTGAGATGACGGGGAAAGCAGACTTGTACTCCCCGTGCATCAACTCATGTGATCATGCCCTTACATTTCTCCATGATGTTTCCGAAAGAAAAGTGTTTCTTAAGTGTTTCGCTTGGTCATGCTCTTGCTGAGATACTCCAAAATAAACACATCTGTCACAGTTAGTATTTAATGTGGAAGTTCTCTGGTTTTATAAGGGAGTTGTACAGTGAGTATATTTCATACTGAGATCCGAGGATTTTAAGGATGCTTTGAAATCTACACCATTTCATTTGCAGGACCTTTTCTTCAGAAAACACTTAGTAAGCTGTCAGTGCCTTGGGACTTGCACAGCTACAAATAAACAAGCCATGAGAAGGCCAGTTGCTTGAAGCAGTGTTTTGTGGAAGTGACTTATATGTTGAGTAAATGCAACTGGTAATATATGTTTTATTTGCTGTTCTTATGCCTAAATGAATGCCTATCTTATTTTTTTAGCAGCACAGTGGAATGAAGTTTTCCATGAAAGGAACTCATAACCAAGGCAACAGCTACAGCCCCGTCAGCAGTGGAGGCATGAGGCAACCAGTTGGTAACCGTGGACACCACCAGTACAATCGTAATATATGGAGAAGGAAAAAACACAGAGACAGCTTGCCTATTAGTCTGAGCAGATAATGGCAGATGCCAAAATGACCTTCCCTGTTCAGACAAACTGAGTGAGTGCCACTCGACTTGAGGGATGGAGACCAGCGTCCAGCACATCGTTTTATTGGTGTTGCCAAATATCTGCAGCTGACTTCTTTGCATGTTTCTTTGTGTGGTGGTTCAGTCCATCTTCAAGAAGTAGTTGTGCTTATCTGTGAAGCCTTATTAAATGTGGAAGTTTGTTTTCTGCCTTCCCACGATGGTTCATTCAGTGCCGAAGCAGCTCTGACAATAGAACTGCAAGGACATTTACAAATGCTGTAGCTTTTTTGCTGTGGCTATATCTGTTCCTTTTCTTTTATTTTAGAAGTGAAGGAAACTTCAGCCCCTTGGAATTATTTGTTTTTCTTCTTTGCAGCAAATCAAGTTGGGAATTCATAAAAGTAAATTTGCTGCTCTCCTGTTTTTTTTTTCAAAGCTCAATTTTTTTTCTTTGTAAATATTGGAAGTATGATTTGTGCAATAACTTGGAATTTTTAATTTAATTTCATATTATCACATAAGTTATATTTAAGGGGAAGAGGTTTTTTAATTTACAGATCCTTTCCCAGGTTGCATTATCTAAGTTGGGGTCATAGTTTTGGCAGGTTGTCTGAGCAGTGTTATAAACATGACATTTGGTAATATTTGAGGCTTCTTGATTCACAATGAAAGTGCGATTTGGCTTACAGTTTTAAGAATTTACTAAGCTCCAAAGCATTTTGACCCTGTGTTTTTTAGCTCATTGTCTGGCCTCTATCAGTCGTCTTGCTCTGACCAATGAGTTTTAATTTTCTTTAACTAGACAACAAATCAAACATTTGTAGTACCAGAAGTAAAACTTTTGAGAGGAATGGGAAAAAGGTTGGTTCAAGTCCTGATACGAAATTAAAAAGCTCTGAACTACATGCTTTGATGCATTTTAGTAACATAACCTGTTAATGTTTGGGTTGAAACAACACTATTAAACAGAGGTACCCGGCTTAAGGAATGTGGAGAAAGGAAATATGTTGATTCCATTAAGGAATCTGTATAGTAGTATGCATTAGTTCTGTTAAGAGCAAATATATAAAAAGTACTTCAGCTGCTCTAAGCATTACAAGAAGTATCTTTTAATGTGTTGCAGGAGAGCACAGCCCAGTGTTGTACACAGTATGAGTGGCTGGCACTTAATTTACAGATGCATACAGGTATACTATGCAAGTGTGTATTGCCATGACAAACACTGTCTTTAACTTTTTGAAAAATGTACATCCTGCCTAACACTGAGTTTTTAAAGCACCACAGTTGTCCTGGGAGTAGGTCACATCTCATGCCCTCTGACTTCCCTTTTTTTAAGTGAGAGTTCTTAAGCTATACAGAAAACTACAGGTGAGTTATTTAAGTCCACTAGCAGAGAAAGCTGAAGAATCCTGTTAACAGGACATCTATACTGTGTACAGATATAGAAGGTTTTAAAACTGGTATCTGAATATTGAAATGAGGTGTCAAGCATGAAGCTTTTTAATATGCTGTATGCCTTTGAAGCAGAAGTAGTTCATGTTATTACTGAATCTGTCAAACACAAACAGGTCCTTGAGGGGAGAGAGGGCAACATTCCAAACTAGAGTAGTGCATATCTGTTTGCAGAAAGTTTGTCTTAATGCTCCAGACTCATCACAATAAAAAAGTTCTAAAAATTGTGAGCTGATTCATAAATAATATCTAAGGGCTGTTACATGAGCCTGTACTGCTTAGTCTTCACACACTAGCAATATTGAGCATAACTACATTAAAGAGCCTTCAGAGGCTTAAATTGGTGTCTTATACTAGCGTCCATTTTAAAGCAAAACTCATTTGAAAAGTGGTATCATGTAACACTTCAGTCATGGTGAACCAAATGAATTGGCCTGGCTATCACTGTGGTTATGTGCTACAGGTTTAAAAAAAATGTTTAAATTTTTTGTGTGGACAACTATGTGGAAGCTAAAATTGACATATTTTTATGTAAAGTTTTCTATTCTTTGATTTTTAATAAACTTTGGAGACCAGTCAATCTTCTGTACTTTTTTAAAGGGAAACTTAATGGATGAAGTGACACTCAACCTTGCTCTGTTCTTTGATGTACACTTTGAACATTTGCTTTAAATTGTTAATGCTGAGCACCTTCAGAATGAGTTTGGAAGGTGGATGGGTGCCCTCAAATGATGGTGATGTTTTTCTAAAGGGGGTAATGAGCATGGATGTTGCTTTTGTAGTTGTGGATTTGATCCCTTGATAATAAGAAAGCAGAGGAACTGAAGGCAGTGCCCACAGTATTCTCAAGAGGAGATCAACTGACTTATTCCTTAGGATGCCTTAACTTATTAACTTTTTTTTCCTAGTCCCTCCCTGCAGTTTTTAAATTCCTTTCAAAATCTTCAGCTAGGTTTCAGCCTCCTCAAAGATTGGTTATATCTTGTCTTTTTTTTTGTTGAGTTCTGTTAACCCTCTGAAAGGGCTCTGAAGTGTCAGCAACTGACTGTAATTAAAAAAAACATAAAAATGAGTCTTTGGAAGGGACTAGTATATATGTACCTTTGAATGCTGAGAAAGGGAACGGAGGTGTTCTTAATAGACAGCAATGCAAAGCTCTAGGGATTGGCAGTCGGAGAGGATACTTGGTCAGTCTTAATGAGTACCTGCTGGAGAAAAGTGGAGAAGTAGTGGGAAGGGAAAATAATAACCACTCAGTAGTAGCTGGGATAATAACAATTATTTTTTCTGTCAAGTCAGTTAGCCAGTGGGACATGGCTGACAGAGGGATATATAATCTCTGCAGACACAAAGATTAAGTGCAGCAGCATTAGTTTTGTAATTTCCTAGACTCCACCTTTTCCCTCTTTCCGTCCCAGATGATAATTTTGCTTTATTATTTATTTTGTTAGACTACTTGTTAGTAGTCTGCATTTAATGCATTAGGATTCTCCCGTGAACCCTTGTTCTCTGATAAAAATCTGCGAAATCCCCTTGATCCCAGCCCTAGTGACTATTTTGTACACTGTTCATTGGCAAAACTAGTCATGGACTTAAGAAGTGGAAGGAAGGGGCTGCAAATTGAATGGAGGGATGGGACCCAGAGAGTCCATCATAGAAAGAGCTCAGTGACCTATTCCTGTTTACAAGAGATGTCAATGCTGGTGTTCCATTGGACTTTCCCTGTAACTCCATCCCGGTGCACTGAGGCAGTGTAAGAAGACAGAAATGTGACTGCTGGTACCGTGCTCCTGGTTCAGCACTGTTTCTTTCCATGGGAACAGCCTCTTGAGAATGGGCACAGCAATAGTCAGAGTAGCATTGGAAAACAGCATGCCTTCAAGCCATGTGAACTCTTCATCATTTGTGGGTAAAAAGATCGCTTGGTGTATACGTGTGGGGAAGTGAATGTGTCAGCTTCTGTGCTCTCAAAGACAGCAAGCTGCCTACTTGCTGACTGCTGCCAGTGTAGTCTGGTTATAAATTTAGTAATACCTGGACTAAACGAAAGTTACGACCTCAATTCTTCAATTGTAAGACATGACAGAGCTATCGATTAGGTGGCTGCTCTTGTGCACTTACACTGTTTCAACTGGGGCTTGAAGCGTTGTGGAAAGCAGATGTACCAAAATAGGAGGATTTTGGAAGTAGCCTTGGAAGAGAAGCATCTTGTGTGAAGAAAAATACCAGAGGATGCCTCAGAACCTTAACTGAGTGCCTGGCTAAAGCTCTGCTCACAGTTGTCAGTGTTGTGCTACTGCAAAAGTTTTGGCTTAGAGCTGCCTATGGCACAGTAGCCTTTTGGTTTCAAGTCAATTAGGGATTCTCCAAGCATTTGCTTTTTTCATAATCCTTTTCTACTGACAGATTGCTGCCTGAGTATAAAAAGAAATGAATGGCCCATGTGCAGCACACACTGCTGATATGCATGTCTGTGTGTGAGGTCAGGAAAGACAAAGGGCATCTCTCATCCAACACCAGCTATTTTCCCCTTATACACCAAAACGTGACATGCTCTTCTGATGTGAATTCTTAAGAAGCAGCAAGCTGCTTCCTGCTGCAGTAACTTAGGAGAGTTGAGCAGTAGGTTTATGGATTTACTAAAACATGGCAACCAAATAAATGGTTCACTGACTCATTTTCAAATTTAAACCAAAACAGGATTTAGGAGCTCCTATTACAGGATTTTCGGTGTGAGAGGATGAAAGCGGTATTTAAAGTCGAAGTTTGTAACCTCTGTGCTAAAATTGCCACTTTTTGTTAGTGAAAACTTTGGCACTGATCCTCGATGGATGTTCTGTTGAGAAAATCTTTGTAAGAAAATTCCTTGCTTCATGCTCCTCCTTTCCAGGAAGCTGAATCTTCTGATGGGCTACATCCACTCCTTCAGGATTGCCATTGGACCCATCTGGCTAATTTCAGGAGCCAAAAGGAGTAGGTGCAATCTCACCCTTTTTAAAGTTTGCATGTCCAGGTTGTAGAAGTCACTTGGGTATCGCTTTCTGTGTAGTTGTGGGTGAGATCAATAAATCATCTGTGTTCTCTTAGGGAAATTGCATAGAAGACTTAAGAACAGAGACCAAGATCATTTTATCAGTCATTCATACATGTGTATGCAGTCTTCTGTAGATGAGCAGAACAGTGTTGAGGTTCCCAGCTGCAAGTACAGGGTTTGTTCTGTCCTCACAAGGGCCCTGGAGGGAGGCAAGGCAGCCCAGCAGGTGTGTTTGCCCCTCAGATTAGGGGGTAACAGAGCAGGTCTGCAAGAGTTTTCTGACCTTTTCCTTATACAGTGATTGAACAAAATGATTTGCTGTTTTCCTCCCATTCCTCTGTTAAAAAGGAATTGTCAGGGAATGGAAGGTTATGGGAAATGTGCTGTGTGGGTGTGAGCATTAGGAATTATGAGTGGTTAAGCACTGGGATATGAGTGCTCTAGTCTGGTAGTAAGACTTCCATCCTTTGAATTTGTAAAAACCTGGCTGCACAAGGCCCCAGGTAACCCATTCTAATTTCAGTCAGTCCTGCTGGACCACTTCACCTCTGTAGGGCTTTTCCACGTTAAATTTTTCTATGATAGCACAAAAAAAATATAACTTTTTTTTTTTTTTAATTTTACTTTATCTCTGCTGGGTTTATGAAGTTTATTAATGGAGACATAAGTGAAGTAGGTATTGTTTGGTTTTTGCTTTGTCCTGCACTTGAGAAAATGTATCTGTAAATTCTAGGACCAATAGACTGAAACAGGTAAAAACCTAGTGATTTATGAAGTTGATAATCCCTGGAAATGAGTAGTCCCTAGTCATAAATTACTGATTAAGAAACACGATTTTTTGTATCTTCTCTGTATGATGATGATTACTGTTGGTAACAATTTATTTTCTTCTGAGTTCACTCAACTTGCATTTGCAATGGTAACACAATGAAGGTGTGCAGGAGTAGTGGTTTGTGTAGGACATCAGCAAAATACTCCAAATTACCAAGTACTTCACCTTTTTTTTTTTTTTTTTTTTTTTTTTTCCCAGTGAGTTGCATAGATTCATTATGGAAACTTTTGATAATTAAATTTTGCTTTTTTGCCTTTTTTCTGCAATTCAGGAGTGCATAGATTACTTGCACTCCCTGAAAAATTGTAAAACAGTACTAATGGAGCTGAAAGCATAATGAAAAGGCTTTTTTAGTGGTAAGATTTGGAAGCTGCTATTACCCTAAGTCTTACCTAAATAACTAAAGGTTATATCTGTCTAGATCAGAGTTGTTCCTTACAATGCATCATAAAGTCCAAGACCGAACAATGTTTTTTAAGAGTGGATATATAGAAAATTTCCACCAAGAAAAAGGAAGAAGAATCTGAGACCTTAATGATCTTTACTTGAAATATAAAATAACCATTTCAGCAGAATGGGAATTGTGACATGCCAAGCTGCAGATCTATTAATAAGAACTTAATCACCCCCAGTAACTACTGTTACTGTTGCTACTAGTAGTATTAGGTTTGGAGCACAGCTCCAGGGTGCCTAAGATTCTAATAAGGCCAAGACATGCCAAAAGTCCTTATCTGGAAAACTCATACCAGTATTTAATTTTTATTTCTGTCACATAACAGAATAGGGCTAATTAGAAACAGAGGCAAGTTTTAACACTAATTTATCAAATGTTTTTAATGCTTAACCCAGCATTGCTGCTATTAATAACTATATATTTAAATTGTTTGGTAAAGCCTGTGGTGTGGTTCAGTGTTTGGTGGTGACTGAGTCAGGGTGTTCTGAACCCGAATAGCATCAATAGATGGCGCTGAGTGCAAATTTTTGGGCCAAAGTGGTGCAGTTAGTTGAAGATTAACTTCGGAAACAGATTATTTTATCTGTGTTTGCTAATGATTGTGACACAAGAACTGCCACGCATGGGGTGAGTGTCCTAATGTGACAAATATGGGAAACATGGCCTGTACACAGTGTTGGAGTTTTATAGTACTGAGTAAATAGATGTGGTATGAAATATAAAGCACGGGGCTGGAAAATGAGAATTTATAGCTACTTTCAAACAGTGAAAGCTGATGGGTTACAAATTACGAAGAGGAGAGACACCTGGGCATATTTGTTAACAGTATGATTAAATTCACCAGCTTGTCTCACAGAATAGATAAGTGAACCAAACAGATGAAATGTTTCCATTAGCGTTAGCAATTTCCTTTTATTGCAAGTCCAGAGTTTTACTGGTTAAATTACCTGTGGCTTTCCTCATTTCAGGGAGGAAAAAAGAAATAGACAAAAAGAAAGGAAGCATACTCCTCTTGTTTTCTTTATTCAGTCATGGCCACAGCTATGACTGAATTTTAAAGTTTAAAGAATTTTCTGACACCTGAGAATCTGCTTCAGCAGAAGATTCATCAAAGCACAAGCTAGCTTTTATGAGGCCATGTCAAAATGCTGTGAAGTACTGTGTGTAGGGATGACAGATACCATCACCCAGCTTTTTGCACCCATTTGCACTTGTATTGACAAACTTTTGATCTTTGGCTTTGGTGTAGGAATGACTTACCTCCTGGGGATGCTGAATGTGCTAGCTGGCTGTCACTTCAGATCTCTGGGTGACAAGTAGAAGATCAGACTGGATATAATCTGTCTAGGGACTGTGGTATGACTGAGGTAGTCAGCTTTCCTTTCTCAGTTTTGGTAGAGAAACACATGTGGTTTTATTCTGGGTTTCCTGTTAGATGCTTTTTTGGTATCTGGAATAAAAAGGAATGCAACATTTCAGACTGCTCCAATAACCCTGACCCCTTTGGTGGATAAAATTTGATGTGAACTTCATGACCCAATTTGACCTAGCTTGGCATCCTAGCTTGGTCCCTTATGGCTATTGCTTCCCATTCCTGATCATTGGCCTACTGGTACAGATAGGCCCAAAATCAAAAGTAAAGGGGGTGGGGTGCATCTGACATTTTGAGGAGTGTAATCCTGTAGGCATGAAAAGTATTTAAATTCTCATTGTGTGGCACCTGGCTGTCTGCAATGGCTTGAACATGGCTAATTCTTCCTCAGTGAGAAGGGTCCTCCCACGGGGAGGAAGAGGTCTACCCCAGGACTGCTGTGTCTAAATGAAATAAATGTTGTTGTCACTCCCATCTACTTGTACAGTCTGGTCTTAGTGACATGAAAGAATTTTCATCTCCACTGTTTTAGTGTATTTACTTTCACTTGGAATGTGAAATAGCCCTAATGTAGTCTATACAGTCCCAAAGGGGACAATAACTCTGTTAGGCTGACTTTACTTGTTACTTGGTCTTCAACATTTTCAGATTTATGCAGGATATGGTTGGGGTTGGGTTAACCCCAGGATATGGTGGTTTTTCCCCTCTGTACATTCCCTGCAGTTCGAAATTTGATGCTTAAAACAAAAGTCTGCCATCAATGTGCCCTTAGATTGTAGCATGGTCTTATGAAGCAGAATTTTTGGCAGTTCTAACCACCAATGTCTCTACCTCCAGTGGGCTCAGAACAGCCAGATGGGTTGTCCATGTATGTCTTCATCAAACACTATGGAAATGCTGAAACATCCAAGTGTACAGCAGCATTCTGCAGGACAGTGCTGAGATAGCTATTTAACTGGAAGACTTGGAAATGCCTGGGCAGAAAACCCCAAGATTCAGGATGCTGCATGGAGTGTCTGAGGCTGTAAACAGTCATGGCAGCCAAACTCTAAAGACAGAAAAGGTTTATAAACACTCCTCAAAACAACCCACCTGTTCATCCACCTCACAGCTTCCTTCTCCTTTTCCCTACAAGCCTTTATGTTCTGTAGGAACTAAAAACCTTTGCTTTCTGGCTCTGGTGAACTCCTGAGAGGAGAGAGGACTGTGGGGGAGGAGAGGCGGGGAGGCATCTGATTGTGAGGACTGTAATACTCTGAGCATGAATCCTATTTAAATTACCAAAGCAAAATGCACTATTCATTCATTATGCATTTAAATTTCAGAGACCCTTTTGATGCAGGAGGTAAAAAGAGGCTCAGCAGGATCTTTCTAAAGATGTTTTATGAAAAGGATTGTGGTGAACATGAATTAATTTTCCAGCATTGTTTGAGCAGATTGCTGTCGGGAGTTACTTCACAATTAGTTTGTCCTTGTGTCTTTCTAGGTGAGTATTGAATCTGGAGGAAAAAGAGCTTTTTTTCCTGTGCATTTTGCAGAGAGTTTGGGCTTTATTATTATTATTATTTTAATGTTTAAGTAAAAGTCCCTGTGGAGCCCTGGAACTCAACGTTGCTCATCTAGCAATAAGACTTTAAATTGACTCAAGCATAGGATTTATTTTTTAAAAAATTTATCTCCTTACAGAGTATTACAAGATTTTGCTGCTGTTAATCAGGGAAATGTGATTTGCTAAATTCAATTTGCTCCAGCAACAGGGAGGGTGCGCTCTTGCATCACTCTTATTTTCCAATGCAAAAGCAACAACTGGCGAGTCTCTGGTTTGGAGGGGGTGCTATCATGATGGGAAAACCTTTCATGAGGCACAGAGTAGCTTTAAAGGCAACTTTGTTTTGTTTCATATGGATAAGACTCAGAACACTTTACTTGTAATCAGCAATGGATGTCTGAGCAAGGTAGTTGTTTTTCTGTCTATCAAAATTGTACTTGGGAAGCCTATGTTTGACTTGTGCTGTGCAGCTGTACCAATAGAAAAAATGTTTAGTCCTTCCAGAGGTTAAATTGTTATTTCTTTCTTAGGGTTCTCTTGGTCCCTTAACTATGCACATCCAGCTCAGGTGCATGAACTCCTAATTGTTTTAGCATGCAGAAGAGGTTCTTTTTTCCTAAGTGCTCTTGAAAATGGAACTGGGACACTGACAGGTTTTCTCCAGCTAGCCTGAAATGGCTGTTTCAGGTTGGTTTTTTTCCCCCCTCTCTTCAGCTTTAAGATGTCAGCTGAAAATAGAATATACTCAGCATGGATATAAAAGACACTCTTGAAAATAGCTCCAGGCATCATCCAGTTTGGGGATTCTTTGATTTGTGCAAACCAGTACTTATGTTCAGATAACACAGTTCCTTGTGTTATCCAGCTTTAGTTCGATGGTTAATTTACCATTAATAATGTTTTCTAAAGACTAGAGTTGGTGGAGCAAAATCTTTATTCAGTAACATATCAGCAATCACCCTGGCAAACAAGTTTGTGTTTACTATCTGTGCATGGGAAAGAATAAATAGGAATAAGACTTCTAACACAGAGCAAAGATGTGCAACCCAGAACTTTATTCAGTTCTTCTGTGCAGTTCAGGCTGATTGCAGGGAGTCTGTGTTACCATCAGTTTGAGTGAAATTTATGCTTTTGAAGAAGAATTGGAATTGCAAGTGAAACAGGCTGCATCAGTAGGCTTTGTATTTAAATCGGGTCTTATGTTTAGTTGAAGAACTTCTAAACACAAGTGTGTTTGTTCACAAGGTTGTCCATTCTTGCAGATTAGAATCAGAATTATTTCAATCAAGGTTTGGGTGTTGGTTTTATGTTTGGGGTTCCCCACCCCAAAAGCTTCCACCCCACTTCTCCCTGGAAGTTACTAGAGGTAAGAGTACTGATACCTGCTTCTCTCCTGTACCATTTGCTGGGGTATTGCCTCCATATGGAAGAGGCAATTCTGCTCACATTCAGAATGAGCATCTAAGACTTTCATTTTCTTGTGTTTATATTAACACTGTGAGGAATGGGAGGGGGGTTTGCAGAGCTTGGCTTTCAGTGTCAGAAGTAAGCATTTTTTTTTTTGCCATAGCAGGACTTGATCTTTCCTAGAACATGTTTCTCTCTCCAGCTACTTCATATGCTGTATAATGAGTAGTCCTTTAGAAAAATCATGGTTTTTCAGTCCTGTGTATCAAACCTTCTGTGTTTTACCAAACTTTTGTATGCTGAATGTTCATAAAATATTTTAGATTTCTGGTTTGGTTACTGTATATCTTAATTTGAATTCAACATACATTTAACAAAAGCTTTCAGCAGCGCAGCCTAGAGCAGATGTCTTTTTTTTTCCCCCACGTAATTTTACACAGTTCTCAGTCATTACATGCATGCTTCAATTCAGATGAATTGAAGAATCTAAGCCATCTATTCAAATATGGCCAGATTTGGAGATGCCAGAAGTAATACCCTGTTTAGTTTCTATGTAAACTGTATCGTTTCCACATAAGACTACATAGGATACACAGATAGGACTTTTCACCTATGACAAAAGATAAATGAAGATGGATTTGACAAAGGTCTAAACTGTCAGGTGAGGTAATAGTTGCCAGTCTCTTCTGACAGCAGTTGAACATCATCTAATAAATCATGTAGGTGGCAGGTTGAAAGAGAGCAAAGGGAACAATATTTGTAGCTCCTGGTTTAGTTGCAGGATTTTTTCCTGAAAGATTTTTGTACATGAAATCTTGAGTTTGAAGATCAGTTGGACAAATCCCAAGAAAAGAAACCCATTGAGGGCTATTAAATGTGAGATAATGCCTCTGGATGCAGCAAACAGAGCTGCAAAGGAGTTGGTTTGGAAAAGGAGCTGTGTGGTGCAGACGGAAGCATCTCCTTCCCCCCCGTTCAGAGGCAAGCAACAGTTTCTAGAGTTTTGGCTGGCTTCAGATTGAGGTAAACTGTCTCCAGATAAACTTAAACTGAAAGTAGTTTGTGTGAAGGAAAGGGACAGAAGAGAAAAGGAGTTTCTACAATGAAAAGGATCCAGGAAAAAGCATAATAAGATTAAATTAAAGAAAATTGCATTGAAAGAGTCTGGTGATACTGACTTCTTCAACTGTACAGGAGAGTGGAGAGCAGTAAAGGGCTTTAGAGAGAAGAGAAGAGAAAAATGAAGAATAAGCTAATTGCACGGAGGTGCTGGAGAGGGGAAATGGAGGTGGGGGGAGATAAGTGGAACTTGTGAGGAAAAAGTGGAAGAATAAAAAGAGAGAAAAATTGGCAGCTGTTTATGGGGCTTAAATGCTTTGTTTGTCCACTGTGCCCCAGCTGCCCTAGCACAAAATGCTGTGTGGTTCTACAGCCTCCAGCTACTGTCTTCTCTGCCATCCCTCTCTTCTCTGGTTTGTCTCTGTTGCCACCACTCTGCTGGGTGGCTGAGGCTTTTATTAGCTCTGCTCCTGGCCACCTGTGGGATTCACGCCAGCCGTCTGGGGTGATTATTAGTAAGGATAATGCATTTATAGATGTGAAAACAAGCTCTCTTTAGTGTGTAGAAGCCTCTTTAGTATGAGTCTGTACCTTATCCTTTCAGTGTACCACTGATTATTTTAATTGCACCAAATTTTGGAGTGTTGTTTACTGGGTCTGCCCTCTGGCTTAGGCTGTTTTCTGTTTTGATTGGGTACAGGTTTCGGCAGCCTGAGAGCTGCTGTAACCTCTGTGGTAATTCCTTGGTCATGCGTTTAAAGAGTTTTTTGATTTTAAGACTAAATATGTTCCCTCTTTCTATGTATTTTTTACCAGAGATGTTTTGTTTACCAGAGATATGCAGCACTACTCTTAATCTTTCTGCTTAACAATGGCTGACACTAAACCAGTTTCCTTCCAATGATTTCACATGCAGGGAATGACTCCATTTTTATTCCATACATACTCTGTCTATACACAGACTTTTGGGCATGAAATCTAGATGACTTATTACTTCATTATAAAAACATTTAGTATACCCCTGTATAGAAAGAAGAATGATATCAGGTAGACTATTTAATGCATCACGGTAATTCTTTTCTCCTTAGCTGTAGTATTTATTTTTTGTGGGAATTCTTCTTCTGTTGGTGCGTGTTAGAGTGCCACTGTTGAATTAGCTGATTTACTGCAGCTGAGAAAGGGCTCTCAAAAATCTGAATGCAGGATATAATGTTTGTAAAATATCTTGGGAAGTGTAAAATACTGAAATAATTAGTAAGTCCTTATAAAAATCTGGACGGGTGATAGTCGGATTTAAACACCAGCATCTTGTCAGTGGTTCATAAATGGAGTGTGTGTGGAAGCTGAATTCTGCACTTTCCCTTCCCAAGCAGGCTGCTGTGATCAGGTGTGGCTGCTCACACTCCTGTGAATTTGAGTAACACGATCATCTTCTTGATATTCACCCCTTTTGAGCCTGTCTGAAGTTGGCCAACAGAATCAAGTCTTCTAATAGAAGATATGTAGATGGAACAACTACAAAGTGGAATTGCATAAGCTTTTCTTTCTTAGGAAACTCCCCTAAAAAATACAACCTTTTAGACCTATTCATGGGTCTTGCATCCCATCCTTGCCTCTTGAAGTTTTTCTTGTGTGACAGATACCAAGATTTGGGAGCAGAGAACAATTTGATTAAATTTGTCTCCTTTGTTGCCTCAGGAACATTCTGTGTATTCTTAGAATATAAATCCTGCTGTTAATTAAGTTGTTCTCTATTTGATATGATATTCTTAAAAAAAATATAGCTCACCTCAGGGAATCTCAGAAAGTAAAATGTCCATACACAGGATTGTAATTTACCAGGAATAACTACTGTGTATTCTTTCACTGGAAACAATTGGAGCTATTTTCATTTTCTTATAAATTCTTTTCAGTTTGCAGAAGTTACTTTTATTCTGAAAAGCTGGAAAACAATCATAATTCTGAGAAAGTCACATACTGATTATTTGAGTTGAACAATGGAGAGTAAAATTGTTCAAGCTGATCTCTGCTTCATGCTCCATTTTAACTGTAGAGAGGTGAACAGTGATTAAATATAACATTTATGCAGAAGCAACATGCTCAAAGGGTAACAGCGAATACAAATCTTACATAATGAGTTTGAATTAATTTTGTATCTGAAGAAAACAAAACCCAATAGAAACAGGTTGTTTTATGAGCAGCAGAACTAATCCATTCCAGTCTGTCTGTATTGTTTCTGTTCTAAAGACTAGGTTGGAGAATACCTTGGGGATTGTTTTGCTGCTCCTGTGTTGATCAGAGGCTGTATAAGATGACCTTCAGAGGCTGAAGTCCATCCCAGTCTGTTATTCTATGACCCTGTCCAATTTGCTTGACTTTGTGAGATAGCTGCATGGAATACATAGGGAATTGCATAAACAGGACAATATTTTTCCTCTTAAAAAGACCCCTTCATTTTGCTTGTGATAAAAATAGGTATAAATTTTATTTTTCTTCTTCAAATCAAGCTCATAATGTTTGGAGGGGAAGCCCTTCCTTCACCACATCCTACACCCTCAGCAGGTCAAGGGAAGTGAAGAAAACTTTCCTGTTAAAACAGGACTGTGCAGAGTGAGCTGAAGAAAGCTGTTTTCTATGCTTTGGTATTTCAGTTTCTTTGCCAAGGAATTTCAATGGATGTAAACATCTCTGTTACCACCTACTTAACAGTTCAAATATCTATTTATATAATTTGTCTTTAAACCAATAGCTATTTTATCCATAGTAGGAGTAAGGAACTAAAGTTTAATCCTCTTATAAAGATTCTTTCTCTTAGTAGGAGTGTTTACTGCTTTCTAGACGGACACCTTACAGAGCCTTTTTACTTCTACAGCCACCCTTTTAAGTATGTCCCAAATGAAAATACAAAAGAGTCAGCTTAGCTAATTACGAATATTGCCCATATTTCTTGTCTATTTGTTTCATTTAAATACAGAAGAAGCCTCAGAGGCTGACTATGGCTTTTGCTTTGAGATTATTTTCTTGTATGAACTTACTACACCTGTCTTGACCATTCCTGAGGTGTGGTGAGTGCTGTTCTTCTTCATATCCTTTTTTATAAACCCATTCCCTGCTCCTCTGGATCCTGTTGTCTGTGGTTTTATCCTGGTGGAGTGCTGGGTGCTATGGTGAGTTGTCAGCACTTGATGTCCTTTGCCAGGAGGAATATGATGTTCACATTGATAATTTTGTCTTCTCCTTCAAGGAACTACTTGGGGTCATTTCTGTTTGCTCTCTAACACACTTTTACACCTTTGCTCTTTCTTAATTTTTCTCCAGCTCAAGTGTTACATTAACATTTGCTGCATCTTGTGTCTTTTATGTATTTGTGGTGGTTTTATATTGGAGGCACCCACAGAATTGACTAAGAGAAGCTGCTAGCAGTTTCCTCCATGTCTGACAAAAAAGACCAATCAGTAACTAGCTTGGAGAACTGAAAATCTGTTAAACCACTAAGAAAACTGTACACACCTCTGTGAAGACACATGTTAAAGACAAAAAAAGCCCGGGAGGGTCTCTTTTCCTTCCGGTCTGGAAGCAGGTAACAGGGCCGGCCTGGCCCCCCGTCTCGGCTGGGCTGGGCGGGCTCTGCTGCGGGGCCGGGCCCCATCGGCTGCCAGGCAGGGGAAGGGGAGGCCGCGGGGCCGAGGCCGGGCCGTGGCTGTGGCTGCTAACATCTTGCTGCTACTAAGCCCTGCCCCGCCGCCAGCCCAGGCTGAGCCAGGATCCACTGGGTCCCAGGAGCAGCCCCAGGCCAGAGGCGGGGAGAAGCCATCGGCCCCCGGTGTGATGCTGCTGCTGAGTTCTGGCCTGGCTGCTGAGATCCTCACTGCCCCCCAGCCCAGGCGCAGCTCTGGCCGCAAGCTACTGAGCCCAGCCGGGGTTACGTGACCATCTGCAGACCCCGGGCAAGATATTAACTCTTTGCAGACCTTCATTCCTCCCTCAGGTGAGAGAAAAGGACAGAGTGAGAGCACACAGAGAAACAACATGAAGACACCAAAGTCAGTGGAGAAAGAGTCAAGTCCTAGATTAGAGGGATGAGGAGATGGCTTGACTTTGGGGCTAAAATCCTTTTGTAAAGCTATGGAGAATGTAATTGATACATCAGACTCTTTTTCCCTATCACCCATTGAAAGGTATGGGGGGATGCATTGTTCAAACTGTAGATATGAGCAAAAGCATCTGTGCTAAAGGAAGCAGATGTTGAAGTAGCTGTGATCCTATGAGAAATTTGAACAGAGAGAGAGAAGAGTGATGAAGACCCTCTGTCCCAGGGAAAGAAGAGACCATCTGTTCTCAGAGATGAAGATGATCTCAGAGATAAAGAGAACCTTTGCTCTTGAACAGCTCATCCTTAAAACAGTACCCCATAAGTTGACATGGCCCATAAATGCAGTTGTGGGAAAAGCTGTGAAAAACGGGAGGGACTTCACAACTGCAGATTTTCCAGGCAGCTGCTATTTGTGGAAATTAGAAGCCATGAGAGAACTGTTTTCTTGTGGAGCAGTCTCCGTAAGTTGAGAAGAGGGACTCCTCTCCCTAAGTGAACTGAAGAAAGACTATTCTAGAAGTGTTAAACTGGCTGAATTGTTTCTGTACATGTTGAGTGGGAAAGAAAAGGTTATAGAGGGAGAAGTGTTCTAAAGGTTTTATTTTGATTTTTATTATTCTTTCTTTTAGTTACTGTTAATAAAGCTTTCTTTATACCCTTTTAAAGGGTATAAAGAGCCTGCTTTGCCTTCCTCCTAATCCTGTCTCACGGCAAGAAATGAGTAAATGTATTCTAGTGGGTGCACAGGCATTTGGCCAGCGCTAGACCCACCACATTAATTGGTGCATTGGTAGGGAAATCTCAAATTGGCAAACAAAAACCCTACACGAAATTGGTGCTTCCACCCAGTTTCAAATTGAAACTGCCACCTTTTATATTTATTAAGAGCAATACGCTCTTAATAAATGTATTATTGTTCTACTCTATACTTCATCATAATTTTACAGGCATAAATATCACATTCTGGTTAGAATAATTTACTACTACTGCTAGCTACATAAAGCTGTCATTGTACAATACAAAGATAAATGAAAGTAAAACAAATTAGCCATGGACACGTGGTAACCAAGTAAACTGATTTAGAACAACCAAGTAAAGCAAATTTACAGGCAGATCAGGAAAGCTGAGCCAGAACACATCTGAGAAACTTAAGGTCTAATGCCTTTTAAACTCATTACAAAGCTCGTGGCCTGTCAGTGACCGTGGCAAAACTGTATAACAGGTTACATGGTCAAATTATTAATAATTTTATTCCAGATTTTCTAGCTTTGTATCAGTAAGTTGAGGTTTGGTCCAGTGTCTTCAGATCTGTTGTTCCTCCCACATGAATTATGCATAAGAAACAAGAGTTGCTAAGTATAGTAACTTGCTGGCTTCTAGCATCACATTTGGATGTTACACTACTTCTGTCATAATGAACTGGCCTGTTTGGTTTAATGGCCATGATGTCAGGCTCCAGGAAAAGCCTATTTTATAGCATTAAATCTTTAAGATGCAAGTTATGTCAGAGTCATTTGTTCTCATGCATAATAGTTCTTGAGTTGTAGCAGTACTTTCTGTACTTGGACTGTATAAACACCGTGAAGTGCTTTTCATTCAGCCTCTTCTTTACTATAGGCTGGAGATCATCTCACCTCTATATATCAAGAGAAGCTTCTTGCATGACTACTTTTGAGGTCAAGGTTTCATAGTGCTCTTAGTGTCAGAATTAAAATTGTCCGTGTTTTCTTTCTTTTGTGTTTTTGCCCTTGTTAAGCACTAGGTTAAGAGGAGTGCAGGTGAGCTACTTAGTGTTTGCATTTTCAGATTATCTGTACATTCTAGTCACTGTATATTTACTCTTTGTCTTGTCTAGGTGAAGAACCATTCCCACGGGTTATCTCCGATAGGCTATGAGTGTTTCAATATCTTGTCAGTCAATTAACATTCATTAAAGACATAGCCTTCGCCTGAGTCTTCTGGGAAAGGTCTGCTACTGCCTACTGCATCTGGTTGTGGACCTGAATAGAAATCTGTCACTTAAGAGCAAGGATGAGCCTGGATAGGAATAGAAAATTATCTCTAGATGTTGTTTAAGATGCAGTTTTAATATGAATTTAGATGCAGATGTCTATAAATAGAATAAAACTTTAAATATTAGGGTAGTTAAATGTATTTTAAAATGCAAATGGAAGACTCCATTTTCTGAGAGTTTTCTGTAGCTTGGCTCTTTCATTTCCCGCTTCACAAAGTCCATTCTCATGAGTTTAAATTATTTCCTTTTCAGCTTCAATGTAATTTACAGACAGGAAAATATCCATGAAATGTGCTTATGGTCATACCCAAAATGAGATTGTCCCTGTTCAATGGAACTTTGTGAGCAGCCCCATGGTGGCAATATCCATCCAGATGTATTGCAAGGATGAACTTACTAAGACCAATTTTTAAACTGTTTGAGGTTCTTGATCCTGCTCTTATAAGAATTTGTTTTCAGAACATGATTGTATCAATAGTGTAGGTATCCTACTCTTATTACAAATCAGTTTTCTTATTACAAATCAGCTCATTAAGAATAATTTGTTCTCGTGCATTATAGTTCATTTCCTTCCCTGATGTTAACTGAAATATCTGCCATTGTGTGTATAGGTATAAATGCTAGAATACTTTTTTTCCTTTTAGAGGAGGATTGCTTGGAACCCAACAGCAAATTCTTTCTCACAGTTTCTCTTAAAACAACCCCCCATGTCTTTCATCTCTCATTCTCCACATGCCTTTTAAGATATGTCTTTCTTGAGTGTAGGTCGTCAGTCTTGGATCCACAATTGAGAGCAATTTTCCATCTATTGGGATTACCTCTGCTGACAGACTTTAAGGTTTTATTCCTGGTTGTTTTGAGGTTTTAGATGTGCTGTATTATACCGGCCATTTTTGTGGGCATACCTAAGCAACATGTCCCGGTACCGTGTATAGAAAGAAAAGCCAGCATGAGGCTGGCTCTCTGCTTATAAAACCAGAGCAGCTGTGCCTGTTCTGTGACATGCACTGGCCATAGTCAAAGCAAAGCTTTGCACTAATCATCTTCAAAGCAAGGCTTTACCTACTGTGTCTTCACAGTGTTGATACTGACAGCAAAGTTCTTCCAAAATCATCTCCTGTCTTTCATAAAAGCGAGAGGAAGTGAAATGAAAAGTCTTACATAAAGCATTTTTCCAGCAAAAGCTCTTCTCTCTTGCAACAATATGTTGCAAGAGAGGAGATTCTGCATGTGAGAGGATTCTTTATGATAATGATATTTCCTTGTTCATATATTCAGAGTTCTATTTTAAATCTTGCTTGAAATGTTTCTGTACAGTTTGTCAGTTTTATGCATTTACTTGTGCCAATATGCATTGCTATACTCTAGGATCTGAAATGTAGTTTGCAAAATTCTAGTTAGGAGAAAATTTGCCTCTAAATTCTTATGTAGGAGAAAATAATCATCTGACTGCACTGTTAAATCAGTTTCTTCAAGTCATTGCTTTTTTTCCAACAAATTCGATTTTATTATAAAATATGTAAGGATCTGGGTAATGTCCCTGACCAAATGTCTCTCTTCTGGGTGTTTATCATATCCATCACAGTAGTACCTGTGGCTGCCCTGAATTCAAAAATCCATGACCTTTGGAAGCACATGGATTTCAAAGGGTAACAACAGAAATTAATCTCTTGGGTCATATCTGAAAAGCAGCTGTCTGGTTGTAGATTTTCTTTCTGCATTGTCACCTATAAAATTAATGTGACATTTGGATTCTTGACAGTGCCTGTAAGGGGTGAAAGTTGGGTATGAAAGAGTATGGAAGTTCCAGACAGAGAATTTTAAAAATTATTTTTTAAATGAATAATTTAAAAGAAATATGTAAATACTTAACAGTCATTTCTTATTAATCAATAACTACTGATTCAATTACTAAGAAACAATTTAATATTATTCAATACCAGAATATTAAAAGAAATTCTTAAAATGCACATTATGTTTATCGACATACTGTTATAATTTTACATACATGCATGCACACATACACAATTGTATGCATAGTTATTGTCATATCACATTGTAGTGATCCTTTGCCAGAGGATGGCTTTTGTCAAAATTATTTTGATCTCTCCCCAGCGAAATCTCCCCCTGTGAATGACTGGCCTTGCTCATGTAGGGTGGCACTTGGAGAGACCCACGCCTCAGAGAGTGCCCTGAGGATTTTGCACACGATTTTTTCAGTGGTCTGCAGTGCATGTTGTGCTCAGCGTTCCTGCACCTCACTTTGCAGCAGCCAGCAGCTCATTACTGTGCTTGTTGCTGATATCAGCTGCTGCTGCTGCTGTTCCTTAACCACTGTGTTTGCTCCTGTGCTCGAGTAGGCTTCTCCCTACATGACACAAGCAGGATCATCCATCCCGGGGCACCTGGGCCATCAGGGCTTCCAGTGTTTGGGCAAATAAGTGGAACAGATCAGTGTCTTTGGACAGAGTCCCTTGCCAGAGCTTTAGAGGACAATAGGTAGCTGTGGCATAGGACAGCAGGTCCACTCACCAGTCCATGACTGGTTACAGAGGTAACAGAGAGTGCTAGATAGGTCTGGCTAAAGAGAGATCACCAACCTGCCTGCAAGTGCTGCTCACCAGGAAAGGGGATGCATGGTGGGTTAAGAAAATCGCAAATATTGTGCAGTTACTCGTAGCAGTAAGGTTTAGAGCAGGGTGTGAAGAGTTAAAGGGCGTTTCCAAACCACTCAGTCTTGTAATAAGCTTACCCAGATGTAATTCAACAGAGGCAAGTGTGAAGCAATGGGCTCTGGGGGAAGGTAGACGTCGTGTCAATTGTAAACTGGCGGGCTCAGAGCTGATCTGCACACCTCAGGGGCAAGATGGTGGGGTTGTGCTAAATGATTCCATGAAGACATTGGCTCAGAACCCAGTAATGGTCCAAATGGAAACCAAATGGGAATTTTTAGGAAAACAATTATGCCATTCTTCCATTGTATAATTCTATTCACTTACCATGTAACTTGACAGCCTAGCAAAGACGGGGGATATAATAGGGGGCTACAAATCTGTTCACTGCTCTACAATACAAAACCTAGAGGCTTAAACTTCCAAAGCTAGCAGAAAACCAGTTCAAGAGCAACAAAAGCATGTTGAAAGAGTGTTGGAAAGGACCATTTCTACCATTCTCTGCCCTGCCTGGGCACGGCAGACCATTGGGTTGGACATTTTCTTCACTGAAATTGTGGCCAGGCACTGGAACAGGCTGCCCAGGGAGGTGGTGGAATCACCATCACTGAAAGCATTTAAAGGATGAGCAGATGTGTCACTTGGGGATGTGTTTTAGAGGTGGACTTGGCAATGCTGGGTTAATGGTTGGATCTGATGATGTTAGAGGTCTTTTCCATCCATAATTATTCTGTGTTTCTGTGACTTTGTAGCAGAGGATTTACCTTCCCACATCTCTGCTGGGTCCGGCTTAACCCACCCCTGGTGTCACATGGGGCCTCTCGGTGACACGCTGTGGGTGACAAACACCATCCAAAAATGCAAACTCCAACAGCAGGGAGGCTTCAGCAATGGTTTGTGTGTGCATCGGTGGTTTTGGCAATCTGTTTCTGGATTAAGCTATTACCAACTGTTTGTCTATTTAGAAATGATCAGTTTGACAAATGGTGGTTATAAATTGAAGGCTCTTAAATTGTTGACCTTAGGAAGCCCGAGGGGGAGGTAGCTTTAGAAACTATAAACACTGAAGACATCTTAAAATAGACAAAAATCATATTTTCCATCATAGAGGTTATCCATCAAAAAACAAAGTAGAAATCAACTTATTTTCCTTTTGAAATTCAATGCATATGGAGAATTTGCAGTTATATTTAGGAAAATAAGAAAGGAAATTACAACATCATGAATATATCTCTATGGATTTTATGTCAAATGACTGCAAATCTGGTAAAAATACCTCTACTGAATTGGAGCCAGACCTCAGACTAAGCTTGAAGTTTTGTATGAGTATAGAGTAGACATTAACTTCTTGTGCATTTATCACAGTTCAGGAGAAACCACAACTGAGGAGTCTGAATTTAGAATATGTTCCATTTACTATTCAATTTGATGTTTTGTGTTTCTCCCAAATAATTTAGTACAGCTGGTATGATTTTATTAAACCATGACTTTATCAAGTTGTCCGACTCGTAGTGTGGTCCAACTGTTCAGCTCACAAACAGAAAATGCTGAGAAGTTGACTTTGCCCAGACTTTGCCCATCTTTCTTTATTATTTATCCACAAGGGACCAATTATTCCTTAGGTCGGATGAAAGAGCTGTGGTTCATTTTGAGGACAATGTTCAACAGTATCTACTCTGACCCTCTCTGTAAATTTCCTGAGGGATTCCAAATGTATGCTATTAGTTATGAAGATGACATAAATGGCAGAGATTATATATAATAAGCTGGCAGTACAATAAGATTTTAATGGACAGCTGAGAGATTGTACATTTAAATTCAGATGGAGATGAAAAACTGTATAGTAATAAACATTTAAAACTGCGGGGAAATGAAAAACTGTACTGTTCAATCTTAAAACAAAACATTCTGCTTCTTATTAAGGACCACAACAAGCTTTTGGTTTTGCTCTGCAGTGAGAAAAGATGGGAGAAACACAATAAATAACTACTGATTTACTTCAGTCACTCTCCAGTGTACATGCCAGGTACCTGTGTATCCACAAATAATTTTCCAACTTCCATGATGCAGGTGTCATTTGTCATGACAAGCTACAGATTAATAATAACCAGAGTTAAGCTTGTCTAATTTCGTGTTGTATTTTGTTCCTTGTATACATTCTGACATAAAGCTTTGTACAAATTGAGAATATACTGAACCAGCATCCTGTAAAACCTCACTAGTTACCCATCCTGAAGTACATCTATTCCAAGGAACCAGAACTCAGGAATGAGACATTATTGAGTGTTTCATTGTGTCCTACTGCTGAATTCCAGATTTATTGCACATAAGAAAAGTCAAGTGTTGCCCAAATCAAAGTGACAGATTTTTAACACTGCAGTCACTTCCTATGAAGGTTTTTGCCCTCAAGAAACAGCTACAGTGATCACATCTTTTTCCTTACAGGAGGAGGGCAAAGAAAACCTGCAAATGAGCTCTAATGAGCTTACAAGGGGTAAATATCTAGAGGTCTTTTGTGTTAGTACAAGTAGCACAAAAAGCTGAGTTCAATTATTGAGGACTTATTCTCCTTAAAAATAAATAGCAAGAAAAACTTCAAACCAGAGGAATTGAATTCCATCATGACAATCCCATTGTGACTAACATCTCTTGTACAGTTTCACAGGTGCTGTGCAGAACCAGTGCTTGGATCAGGATTGTATCTGCTGTGTGTTACAGTGGATAGCCAATGAAATGGATTCACTGGTACTGTAAACAGTGACTGGGGAGAAGCCACCCAGAAAGGAGGGAGAAATCTCTTCTCTTTTAACTGGGGGGAATAAGGGAGCCATAATGGTTCCCAAAATCCAGCCAAACCCTTGTGAATTTGAAGATACAGGACTCTGAATTTCAAGTCTCTGGTTGCCTAAGTGGCATTCAGAGCTTTGCATGGAAAAAACTCATCATCAGGTATAGGAAGGCTTAAAATTTAAGAAACATTTATTATGCCTTTTGTAATTTAATGCGTACATTTTGCAGGAATGTCTTGGTTTTCAAGCTTTATACTGCAGTTCCTTCTTCTTCCTCTGGATGTCTGAGTGGTATCACCTGGAAATCTTCTCTCATCATTTGTAAAAAGAGTGCAGCAGGTCTAGGGCTCAGGCATCAAGGCAGGCCCATAGAATTTGGGATTGTGGAGTCTGGTACTAGAGGGCAGAGGTAGTATAGGTGGAAGAAGAAATAAAAGGGTTCAAACACAACAAACCAGTGTTTGAACTGGGGCAAGAATTAACTTTGTAAGTCTAGGTTCTCGGGTGCCTTTACTTCTCTGTCACCACCTTCTCATGGAAAAAGATTGTGAAGATAGTTTATTTGATCAACATGCCAGCTAGAGTGTGCTAGAAAAGGAAAAATAGATTTTTAAAAGGATAAAAATCACCAAATTTACTGGGCAAAGAGAGTGTATTCTAAAGGCAATCATGTTGTGATGATTTTGGATTTGGGAAGATAGGAAAGTTGAACAACTGTCCAAGCTCAGGTTGCTCTTTGCATCCAGTTTCTGTAGTGAAAATCTAGATAGCATTGCATGTAGTCCTACTGCCTGTGGCCTTTGATGCCACTTAGAGGATCTGTGCATGGCTGGGTTGACTCCAAGTAGCCTTTGGGGCAAGAATTAACTTTGTAAGTCTAGGTTCTCGGGTGCCTTTACTTCTCTGTCACCACCTTCTCATGGAAAAAGATTGTGAAGAGAGTTTATTTGATCAACATGCCAGCTAGAGTGTGCTAGAAAAGGAAAAATAGATTTTTAAAAGGATAAAAATCACCAGATTTACTGGGCAAAGAGAGTGTATTCTAAAGGCAATCATGTTGTGATGATTTTGGATTTGGGAAGATAGGAAAGTTGAACAACCAAATAAGCCATAAAATTTTTTTTTTGCATGCATCACCCAGAGCTTGTGATTTTTTTTAAGTACACATCTATAGAAGAAAGAAATTAGGATAATAAAGATGAAAAATGTGAACAGACATAAAATACCTAAAGCAAGTACTCACAGTATATTGTTAGTGAAGAACTAGTAGAGAAATCTTTCAATGGAGTTCAGTCTTCTGGTTTTGAAAAAGTAAACATTTTTTGGCTAAAATGGGGACTGCTCAACAGAACAGAATTCTTTGAAAATTAGACTACAATAATTAGGACAAAAACTTATTTCTTTGCTGATTTTTGTATAGTTCACTGGAAAAGTTTCTGTGAAGAAAAGGAAAATACACTTGGATTTTTAAACTGTACTGAATAACAAATTACCTTTACATCATGCAATCAATTTTGATAGACCATTTGTATTATTCACCCATTGGTGTATTGCTCCTGCACTTGTTAGCACCTCTTGAATGGATATTCCCTATCTATTTCATTTGATTTGTCAGTAGTAATAAATCACAGCGGGTTTGTTTGTGTGTCCCTGAAGCAAGACAAATAACTTTGCCTTACTGCACTTAGCCCCAGGCTTCCTTGTGGGTGATATGTATGCCTGGAAATTTAAGTCAGAAGCAATACTTGTTTTTTCAATATGCAGTTGCTGCCTGTACAGCCCTAGAGAATGGAAAATGAATCCTTCAATTTTCAAATATTTGGGACTGAGCTGCAAAAAACCACCTCCAACTTCCAATCTGGAACCTCATTGAAAAGATTTCACAAATGAGTAGATAAGACCTCTCCTAAAAAGAAACGAGCTTGAAGTATGAGGGAAATAGAGCAACTCACTAACAGCTCTCAGCATCTAAAGAGCCGTGGCCAAAATTCATTGAATTTAACAAGCTAATTTTGTGGTAACCCTATCATCATCCAAGCCGTCTGTCTGTATTTAGGGCAGAACTGAGTAGTTTTGAAGATGATTTTAAATAGCTCACTTGCTAAAATATGCATGTTTAAGAGACCTCAACATAGCCAAAAATTTGTGTAGAATAGTTTTGTCTGAAAATGTTACCTAAACCTGAAGAGGACACAGTGCTCTCCTTGCTACAGGAAGATCTGATATTTTGGATGTTCAAGACCCTGAGAGCACCAGTAGGCTTTAATAGCCCCTGCCAGCCTCACCCAAGGGACTCCACTCCCCTCTTTGACCAGGGCATCCAGGGCCCCATTTAAGCTGAAGCTTGGGTCCTCAGTTCTTGCCTGAGCTATGTCATGGACATAATGGTCTCCAGCTCCTCCTCAGAACAGACCTTGGACATATGCATCAGGTAACATTATTTCCACTCCTGCCTGTGGCCAGTTATAAGTGGACCTCCAAACCTGACTGATGGCTTTCCTTTTCTTGGGGCTGCTGATAGAGCCCATTACCAGCATCCTGCCCTGTCCACTGTGGGCAGGTCCTGTGGGACTGTGCCCTGTTGGTGAGGACACTGCCTGGGCTGTGGTCACCCTCACTTTCTGGTTTATTGCCTCTCTCTGAGCAGTCCCACTCATGCTGCTCCCTGACACTGCTTTGGGATAACCAAAGTACAAATCATTCTTTGCCTGTTTCAAATCATTATTTGCCTGTTTCAGACATGGACCTTCACAAAGCCCTTTTATTTTCCAGGATAAGCTCCTGTCTCACAGACTCATGGAATTATGTCAAGAGGAGGATGGTACAGGATGCTCTGGGATGCAGTGTTTTGAGCATTTTCTCTAAAAGTAACATTTAACTGTGCTGACTCTAATGTGGTCACAGGTGTAAAGAGCAGTCAATTCTGCTGGACCTCATTAAGTGTTTATTTAATTGTCAAGTCATATGGAACTCTGTTCTCTGTCCCTCACTGAGGGCAACCTACTACATTTAAATGCCGTTTGGAACAGAGCAGGGCACTGCTCGTTACGTGCACTACATCCACGAGATTTCAGAGACCTGCTCACTGCCTTCTTCACACAGCAGAGCTAGCAGGGTGCTCTGTGACATGCCACCTTTCGGTTTGCACCTTTGGCAAAACAAGCACTTGGGACTGGGTGCTCTGTCACTGACAGCGACTGCTCTGGCTCTGGAGGATAAAGAAGGGATAGAGCACTCCATCCTCACTGTCTCTCTGAATGCTACTAACACCGCTCTGATGGTTTGCAGAGAAGATTTTTTCTTTGTGACTCTGTAGGGGATAAACGGAGTATGAGATACTCATACAGACAGAGATGATGATGCTACAGGTTTGCCAAGAAGGTGCCCTTACAGTTTGAAACCTCTTCTAAAGAATAAGAAAGATAAAAGCAGGGTTGATGGTAATTTTCCAGGATAGAAAAGTATCAGCAATGGCATCCCAGGGGTTGTTACTAGACCAAGATCTGAGATTTGTCCATCATCTTCATCACTTTCATTAGAAATAGCAGTGCACAGCGAAAGTTTCCAAGTGATGTATTTTGGTATTCAAAGACTGTTTAAATTGCAAAGAACTCCAAGGCAAATTCATAAAACAGCGTAAGTGAATATCCATGCCATTTTGACTGAGAAATGTGAAGAGGACATGGACAAACCTCTCTAGGTGATGTGAAATTCCATGAACAGCATCAGTATGCGGTTGTCCCTGGCAACATGGAATCTGCAGAGGATGAATCTTGGTGCCAAGTGGGGCAGTCCCTACAGTTGCACAAGACAGTACCCAATGACCTGAGGATGAACAGCAGTGTGTGCAGGGCTTTGGGATGTGAAGTCTCCCCACTTCAAGATATGACCAGTGGTGGCTATTTTGGGAAAATCACAAGCAACCCAAACACCTGAACTTATGAACTTATGAAGAGTTTAGTATTATTCAAAAATTCAGAGATCTCCTTGTGGATTTCTTTCTCTAAATTGCTTATAAACATATTGAATAGAATAAGTCCCTCTACTGATTCCTGCTGGGAATATAAATATAATTTTGGGATGACAGACACTCAGACTGTGACTATACTAGTGAATTAAACTGTGACTAAAAATATACTCAGACACGGTTTTGGCCAGGAAATGTGCCTAGCTCCCAGTATTAATGATATCATGGCATCTTGGCAAAAATCCCTCTGCTTCAGTCATCCATCTCTTTCCCATTAGGTCTTGTGTTCCCATGTAGATCTGCATGTCATGAAAAAAACACCCTTTGTGTTGTGTTGTGAAAACCCTATTCTCAGAGGCTGTTTTTTTAAGCCTTTGACAAGAGAAACAGCTTAGAGCTATGTGGGCTCCTGAAGAACTGAAGATGCTCATTCTGGGGACCCTGTGTGGGAAGATGGACCAGGAGTGTGTGTATATGGGAGGGTGAAGGTGTGTGTAGCACCAAATGAATCTTCCCAAGTATATGTGAGGTGCCAGTATGAAGTCTGGAGATAGAGATTATCAGTGATTTTCCACCTGCTATTGCATCCCCAACTTTCATTGGGTTACAGGCCAGAAGAGAGCTCCAGTGAGCATTAAATGGGCATCCTACACTTCCTTTGGGGTAGAACATGGAACCTTTCTAACATCAGACGCTTGGTCACAGTGGACAACATATGCAGAAACTTGGCACATGCTTTTGTGGGTGGTGGAGAGCTACCATCTCCTCAAATGACAGTCTCCCATGGCAACCACAGCAGTCATAGCAGCTGCTGCTGGGGATTATGGATAGACCAAAATCAGCTACTTCACAGACCGGAACATTGTCTCCTGAGGAATGATAATGCAGCATCTGTGAAGATGCTCAGATTCTTGTCTTCCTAACCAGACTGACATGGCTGTCCCTGCTCAGGGACTCCAGCCAGTTCCTTTACTGCTGGAGCACACAGGACACCATTAAACCACCAAAACTGGTGTTTTGTATCTTGGCCACAGAGCAAAAGTTCACCTCTGCACTCCTGGAAGCAACTTTTGTGGCTAATCTGCGGAGGTACTTCCACCCAGTGGAGGAACTACCATGGCAAATACCCTCCTTCTCCCTCTTCTCACACCTGGAGAAGACCCAGCTTGCAGATTTGGCATCTTTGGGCAGCATCCTCAGTTGTTTTTGCCTGTTCTTTCCTCACGCAGGTCAAATCCCTGCTACCCTTCCGTACCCTTGCTCTACTTTTCAGCCAGCCTTCTCTGGGCTCCAAAGTGTCTCCTCTCACGTGCTGTGTGAGTAGGCTTGTGTCAGAAGTGGGAGATGGACACTTGCAGTTCCTCATGCAGGGTAGGGCAAAATAGGGAGGTGCAACACCCTTATCAGATGCTTGATTTGATCTACTCCCAGAGATGAAACAGAGAAGCATCTTTCTCATGCTGACCCTCTGTCAGCACTGGTTGTCGCTCCTTTCCTGCTGTTGTTCCACTCAAGGTGTTGTTAGAGACAAACACAAGCTCACTTTTATTTGTTACTAATTAAAAATCTAATGGAAATACCACAGACTGGTTATTATTAGTTCAGTTAAAATATTGCTTACAATCACAATAATGCTCACACTTGAATACAGGAAAGCTTCATAAAAAATTGCACCCTTAAAAGGGGAGAGCTGGATAGAAGGAAAAGCTTTTTCACCATGAGGACAAAAAATCAGTGGAACAGGTAGCCCAGAAAGGCTTTGCTGCTTCCATCCTTGGAGGTTTGTGAAGTCATGTTGTAGATCAGAACAAACCCTTGGCGATGCAGCCTGGTCTTGTGGCTGCCCTTTGGGCAGGAGGTTTGGCTGCATGAACCTGTCTCTTCCTCCAACCTGGCTTAACCTCTGATGACAAGAGAGATGGCACTCACAGGAAGCTGCTGGGACATACCCAGCTGGAGCTCAGGTGCTATGCTGCCGGGCAGGCTGCCCTGATGCTGGGGGAATGGGTCAACAGGAACCTCATCAACTGCACAGGTAAAGGCTGGTCCCTGCTCCAGAAACAGCATTATCCCATGGAACAAGGGAGTTTGGGCTCCCACCAGCTGGGCAGCAGGTTAGCAGAACCAGTATCCCAAGTACAACAACAGCCAGTGGTGGGCTGCTGTGGCAAAGACCAGCAGTCTGTGGTCTCTGGAAGAGGAGAGGGGCTCCTCTGGAGAGGAGCCAGTCGGCTGAAGAAAATAATTCTTCCCCTCTATCTGACAATCGTTAGACACCAGCAGAAGGACTAGGCTCACTTGGAGGCTTTAGTGAGCAAAAAGACATCTAGAGGCACAAGAAGCAGCTACAGGGTACAAAGGATAGCTTTTGAAATATTGCCCAGGAATGCAGGGATGGTTTAGAAAAGTCAAAGCTCAGCTGCAGTTGAAACTAGTGAAGGACATCAAGGCTACCATGAACTTCTAATCCAACTTTAGTAACAAAACATGGCCCACTGGCTTAGTGGGTAAGTGGTTTTAATAAAAAGACACAGGCTGAGGTACTCAAAGCCTCACTCTTCACCAGCAATGTCTGCCAGTCCTCTATGCTTAGTGAAAGTGTTCACGGAGGAGAGGAACTTCCAGTAGTAGGTGAAGATTGAGTCAGGGACTGTATGTGAGAACTCAGCTGCCACAAGTCCAAGGGACCCTAACGGGCTCTATCTGAGGATACCAAGACCACTGGCCAATATCTTTGCATGAACATGCTCCATAGTTTTGAAGGCTTGGGAGATCAGGGGAGATTCTTGATATAACTGAAGAAAAGTTGCACCCAACTTCAAAAAGTCTGAAAAAGTCAACACAGAGAAACAGAACCTCACTTTGGTTCTGTAAAAGTTGTGGAGTGAGAACCTTGGCACTTCTCCAAACATGCAGAAGTTCACTAGAAAGAGTGAGTATGGAATTAATTTCCAAGGGTAAGTTATACTTTACCCACAGCTCTCACAACTTCAAGAAAGCTCTCAACACTTTCTCCCACAGTCTTGAAAGGTAAAGAACAGGTTGGAAGTTTGAGCCAGAGGGTAGTGGTTAATGGATTCCCACATGCCACCACATTTCTCTTTTGGATCTAATTTTTCTTACAATCCTGTCACACACTGGTGGTTACTTAAGGACCCATCAGATACACTCCAGCTTCACTGCTCACATAAAATGCAGGAGAGAAGAAGGAGGGAGAGCAGCTCATGGTTGGTATGGAATATGTATGTCAGTGGGAATTAGCAGTTCAGAAATTTAGGAGTAGGGAACAGTAAGAACAGTTAAAAGAATATGGATTTGGTCAGGCACTCTTTCACTGCTTATAAAGTGGTTGTGGTAGGGGAAATACATCAAATCTGTGAGCATGGAGTCTATAATCGGTTCTGTCCTGAAGTTGTCAGCGTGCTCAATTTTTTATCATGCCCCCTAATAAATGTAAGCACTATGAATATGGAGACATTTTTAAAAACGGTCTCTGCATATTTATAGGGTGGTTTTTTTAATCACCTTGTGTTTGACTTCTACTGTTGTAAAAGCATTCAGGATACTGTATGCAGTCTACCCTCAATTCTAAGATTTTTGACAAATAACAGGAACACTAATATCAGTTTTGCTGCTAGTCTCACAGCAGTGACAGATCTGATAGCTCCAGTACTGTCTGAGTGGTGCAGTAATTCTACATGACTGGTGGGGTGGTCCAAGAACTGAAAAGGCACACAAAGTAGTATTCCCTTGTTGGAGTATCTGCTATGTGTTAAAGTATGTCATCACCTTGTGTGACAGGAAAAATGGTGGTGGGCTGTCCTCATGTCTAATATCCCTGACCCTATTTCCTCCTTTTACATAGTGATCATTAGGGCTAAGATGTCAGGAAGGATTTTGGGCCAAGACATTTTTGTGAGGTTTGTCATTCATTGTACAACCATGTCTAAGATTGTCAATATTACAGCTAGCTCTACCTGCCAAGTGCCTGTAAGGATAAGATGGGGCACAAGAATAAGGTGTCCTAACCCATGTGCATGGAATTCCCCAGACCCAGCACTCATTTCCTAGCATCTTTAGATATTTTTCATTCATGAAACTAAACAGCCATTCCCCAAGCACGGCGGTCCTAGACCTCTGAGTGTCACTCCTCCTCCTACCCTTTCTTAAACACTGTTCAAAACAAAAATTACACAATTCATTCCTCAACATGAATATTTTGTGTGTCAGGGAGCAGTGATGACAGGCTTCTTTCTCAGGGAGGATGAGCTGAGCAAGACAATGGAGTCAGCAGGGCTGGTACCTCACTGTCTGGATTACAGTCCTACACTATCTGAGCAAGATGAGCAAGGCAGCCTCAGAGGTAGAAACCAGGTGGAACTGTGAGTCCAGATCATAAAGTAAGTCAGATCCAGGGGTCAAGTCAAATGAGACAGGTCCAGGTGGAGACAGGAAACCAATCTGCAGGCCAGGGTCAGGTTTGGTGAGGGTAATCAGGATCAGATACAGCCCAGTGATTGTTGTCTGATGAGAGGAAGCAGTTCTTGGAACAGTCCCTAGCAATGGAGAAAATTTCTGATGTGCAAGGACTGCCTTGTCTCCTACAAAAGGTGAAACTTTTGAGAGGTTACAGGAGTGAGACAATGGTAAGGATCATCTTCCATGCTATGAGAGACATGGTGATGAAAATGTGTGGGTAGAATGCCAGATGGAAAGCAATGGTGCATCTGCATCTGCATATTCCTGTTTGTATTTCTTATGCCTAAGACTGTAGCGCTAATAGGTGAAAGTATAAAGGCACATTTCAAAATAAAATTTGAGTAGAAAGGTGTACAGTGAGGTTACGGTGGCCTTCCTCATTTCATGTGGCTCGTGTGCATTTTTACCAAAAACTCTATAAAAAATGAACTTTGTCTCACACAGTCCTTGAGCACCATATTGGCTCTGTTTGCCCCCAACATGAATTATATCTTACTAGTTAATAGGTTCCCATATTCCCAGTCTTTTCCTAAATTACTATACCAAAAGCATTTAATGCAAATTATGACTGCTTCTATACTTGCCTCTAAGGCTGGTTTTTTTATGGGGTGTCAGCCATCTCACTGAGGCTGGCCAGTATGAAATAGCATCTTGTTTTGATTTTAATGGAAATCCCCTGCAAGCACAATGTTCCAACATCCATAAACTGCATTTGCACCACAAACTGTTTCATTGCAGAGCAGCTAAAAATAGTGCTGCACTCTCCTGCACTTTGTGCCGGCTGTCTCCAAACAACTCCACCTCCAAACAACAACCACCATATGTAGATACTGAAATAAACAGAGTTGGGATTTAGTTGGTAATTGGAATTAACATTTTTTATATTTCTTTTGTGGTTTGTCTGCAGTTTGGGGTGACTGTAGCAGACCTAGTCAGAAGACTATTGTCCATCAAGAAAGTGGTGATCCACAGAACAATCAGCCTGAGCAGGCACAAGCCTGTGTTCTGAGCAACAGGCACAGGCAAGGTTAACAAGATAGGTCCAAGGTCAAGCCAGGAAAGACAAACAGCACTCCAGAAATAAGGCTAGGGATAGGCACACTTAATACATAGCTAATGAAGGGGCTGAGGGCCCAGAACTGAACTTAAAGGGAGTCCCTGGGCTATGGACATGAGTGGAGGCCATGGGTATACTTGGAGGAATTATGGACTAATAGTGCCTTCACAATTTAGTCCCTGAAAAATTCTTGGCATGTCACACAGCTAGTAAGGAAGAGATGTGTGACCAAGAAGAGCTGAGTTGCCACTGATGCTTATCCCTGGGGTGTGCTTCCGGGCAGAGGGACCTGTGCCTTTTCTCTGTACTCTGGAGCAGACTGGTGAGAAGATACATTATTTAGATTTTACTAATCATCACCACTTCATCAACAGAACAATACTGTTTTGGACATCCCAAAGTTATTTCTGAGCATTCTAAAACCTTGATGGCCTTTTGGGCTGGTGAAAGCAAACACTATTGCTACCAGTAGGAAAAAGAACCAGATGAGTTGTTATGGTTTAGGAATGGTATTCTCCAATTTAGTATTTCCACTGAAAGCACTCTAAACCATGTGCTGCTCCCTCCCTCTCTCCATCGTCTCCCCTGTGGAGGGCTGGAAAGGAGAACTGGAGGCAAAAAGGTGAAGATCATGGGTTGAGATGAGAACAATTTACTGGAAACAGCCATGAGATAAGAAAATGAACAGTAACAGCCACAATATGAATGACAGAGGGTACAAGAAAGAGGTGAATGATTCACATGAAAACAATACCTGAACATTTCCTCTGCCCCCCTGCACCGACCCAGAAGAGATCCCTTCCCCCCACCCAGGAAATGATGTGAGGTAGTACAGGATAACTTCTGGGTCCCTGCCACGGCCCCTCCAGGCTACTGCAAAAATCAGTCCTGTCCTGTCTGGAACCAAGAAAATGGTATGACTGCCTCTTCTCTCTCACTTTTGCTGTGTTCACTTGTGGCTTTGTTAATGAGGATGTGCATGGCAAAGTTTCAAAAGAGGTGGGACCCTAGAGCACAGGACTAACATCTTGGTAACTTGCTTTGTCCCTGCACACATAGGCTTAGAGCTTTATGACATCTTAGGTGCCCTCCAATGGCACCAATTTTATCATGACACAGCCTCTGAAGATTTTCATGAATTGTTTAGGGGACCAAACACCCTGAACTTGGTGACTGATTAGGTGACCTGATGAGTAAACTGCTGCTAGACAAGCACTTTACTCTAGAGTTTGAGGCATCAGCACTGAAATCCTATGGCTATCTGTGATGTGAGTGAAGTTAAAGGCATCACTCCAAATGAAACAAAGAGAAAACATTAATTTTGAATTGCTGAGGGATCCCATCTTGGACTATGGCACAAATAGAGACAGTGATGCACCCCAAAAGATCATGAGAGAAACAGTGCTGTGTTGTCAGGAATAAGAAGAGTCTCATAGGAGCAAAGCACCTTTGGAAGATGCAGAGGTGATATATGTCAAGAAGGTAGTCATTAATTAAAAATATTGACAAACTTCCAAACTGTTTTGGTTCACTTGTCATTTGGTCAATGTTAGGAACATCCTCTTACTTCTAATCTGACAAGTTATGGCAGCTGTGGAAAAAATTGCTTTGTCAAAAGTCCTGGAGAATGCCAGTTGTTTGATTTTTGCTCTGCCTGACAGCCTCATGTTTAGTTAAAGTTGCTGGCAACCGTTGTATCAGAACAGCAAATCAAAAAAGAAAACCCCAGAATTGCTTTGCAAATATTTTTGTAATTAAATTTGTGGGTGATTTAGCTGAAGATATTAGTGACTCTTGGTATGGGGAGAGGCTGAGAGAGTTAGGATTGCTTAGCCAGGAGAGGATTAGGCTTAAGAGTACAAAGTGTATGAACACCTGATGGGAGAATGTGAAGAAGATGGGACCATACTCTTCTTGGTGTTAAACCATGGATGAATGAGAGACAATAGTCACATACAGAAATAAGAGGCTTTCAGTATAAGAACTGAATTTTTTTTTTCTGTCAGTGCATCTATGTATTTACATACTGAAAAACGCTACTGGCATTCAGTGCTAAAGAGGAAGGACCAAGGCCAACATCCTGCCTTTCTGTCAGGGCAGGCTTAGAAGCACAATATCCCACCATCTGATGAGTGACCTGTACCTTCTGGAGCAGTGATCTGTTAGTGCACTCAGGGATGTGCCATCTTGGGTCCATGCCTAGAAAGGATTCTCTGGCACAGGGGTTTGTTGAAAAAAATAACACTGAGAGCTCTTTGGTGTTGTCTTCACATTTGGTCAAAAGGCTTGCATCTCCTCTGGTTTGTCCCTATCACATTGCCAAATATTGCTGTACAGGATCATATTAACAGTGATGGTCAAAGCCCTTGCAAAATCTATTTCTGCTCTATTTTGTTCTCTCTTTTATTCAAGGAATAGGGACCAACACAATACTGATCTGAAGATAGGCTGAAAGTAAACATGTTATAGCCAGGGGTGAACTATTCCCTATTGGCTGAGTACATATGTGGTCTTTACTATGGCTCCCAGTCCTCTGTATGAGCTGCAGGTATTTTCTCACACCACAGCCATTTCTAAAGTCAAGCTGCAGTGGTTTCCCTGGAGTTTGTTCATCATCCACATATAGAACCACAAAATTTATATCTTACTGTTTGAAGTTGAAAGGGTTCTAAGTGTAATTACTTCCAAAAGCCTTGTTATCTGTCACCATGATAGTGAGAAACTCAAGCAGCCATCTCAGAAACAAATTTTCCTGGTTGCTGGCATGGCTGCCTGCCTGTTTTGTTGAATCCTTTCATGTCCACCTGGTCAACCAGGTATTTAATGCTGGCGGTGTGTAAAGATTCAGCGTGTCCCAAATGCACCCTGTGTGCCACCCACACTCTCTTCTCACACAGCAGGCCATGGATAATAACTGGCTTGCAGGTCCCTGTTGCCAAGGAGCACATCAAAGAAACACTGTCTTTGCTGCACAAGCCTAATTTTTACTTGTGTTCAGATCTCTCTAATCTTCCCTAGTCCTGGCTATGGAGAAGCCCAGAGTGCAGACTGCCATGGTGGAAAGTGAAGTCACCTTCTCAATGCTTCAAAGAAATCCAGCTTTGATTTGCTGTACTACTGTTGCTGAGGAGCCTTAAATGTAATTCACCCCTTTTAAAATTATCTATCTCCTTTACTAGTCATAGAACAGATTTTTTTTTTTCCCCTAGGCTTTCAATTTCTTTTGTACCATTTGGCCTGGGTTGTTCTTTTTCTTCTTCACTGCCAGACTGCTTTCTGGTGCCTCCTGTCCTCATCTTTTTAAAGGACAGACATGGGCTGCCCTGTGCCAGAAGACATGACAAGCCCCTCTTTCTTTTAAAGTTTTCCTGTGAATGTAAATAAGCCAAAAGCCCTCCTTCATTTTCTGCTGCTTCCAACTTCCCCAGCAGAGGCTTGGAAATTCATCCAAACATAATTTCTGCAGTACCTTGAATGAGACTTTCAACATGTGACTTTATAATTCCCAAAGTCTTTTAAAATGTCTAGCCTTTCTCCAGATGAAGTGTAGGGAATTTCACATGGTATATGGAATATACCTTCTTCATATACAGAGTACATGGCAGGCTGCAGAGCATACCACCTACACATGTGACATACATAGCAGGAATGCTTGGAATACCAGGTACACCATGGCTAGCCTGGCCAATATAGTTCATTTCTAAAGCTGGATCCCGGTAACAATTTGCTTCTATCATGTTGGTGTGGTTTATTAAAATATCAAAGATTTACAGGGCTGCAGATTCGACTTTACAATCGACTTCCTAGAACAAAGTGTGTTTGTTATGGTCAGTCTTTATTTTAACCCTGACTGTGTCAACACACAGCAGCAGGCGGCTGGCAGACAGTGCAGCTATGGTTATAGGTGTTTATGTAGCCTGATAATGTATTTTGTAACAAAAAGTGTTGTGCACTATTTGGTTTGGAGTGCTCAGTTAAAGTGCTTTATGATGGAGGCTTTTTCTTCACTAATAATAACAAGTGTTAAAGGTTATACAGCTTTAAAACCCTTTTTTGAAAAACAACTTAAAACATCTTTTCCCACTCAGTCTGTAGCTTCTAAGGTGGTGTGCCTGCTGTAAAAATGGTTCTAAATTGTTGTCCCTAGCTATTATGCAGTGGCCTGCACAATGTACCTGTCACCTTGAAGATCCACTTAATACTAGCCTTGTATTTGGAAAATTGTTGCAACATTCACCAGGGCAGCCATTGTACCTCCACATCTGCCACAATTATTGCCTTGTTTATTTTAAGGTTCTTACTTGCTGCCTTATACCAAAGCTTTAAGCTGCTTTGTTTGCAAGCCACATGGTGCTTTAGCTACTCCAATCAGATGATTTATCCCCCTGCCAAGATTCCCATTTTACCAGGACCATAGTGTCTTCTAACAAGAATTGTGGCATAAACATGTCTTTCAACACACCATTACTACACATGTTAAGAAATGAAACACTGGGCAATGTCATACGCAGAGGAATTTTATTAACTGGGTATAAGGAGTAATGGCTGCTGCTCAGGCTTCTCTAGCCCCAGCACTGATGAAGTCTTTCCTATGTGTTCCTCATCATCTTTTCCTGTTATGGATTTACATCACAGTTTATAATGGGTATGACTAGAAGACACCAGTGTCTTCCCATTACTTGAAGCTGAATTACAAAGGAGCAGCTGTAGTAACATGGACTTTTCTTCTCTCCCTTTGTTGATTGGGATGAGTATTTTTCGTTCTGTATCTAACAAGGTACCTTCAATAGGGTCGGTGGAGTCTGTATTCAGCATTTTGGTAGCTACACTGATTCACAGGAAAAGCAGTTGTTCATTTTGGAGGAAGCAAAAAGTAAAGTGTTCCCAACTTACAAACAGCAGCAGAGAATGTGGTCCCTGAATGATATGCTCAGAAGGGATGTTGAACACATGACTGGAAGTTCAATACCTTGTTTGTTTTCAGGTTTCAATGCAGACAAATAACCTGAAGGCTTCACAACTGGTTTTGCAGATGAGTGCATACTATGCTGCACTGAAATTTTCTGTTGTTCTCTTTTGATGCTCTGTTATTTGATAGGCTATAATCATACTTATGTTATCCCATTTGTTCTCCCAAGCTAGCATCCTAACAGCTTGGATAATGAAATATGTAAATACTAGATTTGGCTCAGCAAATGTTTTAGAGCAGGAAAACACAAAGAAATGGAGCCAAGGAAAAGTTTGAGTTCTGTGTTTTGATGTATTAATTTCAATATCAATGTCATGCTCATTTTTAATAGGAATTGTTTTTTTTCTTTTAAAAGTGATCATTTAGCAGACTAGTAATGAATGACTGTGGTTTTAATTTAGATCCTTAACAGATATCCAGACCATGTGTATTTTTATCAAGACAATTTTTAAAGGTAATTAAAAAACTTTGCAATCAGCAAGGTGAAAGAATTTCTATCACTTGGTTCTAGGCTAATGTCACATCACTGTGACATTGAGAAAGAGCTTTTTAGCCAAGCAAAGTGTTTCATTCCTTTTTCTTAGATTTTCCATCTCACACAATCTCAGTCACTACAGGATGGTGAAAACAGCCTTTTAAATCTGATTGTTCAAATGAAAACTGAGATCCATATTTTTTAACCTTCCAGCTGCCGTATTAACCTTGGTTAATGTCAAGAATGAGAGAACATTGCTACAGTTCTGTATCTGCTTTTTAGTGACCACACTTTAGTCTACTACACAAGCAAAAGGCTCAACATGTATATAAATGGGATGTTACTTACCTTCACTTTCTTGCCTTGAATGGCTCGTCTAAGCCTGTAGTGAAAGAATGAAAATGTGCATTGATTCTCAGCACCATACTTTGTCCATTCTGGGAATAAATACAAAGGTCCAGTCTGTGAATTTGTAACTTCACGACCTTCAGTGAGCATTCAATTGACATGGATTTCACAATGCAGTCACACCACTAGAAGAACTACAGTGACAATGTTTAATTTTTTTTTAAATTCATTTAAAATTGACATTTATTTTATTATGCCCAGCCTGTACTGCTGCAGGGGTGAGCTAACTGACATCTTTAGAAAGATTTTGCATTTGATCAAGGCCCTTCATTAGGTGAAGATGAGGGTCTACCAGAAGATGGTATCCACCTAATAATAATAGGATCTCTGTGAACAGACTTAATAATGAAATAAGACATTCTTGAAGTATGCTCAAGAGCAGAGACCTTGACATGGAGTCAAGTAAGGAAGTGCTGCATGTGGAGGAGGTGGCACGAGGGAATGTTACAAGGAGGACTTTTCACTTCACTGTTCAAAATGAAGGACATTCAAAGGACATATCTCAAATGTGTGGATTCTGGTGCTCAGAGTTTGAGCCACAAGCATGAAGCAGTGAAGGTGCATGTGCTGAGTCAAGGAGCTTCTTGAACATCAGAGCAGAGAATACCCATGCAGCTGATGACAAGACTTTTTCATTTATATACAAATAGAGCTTCCTCAAGAGGGAAACTGCAGATAAAAAGACATTCTGCCTGTCTTGTAAATGTTACGGCTGTAATAATTTTCTCCATAATAATTTTGTTGGATGAGTGTACCTACCACATAGGGAAGAAGAGATCTCTCTCTTTTTCAACCTGATACATTGACATCAGAAGACTCAAACTGAAGACACCTTACATCTCTCGAGAATTTACATGAGTTCTGCATGTGGAAAATCTAATGAACGGTAATACCCCCATTCCATTTCTCTCCTGATTTCCAGTTAATTTTCTTTTGCCACATTTCTGTCTGAAATTTGCATGTGCTTTAACAAATCTTAGAAATGACAGGGAGAAAGAGCTGTTATCACTATTTAGTAGACTTCACTGAGTTCTCTCCCCTTTACTTGATTACATGGTGTTCTAAACCTAAATTTCTCCTCATCCGTGCATATATTGTCCTCTGGGAAGTTAGAAATTTTATGCAGAAGAAGTCTGTGCTTTCTAAAAGAGCAGCCTTGTATTGATGAAATGAAAAACTGTGTCAAATGCAGTGTGGTGGGCTGACCCTGTCTGGATCCCATGTGCGCACCAGAGCCACTCTGTCATTTCCCCTCCTCAGCTGGGCAGGGGAGAAAAAAGGCTTGTGGGTCATGATAGGGATGGGGAGAGATCACTCCCCAGTCAGCATCAAGGGCAAAACTGACTTGATGAAATGATTTAATTTTATCACCCATCAAATCAGAGTAGGATAATGAGAAATAAAATCAAGTCTTAAAACCTTTCCCCCACCCCTCCCTTCTTCCTGAGCTCAGCTTCATTCCCAATTTTCTCTCCATTCTTCTCCCACAGCAGTGCAGGAGAATAGAAAATGGGGGCTGCAGTCAGATCATCCGACAGTGTCTCTGCTGCTCCTTCCTTCTCATGGGGAGGACTCCTCACACTCTTCTCCTGCTCTAGCATGTGGCTCTTTCCATGGGAGGCAGTCCTCTATGAACTTTTCCAACATGAGTTCTTCCCATGGGCTCCAGTTTTTCCTGAACTGCTCCAGTGTTGATCCCTTCCATGCCTGGAGAACCTTCTTCCCTCTCTTCCTCTCCCTTCTCACTGACTTTGATGTCTGCAGGGCTGCTTCTCTCACATATTCTCACTCCTCTCTTCCCTGGCAATATTTGCTCTTGTAAACCAACTTTTTTACCCTTAGACACGTTATCCCAGAGGTGCCAGCACCATCACTGCTGGGCTTACCCTTGGCCAGCAGTGGGTCCATCCTGGAGCCATCTGGCATTGGCTCTGTTGGACGTGGGGGGAAGCTTCTGGCAGCTTCTCACAGAAGCCACTACTGTAGCCCCCCCACCGAAACCTTGCCACCCAAATGCAACACATGCACATATTTATCTTCAGAGCTAAATACACTTGTTGGTTATTTTTAATGACCTGGACAAATACTAGTAAAATAAGGCTTGAAATAAAGTTTTAATGGAAGAAATCTGAATGACTAAAATAGAATGCAATTTTTTTTCCTTTCCACTGAATCTCTCCTCTTCTATAGCTTATATATCAAGAATGAGATAAAATTGTGGTGTACTTGAATGTCAGCTAATGAATTTTTAACAGGAAATTAAGCTTTTTAAAACTAAAGAATGTGAGTTGGTAGAGTACATTTAACCATGGACCAGATCAATCATCTTCAATGATTCTTCTTCTGCATAAAATCATCCCCAGTCTTGCTTGATTAAGGTTTTTAAGATTTGGTTCTTTAGGTGGCGTGTGATGGTCTTCTATGTAGGGTTTCATGTTGCTATGCACTAACATAATGTTGACATGTTACTTATACATTTCACCCCCTAATCACAACAATTACAACCTCATGCTTTCTCCTAGGCTAGATGAGACTTTAGCATTGCAGAAACAAGACTGATTAAGGTCCATCTTGGGTGAAGAGGAAATGTTTTTTACTTTGGAATATCAGTAGTACATCAAAGCAAGCCGGGATTATTCCACACAAACCTTGTCTCAAATGTTTTTTATGCTTTAAACTCTGTTAGTAGCTACAGCACAAAAGGCACCCATGGGTGCCTTAGTCCCATCTATGAGAGACACCCAGGATATTCAATGCATCTAGAGTTTTCCAATATTAAAATGACTAGGCATGGTTCAAAGATATTTTGACTGAAATGTGAATGTACTTTAGGTCAGGATTTTGTTTTCAGGTATGCAGATAAAATGAGCAAGCATTTCAAGTCCTTGAACAGTATCAGTTATCCGACTGCAGATTTTATGCGCTTCTGTGCATTGCTAGCTTCCTTTCTTCAACAAAATCCATCAAAAGAAGTGGCTCTATGTGGGATTTTCTAGTTTCAGTACTGTCTCTTGAAATGGTAAACACCAAAGTTTTTGCACGACGTCACTGCTAATATGAAACACTTCCCAGAATTTTTTGTCACAGGAATTCTACTAGGAATGAGTTGCATGGATACCCTTTAACAGTTACATTTTTATCCCAGCCTTGCAGCTGATGGACCTGGAGAGATGAAGGTGCAGCAGCATCACTTCTTTAGGTAACTTGGTTTTTCATTCAAAATCTGAAGACTTTGTTTCTAGATTAACACTTAGATCTCTTGACTTAATTAATTTTTCTAAGACAGGTCAGTGAACAATATATTAGCCTGAGGTGAAGAAACCATGGTTTAGTAGGTCTAAATTTTCATGTAAATAGAACAAGCTTAGCATCTGAGCCAGTCAATGACTGGGTACATTTCTTTTCCTGGTTATAATAAGGACATGCTGGTATGAATGATGGTTTTAAGACCTAAAGTTGCCTAGTTCAAATATTTAACGGTAAAGAATTTAATTAGATTAGATGGTTCATCAAACATGGGCAGTATTTTAGAGGGTTCAAGAGAAAATCATCTTTTCAAGAGAATGAGTCCCTCCTTAAAAGGATATGAAGGCGCTTCATGTCAGAAACCATATCAGACAGTAATTGACCCTATGTTAGTAAAAAATCCATTCACTTTCAGAAATGTGTTGGGAGTTTCTTCTCCATTCCTCTCAAAAAAAGGAGAGTTCATCTTTGTAACATTTTTTCTTTCTGCCCTAATCCCAGCAGCACTGGTTTTTATTTTATACAAGCTCATGTGTGCAGCTGTGTATTGATGGTATTCTGCTGATCTGTATGCTGTAAGATGTGTTTATGACAACAGTGCTTTTTCTTAAACAAATATGTCATTATTTCTGAAATATTCAGCTGTTCTCTGGCTATATTTGGAGTTCATCTGTTTGTGAAGTTATTTGTGAACTGAATTAATTCTATTTTATGTTTGGAAGTGTTAATTTAAATCTTTTAATAGAACGATTATTTTTAGGGTGAAACCTTTAATATATTCCCTTTATTGTCCTTTAATGTTTTTCCCAAAGTTGTTATCAGCCAAAGGAACATATTGGTACAGCTACAAGGGAGCCTATGCACAATTCAAAAATAGATAAGTTCAACTGAGCAAACCAGTGTGAGTTCATGAAATAGTGATGTTATTTTACTTACTGTATTAATGGTTGTTCTCTTGACTATCATTCTGTTTGTTGGTCTGAAAACAGATACAAATCTGTGCACCTGGTTTCAAACCTGCCCCTACACTGCTTATGAGTAGCATTCCATGTATCCATCCACAACCTACTCACACTGATATCACCAGTGAAAGCAGAGGCTATCCCAGTGAAAGCTCTCTCTAAGTGCCCTGTTTGTTCCAGCACTCTCTCACCAAATGAGGCCGTTTGCTCCCTGAGAGATGACTCCTGAAGGACCATCTCTATCCACCATCTCCATGTGGTTGCAGTTGATTGAAGGACAATAAAAATCATAATCTTATTTTAGTGGATACAGTGAGCCAAAACTGGCCATTTTAGTTATTAGTTGAACACAATGCATGTGTTCAAAATACTTTTACATATCTTCATGGGTTATGCTGCATCTTAAAATGTGTGGAGTGTTGCCATGGACATTTGTCCTCCAGTGAACTGCTAACTGATTAAAAAGAGAAGTTTGAGGAGAATATTTTTTTAAATTACAAGGTTTAAAACACTTTTTTAAAGTATATTGCCAGTGCTTCAGAAATTGCTGCATGCAAAAACAGTGAGTAAATCTATAGCACCCTTCTGTTTCCACAGTGTTCAGTTATCAGTGAAGTCAACATGCAGGGGAAATCTGTGGAGAAAATGAAAATATCAGGAGGCATACCCACACAATTTCTCACTTACCTAATGCAGGAAATGAGATTAATGAAGACATGATCAGTTCTAGCTTGGACACTGTAGTGCAGACACAGTTTTATGAGCAGTCTAAGCTATACTCAGTATCTGCAATACTGCATACTCTGTTCAGCTAATGGGTATGGAGTAGATAAATCAAGCTAAAGTCAGATACAGTCAGGGCAATAATCTCTTGAACTGCTGCAGTAATGTCTCATCTGCCACAATGACATTTCTGTCACTATGTATTACTCTTACCTAAGCTAGAAAGAATGATTCTTCTTTGGGTGCTCCTATCCACACCATCAATGTTAATTTCTTGATAATGTTGTCACTTGTACCAGTTGCATACTGGGATTAAAATTTAACTGTTAAGGGTACTGTTGTAGAAAAAGAAAGCTTCTTACCAAGTCACTAGGTATTTTTTAATAATTTATTCTGAGTAGAAGTTGATGGAGTCACAATAGTCTCTGGGTGAATTTAATATACTATCTCCCTTGCTATCCTAAAAAAAAAGGCTTTTGGTTAAGCAATTTACAGTTCACTAGGCAGAAATGGAAAGGAAAGCAGAAATGGAGAGCAGAGCACTAGAAAAGTCCATGTTAGGAAAAGTACCCTTCTCCTATGTTTGTATTTCCTTTAGAAATGTCAGTGTTAACTTGCAACTCAAGTCCCTTCTGGAAGTTTTTATATCAAAGTTTTCTTGTTTCCAGGTTTCTTCATAGTATAATGTGAGGTTAAGAAAACTCCACTTTGCAACATCAGTTGATGTTGTGTCTTATTCATGTCTGAAGCACATACTGGAAGGGAACCTTAATGTTATACTCAAGGAGTATACATCCTTAGAGATGATGAGGACCCAAAGGTTATGTCATGACTACATTAAACCATTCTAGAAATAAGTCACATCTTCAACAGTGCTATTGAAGACACAAGAAAGTGAGTCAGGGAAAAAATACTCCTTCCCATTTTCAGTTTTCAGGCATTTTTAGGAACTTACAGCAGAAGTTATATTAAAAATGAACACTTATGTAATGATTTATACCAGGGACAATGTTTGTTGACTTGCACAAGCATATAAATGTTTTTCACTGAACCACGGATAACTATTCCTTCAGGTGTTTTTATAGTACCACTTCTGAGCCCCAAATCTTTACTTAGTGAAAAGCAGAGGGTACTTTTAAGGATTATCTCTAGTTTTGATCACTGATTTATTGTGAAATTAGTGTACTGATAGACCCACCATTGTCTTCTGTTCTTTGTTTTGAAGAGCTGGACCTCTTAATGTTACTAAAAGTAAGGTAATTATACTGAAGCATATGAAGGATTTGATGCTTTCAGCCCTCTCCTAACTTCTGTGTCTCTATATCCACCTCGGGACTGAACTTGACTTTATAAATGAGGCAAACAGTGCTTACAGTGTGCCTCTGCAATCTCCCTGCAGGGAACCTGGAATATGGGCACTGGGGACTGTGGCTGAACCCAGAGGACACTGCAGAGAACTTGGGATAATTCAGCCACACTCCAGGGCTGCCCTGGATGAACACCATCAGTGTATCCCTGAAGTGCAGAGGGGTCTGTCTCAGTGTAAGTCCTGCTGCTAGGCTTGTCACCAGGCTGGGTCTGAGCCTGGCTTTGCTCTGGACCTGCCTATAGCCCAGTGCTTGTCAGTGCAGGGCTGTGCAGGTGCCTACTGGGAACACCCGCTCAGCCCTGCTGCTGTTGGACATGGAGGCCTGGGGCTGTGTCTGCCGTGCCTATGTACTGCTCCTGCCATAGCTCCAATGGGACTCACCAGAATTCCCCCATGCTCCCAGTGCCACTGTGATGTCAGTTGGCCTGCACAGTGTGCTCCAGAGATCTGGTCTTTCCCTTATCCCTGCCCTGTAGAAATTAGTTCATCCTCCTCATCCAGTCCAGAGCAAACCAGTGAAAGGGGGAAGAAAGGCAACTGCAAAACCTAATTTACTTAAGTCTTTATACAGAGGTGTAGACATGAATGTCCATTATCCAACTAATTGCTGTATGGGACGACCTCTTACACACTAAGAAACCCCAGTAACAAATCCCAGCACATGTACCATGTTCCAGAGCTATGCTGAGCTGCAGAGAGAACCTCTCGCTGTTCTGCCTTCTGTCCTGTTGGTTGCAAAATAATGAGGTGGCAGGATCAGAGAGGATTTACCTGGGGACCTGAAGAGACCTGGTCTCCAGCTGTGACAATCTTGATGGCTGGCAGTTTAAATGGGAGCTCAATTGTGCAGGTGGCAGCAAAGAGTGTGATAGTAGGAAGAGAGGCAGCTGGAAGGTAAGGATGTAGGAGCAGGATTGGCAGCTCCTGTAGGGGCTGTTCAGACCCATTTGTACCTGAGATTCCCACTGCAGCCATCTGGGGAACTGGCTGAGGGACCAGGGCTTCCTCATGAGTGCAAATCAGGAGAATAGGTATCTCCTTCTGTTTGTGGGTACCCACAGGATAAGCATTGAGATCATGTTCTTGATACCACAGGCCATGCCTTTTCCTGCAGGTAGGAAAGACATGCAGGCCATCTTTTCCTGCCTGATACTGTCAACAGAAGGTTCAGAGAAATAGCTGAGGGCTGACTTACTGCAGCTGAATGTTCACTTCAGAGTTTTCAATAAAAATTGCAATGGATTCCCCTGACCTATATCCACCCCAGAAAACCAAGCAGAAGTCTCTAGAAGCAGTCCTGATGATGCTCCCACCTGTAAGCAGTGAGGGTAGAAGCTGTTTTAGTCTCTAAATCATATCCTAAAGGAGATCAGATGCAGCCATGATGCTTTTTTCAGTTCCCTGCTGTGAAATTACATTAAAAAGAAACTAAAAATACAGTTTCTATTGCTACTTTTTATGCAAACAGGTGTTGTACTTACTACAGGGATGTTATTTACCAGTCAGGTTGAAGACAAGGTTGGTAATGGGAAATCCTGAAGACGTTACTTCTACTTTTAGGGGCTCCAAACTTCAGTGTGACAATTTGCAAGATTAGGATTTACAAGCTGAAAATTAAAGTTGTGATTTTTTAAAAGAAACTTTGTAAAAAGAAAGACATCTAATTACTACATAATAAAATGAAAGCACTGGCAATCTCACTGGTTATTTGTATTTAGAACTAGAATAGAAAGCATACTAAAAAGGAATACTGGGAGAAACTGTCCTGTCCTTTCATAGCTTCTTCAGATATTGGCAGTCTAAAAAAAGCCTTTTTTCCTCCAGTTAGATAATTAGAGCAATTCAGACATTTGCATTCAGGAAAGCAGTCACTTTCAAATGTGTTCTACAAAGCCATTTTTTGAAAAAAGCCATTTCCAAATCATGCTGTTCTTCTAAGTGCGCTAAAGCATAAAGTGTAATTAGACTTATTGCCTTAGAATTTAGTGGGAAACATTTAAAAAAAATTTAGCCCTCCTTAAAACATGACTCATCGGCTGGCTGGGGGCTTGAAGAGCTGCAGCACAGTCCTCTGTTGCTTTGTTAGAGGGGATGCTGGTACAAGAGCTTGCCCTTACAAAACAAAGATACACGTTTTGCTGGTGGTATTCCCATCTGTCTGCAGAGAGATGCTGAGAATCTGTTCCTGTCTGTGCTTCTAGGAGCCTATTCCCATTACCAAAAGGACCACCAGAAGAAAAGTCTGGCTCTCCTCACATTCTTTGCCACAGGAGGGAGTGCTGGGAGACTCAAAGAAGGCCTTTTTGTTTTATCTGTTTGGGGAGGATCAGCAGGCAATATCCTTTCAGCCCAGCACTGAAGGGAGATACCTAACAATCTGCTTGGTGGCTCATGGAGCCGTTGCCATTTGCTTGATATGTAAAAGAACAAAGGGATGAACTATCCTCAGTGAAAGCCACGTCTTTAGAAATTTGGTAGCCTTTCAATGTATGCGAACTTCTGATTTCTCATTTCCAAAGGATTATCATTTTAATGTAATTAGGCAACCTCGAGAGCCAAAAAAAGAGTGCCTTCTTGTTACATTTTTAGTGACTATAGCAACTCCTTAATCTGCAAAAGTACTAAAACTTCCGAAAGAAAATTGTATAAAAGAGATTTTTCTTCTGGCCTTTTTTTTTTCCCCTCACTACTTTCAGATTGGGGGAAAATGTGTTTTGGCACATTTGTCTTGGAAGTATCTGTATTAAATGAGCTAAACCCCAAAAAGGTAACAGCCAATTGCAGCAAACACCTAAATGAGGGAATTCAAGCCCAAACAGCTTAAGACTCACAAAATTGTAATTAGCAGAGAACAAGTCTTACAACAAGAAAGTGTTAGGCAATCTTAACTATATGCTAAATACCCAATTTGTTGCTTACTTATGAGCATGAAAATTTTAAAACACAGCCTGCCCCTACTTTCAATAAAGTGTTAGTGGATGCATTCAATGTGCAGTGTGGTAGTCACGACTTCAACAGGATCTCTAATTTTCACTTGTGCCATTCAGTGTAGTCTCTAGGGAATCCCTCACACTCAACTCTCATCAAAGAGTCAAAGCAGTCTCTGCTAGCCAGTGTAAACTCACATGGAACATCGTTGGGTTATGTATCAGAGGATGAGCTGTTTAATACCAGCCTCCTCTCACCTGCCTCGTAGATTCATGGTAATGTGACAACTCAAAATACTGAAAAAGGCAAAAGCGTGTTCCATATGTTTCAATCAGGAATGCCCAGGCACAGACTCCACTTTTCTTTGAGGCATTTTCTAACCTTGGTGCAACTTTCTGTTCAGGTTCAATTCACTGGAGTGCTGCAATAAATCAACCAAGGAGGAGAACCTCAGAAGCATCATACAGAGGTGAAACAAAATGGTGACCTAGAGAGGAGTTACAAGCAAAATTTATAACAACCCCTTAACAGTTTGGATGTTTTAGGCAAGGTGTGCAGGTACCTTTCCAAGAATTGGGGCTGTTTTATTTATAGGAGAAGTAATGTGTGCTCAGAGAATGCATTAAGATGGGTTACACAAATAATTAAGGAGAATATTTTGTAATGACATCTTCATTTTCTAAAAGAGGGATGTTTTTTAACATTTTCATGAGGTGGAGCACTTACTAACCAAGTGACTGGTTAAATTTTTCATCAAAGATAGACAATCCTCATGCTGGTCTGTTGCTCTGACAAGATGCTTCTTGCACCATTAAAGTTAAGTTCTGACGAATACTTATTTATTTAAAACAATCTGTGAGCATTTTCTGTAGCTGGCTGAGTGTGGTTTTAATAGTGTTTTACCAGACAGTATAAATGGAGGCTGCAGGATATATAGAAGGGAAGCATGCTGTGGAAAGATAATGGAGTCTAGATGTGCATTTAGTATCTCCATTCTATTCAGCTGTTAGCTTTATTATCTGTACTATCAGAGCCTGTATTTTGGTGTTATTTCTCATCCAAAACATTATCCATTTTTTAAAGTATTCTGCTGTTCAGTTTGTAATTTGGATTGACTCTACAGCATAAGACAAGTCACCAGCTGCTGCTGGCAACTGATTGTATTCTTATTTATTATGGTCATAATGCATGCAATATGCACTAATCACAGTATTACTTTAGCTTTTGAATCAGTCTAATAAGCTTAATGCCATTGAGGGTTTTGCCTCTTGTCAGATCAGATTTTACAGGTTATTGTACTAAAAGGATCAGAGTTTCTGAAGCAGAGAAAATTTTATCGGTGAAATCCTGATTTTATTGCAGTCAGCTGGAGTTTTCCCCAAAGCTTAGATGACAGTCAGCTTTCTAGAAGCTCTCTCATCTTTGAGAAAGAAAAAGAAAGAAAGATGTGCCAGCCATTTATTTGCATCCCTCTTCGTAACACTGACATAACATTTAGCGTAAGATAGAGTAGCTGGCTGCATTATAGCGTTAGATAAAGATGATCAGTGACCCATAAAACATGACTTATGAAAGCATATGACATTGTTGAGACAAAGACAAGACTGATGAAGGATTTAATTTCTCCTTATATCATAGTAGGCAGTTACAAAGTAGATGGAACACTTCCTGTTAGTGGCAAGTAATAAAACAAGGGAGCATTCTAGACTTATCATGTGCTATCATGTTCTAGAGTTATCATGCACTTTTCTCTGCTTAATAGCTGACCCTTTCTACCCCCAGGAGCATTCCAGGCTGATCCCTTGTACAGTCAGGATTGATGACTCAGATTGTTTACACCATGGCAGCAAGGTTTTCCAAAGACTGGTCAGTGCCAGCACTGACCATTTCTATTTCAGCCAGCTCTCTGGAAGAGTTTGAGACCCTTTCTCCAAAAAGCTACTGCACATGTAAAGAGGGTTGTCAGCCTCATTTCCAGGTCTTTTTTGAGCAGTGGCTTTTCTGTGGCTGGTGGCAGGGATGACAGGCAGCAGGAGTAAGGCAGTGTATATTCTGTGCTGTGACCCCTCCTGAGGAGACCACCCAACGGGGGTGACAGCACGTGCCACTCTACATTTCTGGTGTGCCTTCCCTGAGCAGCCTGTGAAGGACCTGTCTTGGGGTAGGCCTTTTGTGGCACAGCTGGAGTTACTGCTTCAGCAGCCTTGTGTTGATCCCAGAGAACCTTCTGCTCAGCACTGTAAAGGTGAAGCATGCTCCCAACCCGCCTGTGACTGTGTAGCCTCCCCAGCACACATCCTGCATGATCCAAGTGTTGCTCCTCCCTGTGATTCAGAGGTTTCCCTCTTTGCAGGCACTGTCTGCAGGCGTGATGAGCCTCCTGTGTGAGCAGTACCTACTATCCATGCTAAAGAGTCTTTGGAAAAATGAGTTGCCTGTGGGATGGAAATATCCTGGGGGCATGGGATGATGTGAATGTCACATTACTTTTGGGATATGTACCAGAGAACAGATCTGCTTTAGCATTAAATATTCAAAGATGAGAATGAAGGTCAGAATCCAATGGCTTGAGACACTCCAGAAGGCACAACTGCCAAGCAGCCCCAATATTTCAGCAGAGCACGCTCACCAGGCTTGTGAGCATCCTTTGAGACCAAACATGCTGCTGCTGCTGCTGCTGCTGCTGCTTGGGGAATTTAGCCTTTAATGTATTGTGTGGCATGACAAAAGCGTGAGGTGGCAGAAAGGCATTGCAATTGTTTGTCTTCCTCTTTGAGCACTGAAGCCCATTGTTTATACGTGCTGTTAACATGCTCGAAATCGCTGATGTCTGATTCTTTGTAAACCTGTACCTCACCAAGTCATCCACATTTCTGCTGGTGGCCTGGCACAAATGCCTTAGGGCTGAAACTATTATGCAACTAATATGCTGCTTGGTGGCCTTGGCATGTCTGAGGGAGAATTCCCAAAGGCTGTTCCTCCTACATAATCTGTCAGTGCATCTTATTGCTATGACATGTAGGAAAGAGATGATGCCACACGGAGTGAAGCTGGCACGTTGCAGTATCGTATTGCTGGATGTCAGGAACTCCTGCCTGAACGGAGTCAGATCCCTTCTGCATCAGGAAGTGGGGCAAGCTCAAAACTAAAAAAAGGGTAAAATAAACCCACAACAGCCAGTGACTTTGTAATTAACACCACTGTTCAAATATTAAAGTAAAATTCTTACCCTGAACCCCTTAAACATTTCAGTTGTATTGTTCCATTTTCATGCTTCCTTATGTGTTTCAGTCCTTCTAAGATAAAATAGCTTGCAATGCATGTTTTATTATGGTACATATTTTCTTTTCACACTTCATTATATATTTCTGTTTCCATATTCCATTATGCATCTCAGCTACTGTACCTCCTTCAGCAATTCACATGCCGTGCTGCATTAGCATTTTGGTTCTTGTTTTTGCTTGTCATTATGAATGATTGTTATCACAAATAATTTTATTTCTGATTTCACATCTCATTACTCATTTTCCAGACCCTCACTGTGGATTTCAGTGTTCATATTACGATATATACCGGAGGGTTTGCTTTCCATCAAACACTGATTTTTCACAGCCTGTTAACAGATTTTTCTTTCTGTATTTCTTTTGGATTTAATCTTTCTTAATTCATTCTGCATTTTTCCTACTGCATCACAGGATTAATTACCTAATTTTGAACCTTATTTAATTTTTCCTCTTTGATCTAAAAGGTGCATTTCTGGTCTTGCCTATCATTGCTCTCTCTGATTTTGTATTTCTTGACTTACTAAAATTTTCCAACTTATTATGTATTCCTGATGCCAAATCCTGTTATGAGTTTCCCTTTTCACATCTCATTACCCACTTTTTTTTTTTTTTTTCCTGGATCTCCATATGAATGCTTTTTTCCATCTCGTTTCCAGTTTTGATTTTTGATGTGCATGTTCATTTTTATTTCACTGCTTGGTTTTGTTTCAGTGTCTCATTATGTGCTTTTAGATCTAATTAGGAATTTCATGTATCATTGCTTATTAGCCAATTTCCTTTTTGCTGCCCATTACAGACTATATATTGTATTCTGAGTGTGAGCTTTCAGATTTCCCTGTACATTTTTTCTTTCCTCACATTCTTAACTTTTTACATCTTATGAGAAATTTTACATAGTCCTACTAGCATCCTACTATGATTTTTCAAGACTGTAATTTTTGTTGCTCCTGTGTAAACTTTCTTTTGCACCTCAATAAATATATTCTTTTAATATGTCATTAGCATTTGAATGATATCATATTGCAAATTTCAATTTTGTATCTCATACCAGATTTTCCTCGAAAGAATGCATAATGAACTTCCATCTTTGTATTTCTTGAAACTTGAAGATGGAGGTGGTGCCTCTTAGCATACATTTTCATATCTGCAAATCCTGCCATGTTATCTTTTCACATTGTTCATTTTTTCTGTTTTCTTTTTCAGAGATACTTCTGTACTTTCCCTAATGCCTGCAATTTCATGGCTTGATTTATTTCTAGTGATGTTTCATATTTTATAGGTCATGACACATTTCTGATTTTGAATACGTCAAGCTTTCCTTCTTTATTTATTAATTTCTATTTTTGCATTTTTTAATGAATTTTTCCTTTCAGATTAAGTCTTCTTTTTATGTTTGTCACCAGATGTAATTTTTTCTTATAAGTTTTCCTGAATGTATCACTTGGTTTGATTTTTTAAACTTTCATTCTTTGGTGTGTAACATTACCCATTTTAGATTTGTGTGTCTCCTCTTTTAATGTTCATAACTATATTGTATTCATTCCACAGCTTCATTATTCACATCTTGTTCCCCATTTGTCTTTAAAATGCCATTACGCATTTCCATTTTACAAGTCCCTATGCATTGCTCACGTTGCGTTTTTCTACTTATGAGTAATTGTTTGTGTTTTTGAGAAGCTTCATGTGCACCAGATGTGATTTTTGCCCACCTCATAATCCATTCCTCTTTTTTTTCTCGTTATGTTTTTTTCAGGTTTTCCTTTTTTTATCTATGTTCTTACTGCATGTTGGGTTTTTTTAACAATTTATTAGGTCTCAAATTGCACATCTCATTAGATTTTTCCATTCACTTCTCATTGATGCATTTTACTTTTTTGACTCAGTATGTATTTTCACCTCTATCCCAGGCTCTTTAAAGACCTGTTGAGCTCTGTAGCTCAACATTTATTTTATCTTTCTTGTCACAGAGACTCATATTTCCCTGCATGTATTCTTGCACTTGTTATTTCCCACTTGCCATTATGTTGCATCATTTAATTTTTACTTTCAAAGAACAAGTGCCTTCTTTGTATCACATTACAGCTTTTCATTTCTACTTCTTTTTTAATCTTTTATTTGTCACCTCATCTTGACTATTTTTCCCTCAGGATGTTTTATTTCCTTTTTTCTTTAACATTGTGTGTCTTTTAATTTGAATTTCCTTTTGTTTACACATTTTTTTATTACGTATCAGTGTGCAATATTTTCTGCATTTTTTTCCCCTGCTTACATGCTTGAATTTTGTCATGATTTTTCCATTCCATCATGACTTTTCCTTCCCACCTATGACTTTTAAAGGTTTTACTTTTCACTTTTACATATGCATTCATTTTTATAGATCACCATTACTTCCACATCTTGTTGGTTCCGGTTCTTACAGAATGTGCTCCTTTCTGCAGCACAGTAGGCTTTGTTGGTATAACTCATATACTCCTCCTTTTACACTTAAACTTGCCTTCATCTCATCATGTCTCTCTTTCTGCCCCTCATTATGCATGTATTTTCACACGCCACCACAGATCTGGCTTTCACATCTCATAATTAGTTTTCATGCCCTCTCTCTCACAATGATTTTGAGTAGCTGATCACTCAGAGGTAGTTATTTTGCTTTGTGCCTACCTACTTAATGCTGAAAACAAAGTTTAGTTCCTCACATGGTTTACTTGGTCCTTCTCTTTTTCTAGTTGCTACTTGTGTGTGCAAAACCAAGTAAATTGATACTTCTTTCTTTTCTTTCTACTAAGTGCCTTTGGTTCATACAAAAAGCCAAAAGGAAATACAACAGAAAACAGATGTCAGCACAGAACATACATTGCAGACACCACGGGAATACAAAAAGCTAAGGATGAACATCTGCTTAAAAGTGTACTTAGGAAACTTTGGTCAGGTTTTTTCATTAAAATCATACACATTTTGAAATGCCGATTGCATTAGCAAGCACTTGCTGCTTTCAGAATCAGATTTACTTTATGAAAAGCAGATCAGGCAGTCTCTCTGCCCTCTCCAGTTTTTCCTGGGGGATAGGAAATAAAAGGTAAAGGAAATCTGGTTCTCCAGCTTGCTGCATGGATTCAATAACACAGATGAGGAGGATGGTGGTGGAGCTGCTGGCCCTGATTAACTGAGCTCCATCTGAAGAACCCCAGAAATGCTGTTTGGAGGACACCTCTGGAGGGCTCCAGTTCCGCATCCCATCGGAGGGGTGGGTGCTGTCCAGACTTCTGGCCCTGACCAGCCCCACCTGGGGCCTCCCGTCCCCTACCCAAGGTGCTGGAACCCACTTCAAGCTGAGCCTGCTCCTCGACCTCCTCCTGTTAAGCAGAACAACAGGAGGTTGTGCCAGTCGGGCATTTGCCAAGCCCCAGCTTGAGAGCCTCCACCTGTGCATCCTGCACCTCTCCCTGGGCAGCCCGCTCTGCTCTGGTGCTCTCCTGGGGAAGCCCCAAGGTGCTGGATGCAGCTGTTGCTGTGGGTGATATGGCTTGGCATTATGCAGGGATTTTCTTTTCCTTGCCCGTGTAGCTCCCTCTTCAAGCAGTGTAGGCAGTGAATGTGTGATCCTCCCAGGGTCTTTGCCCACTCCTCCTTAGCTGGAGAGGGGAGCAGGACAGGGCCATTGGTGCTGGCTGTGTGTGCCTGTCTGCGCTGACACGCGGCGGTGTGCACGTGTGTGCACACGTGCTGTTCACGTGTGTATGTGTGTGTCTGCACTAGGCCAAAACCTGCTCAGCCTTCATAGCAGTTGGTCCTGCAGGCATGAAGTGGCAACAGAATTCCACTCCTGGACTACTGAGTTTGGCAAATCCTAATAGCCATAGCCCTAGGCCCATGTGCTCCACAGATTTGCTGAAAATGGACTCTGCCACCATCCAGGCCACAGATGGAAAGGTAGGACCACAGGGGAACAGGTACAAATCTCTCCTTCATTCACTCTCCTCTTCCAGACGGAGCTACTGAGCATTTTAGTCCAGACAATTTTAACAGTCTTACCCATTACATTCAGCTTTCAAATGAGCTAGCTCTTGGAGGAAGTACCTCAAGCCAAGGTACATTGCATCTACCTCTCTTCTAAAGTTTTGTGTCCTTTTCCACTTCCTTTTTCTTCTGTCTCCAAGAGGCATCTCAGGAAAGAAAAACTCACTCTCTAATTCGAGACCTACCTCTCTGATTGCTAGACCTTTCCTATGGTGGAAGTTCCAGGCATGTTCATATTAAATGTTTATCACAGTAATTATTGTTTCCTGACATGAAGGAAGCTACAGCCTGACATGAGCTGCTACAAGCTGTAGGTGTTGAGAGACATATATGGTCTCCTGTATCAGCTGTGTCGGGTTAGAAGTTTGGAAAGAAGTTGTTACTCTGTTCTGGCAGTTAGGAGCTTGGCAGCATTGTTGAAGAAACATGTTAGAGAGAAATCAGCTACCTTGAATCCACAATGATTTGATCCCATCCCAGTGAAACTGTTTGATCAAGGACTGTGACTTTTTACAATTTTTATGTTATCAGTGCTACTAGTTGTCTAAATATTCTTTTGAAGTGCATTTAGCTGAAAAATTATATTTACAGGAGAGAAAACAAAAGATGTAATTCCAAATAAGCTTGCCTGTTGAAGATAAATGACATTTGAAGCTGAAAAGGGAAAGAAGTAGGAAACAACCAAACTGTTACTTTAATTTATCAGTAAAATTAAGATTTTATTTTGGTTTCAGTTGTGAGAGAGCTATCTCAGCACAGGACTGATATTCTTGCTTCATTTAATGGGCTAAATAAATTCACTTATGTGTGCAAAAGTTATAAATCAATGTAAATACAATACAGCAAAGACTTCTGGCTCAGGATAAAAGTGGGTCCAAGACCTATCCAATGTTCATCCTTTTCTTTTTTATTTTGCATAATTTCTGAAATTCTTCTTAGAGAGGATGATAAGTCTTTGAACATTCCTTTGTATCTGCTCTTAATTCCTGCATTTCTGAGTGCTTAAGACCAACATGTTACTTCTTTACATACCACTGTTAAAATGAAAACCTAGAATCCCCAATTATAGCAATTTAAAGGGATGTGAATAAATGAGATTATGAGAGAAATTTTTGTTCTGGAATACTTCCTATATCGATATTATCTTCCCTAATGACAGTTGATTTAGTTTCAGACCGTGCTAGGAAATGTGTGTTTGTCTGGACTGCAGTTTCCTGTGAATCTGGAAGGCACATGATTGCAGCTGTGCATAATTTATTTCCTGGCTGGCACTTGTAGCACTGATGTGTAACCTGAATATGGCTGCATTCATATTTGCTCTGAGTGAAGTTAAGCAAGAAAAATTACAATAACTTTGTTCAACCTCTGACACCTTTCAAAAGGGCACAGAAGATCAACATCCTTTTTGTCATGTGTTCCTTTTTCAGTTTCTTGTAGGCCATTGAAAAAAATGAGTTGTATGAAGAACATGTGGAACTTGCAGTTCCATTGTGTCTTCCACTACATACAATAAGTGTATTTCTTTTCCATTTTCATTCACAGTCTGTTAGAAAAAGGATACCTCCACTTGCTATCTGACAGATAGTGATGAGAAAGGCAACCAAGAGATCCTTTGACTGAAGATTCAAATTCTGGATACTGCACAGTCTGGGTTCTGGCATTGAGTGCTGGGTTAATATTCACTGATGGCCAAATGTTTAAGCCATCTGATGGCTTTTACGTATGTACACAAAACAAAATAGAGTATTTCAGATGCTCAAGGTCAGCCTAAGCTGGCGTAGCCTGGGATCAGTGCCTGGGATCAGTGTACTGCACTGGGCTATTACCCAGGGTAAATATATTTGGGAAACATTAGGTCAGTATCCAAGACTGGAGATCTGACATCCCCTGTGGATGTTAAAGACCAACATCAAACAAGCAAATCCAAAACAAAGTATTGCATTTTGTCACAAGCGTGATGGTCTAAAGATGTCATTAGAATGAGGCCTATAGGAAGCAGAAATTTATTAAACTATGTAGTATGGCATCATGAGGAGAAAAGCAGACAAGCTCTGAGCGGACAATCCCTTCCCCAGGACATTGTTAGGAATTAAGATTAATTCCCCTGAGGTGAGTTGTTTATCAGTGAATTATTTGACTTTACAAGGAAAGGTGTCTGGAGTCTTTGGAGCAGACAGGATATTAGTGCAAGTGGGGAAAAAAAGAGGGAGAGAGAAGTTTTGTATTCTGTGGAGCACAAAATTTTTGGAGGCTATAATGTGCCACAAAAAGAGTCCTTATTGAGTCCATGGCTCCAAGCTATCTGTCACTCCTTGGAAGGAAGAATTTGCAGCAAACATGCATATGCCAGCTTGGTGCTCTAAGGGGGCTGAAAAGGAAATGAAGCCCTATAACGGGGGAAGACTCAATCCTCCAGCTGCTCTTGGGCAGGAGAAGCAGGATCCTAGAATCAGCACCAAGAAGATGTATTTTAGGTTTGTCCCAACATGGTCATCTTTGTATTGATGATTCTTTCACATCGCAGTGTTAGTGGTGTTCTGCTGACAAACTTTTGTTTGGTTGCAACAGATTTCTTGCAGTCTAGATCCTTTTGCTGTATTTTGTAGAGTGGAAATGTGCTGAATTTAACAAATCTGGGAGGCTTCTCAGAGGTTTGTAGGAAGGTTTCCTAAATGTTCCAGGGAAGGGCTTTTGTGCTCAAAAATCTGTGTCATGTTTCCAGCTGTGTCACTTGGACCAGTGGTCAGTGATCATGGGACTGAGGGGCCATAACTGAGTAAAGGCCTTTGGTCCAACACTGATCACACGCATCACATCACAGGTGTGCATCCATCATGCAGCAATAAAGTGCCCAGCACGTGGCAATCACACGCCCATCATGTGCCAGGCACCTGCCAATCAGATGCCCGTCAAGTGCCTGGGTGTCAGTTTGATCTTAAACTAAAGTTGTCCTCTTGGAAGAGATGGCCTTTCCACTGTGTGACTGCACTGGCATTTGTGGAGTGACACAGTGGAGGGAGTGGGGCAGGGATGCAAATGACACTCTGGGGTTGAATTGATTATGCAGGGAAAACAGGCTGGTAGAGAGCTTTAAGTAAGAGGTTAATGGGTATTTTAGAAGCCTCTTGTGGTTTCTAAATGTTGAACTGAAGTACCTATATGTTCTTTTACATCCTCTTATCTCCATGTAAAAAAGGTTTTTAGAGTTCTTTACTTCATCCAGTCAGTCAATTGCTCTTGTCTTTAAGGATAATGTTCTTTTAAGTATGTTACAGAACTTTCCTGAGTGCTTCAAGGTACGGAATAAAACCAGAGTAATTTAATTTGAATGAAGCCATTGGATACCACCTAGGCTGACCTCCTGCTCCAAGCAGGGCTAACTTCAAAGCTAGATGTGGGATACTCCTTAAAATACTTTCTGCAATTTGTTAAGAGCAGTTCACTTTAATTTCTTGCTTCTGGGCACTCGGTGCTGTTTGAATGCCAAGTGGTATTCTAGTATGAATAGTGGTACTATTCTAGTACCACTAGAATAATTATAGTGGTACTATTCTAGTACCACTAGAATAGTGGTACTAGAATACTCGTAGGTATTCTAGTAATAAATTGTGTGTCCACATGTGAAAAAAAAATGCCAAAAAACTGCCTTGCCTGGTCTTTGTTAGTTTGTGACAGTAGTTTGTCTGTCTTACTTTGCATCCAAAACCCACCTTTCAGCTGCTGCTGTGTGAAGAAATTCCTAGTTAATCCAAATGTGGATTGAGAGTTAGCCATTTGGGATAGAGTGACATGCAGCCACTGTATATTGTCATTGCCTGCTCAGCTGAAGCTGGTTCTCTTGCTGGGGAAGATGGTTAGGAGGCTGGAGCATGTCCTGTGTGGAGAGGCTGAGGGAGCTGGGTTTATAAGTCTAGAGAAAAGAAGTTTGGAGGGCGAGGGGGAAACTTCACTGCAGTGTTCCTTTATCTTAGGGAATGGCAGGGAAGATGGAACCAGATTCCTGGGAAATATGCATCCTTAAAGATTTCTGAGATGTGAAACAACATAAAGGTTAGTCCTGTGTCAAAATTCTGTTTACATTAAAGAATTCTTTGGACTGTTCTGTCTGGGACTGTTGCCTTCATGGAAGCCACAGAAACAAACTGGTTTTTCTTAGCAAAATTTATGATCTTTTGCCTATTGTTACCTTCCCCTAAAAACAAAATATTTAAATAACAAAATGTTCTTGTTTGTGGGCTATGGAAGCTGTCTCTTTTACCTTGTGTTCTTATCCCAGCCAAGTTTCTGCAAGGAGAAATAAATTATTAATAGTCCACTTTTCAAATTACCTGATAAGAACAAAATTCCCTGTCACAGAAGTACACATTCTGTGCTGGCTGAAGTATGAGCTGCCTGTTGACTAGATTTGCAGCTGTTGTGAATCAGGACAAATGACATAGAATAAGTGCCCATAAAAATTTAAGAAAATCAGAACCCAACCTATTAATTTTCAATAATAAGATTCTGTTGGATTGAGACACAAACACCAGGATTGATTAATATTAAAGTTTGGATCAGAGCCTTTCCTGTGCCTGAAGAACACTCCAGTTTCATACAGCACATTTTCAGATAATGTGCAAAATCTTCAAAGCCACAAAAGTAAATTACCTCCCCTCCCTGGGGGGATACCTCCTGTATCTTCAGAAGTCTAATTTGGAATTTCTTTACTCCTGTAAGGTTTGATGTGACTGATCTCTCAAGGAGGAGTATTTTGCCCTCCAGTTCAATAAAGAGTACTGTGATACAAAGACGTCTTGACCACAAATAATTTTTGAAACCCAATGTTGTTTTCATTCTCAGACCTTTCCCAAGCCCCAAGAAGACTATGCTTTCCTCAGACTTCAAGCAAAAATCCAGGACCACATCTGAGGCAAGACAAGGAGTTATCCATGAATGTAGGCCAGTGCCACTCCTGGTCAGATCCAGAGCAGCAGTTTCGAGGCAGGGGGCAAGACCAGTCTGAGCCCAAGCCAGGCAGTCGGTCCAGAGCTCAGGCACAGCGATCGGGTTCACGGCCAGGCACACAGGTGTGCCATGATGTGCCTACAGACAACTGAACCTACAGCACAGGTCAGACTGACAGGGACTAACAGCACAGGATGGGCCTTAAAAGGACCTGGACTCATGAGCAGAATGGGTGGATGGAGCCCACTGGTGAGGTTGACCAAGGCCTCTTAGTGCCCTCAGTGGTCTGACATAATCTTTGAACTTTCAAGGACTGTCACTAACATTTCACAAACAGAAGAAAATGAGCTTTCTCTGAGTTCATCATGAGCCTTAGAACTTCTTTATATGTGTCCCACTGTCATCCTCCATCTTCCAGTGTGCAGCCTAGCTGAATATAATTCAAGCAATTGCCTTCATTATCTGCTTTTTCTCCTTATTTTTTAATGGTATGTTGTTTACTACGTACTATTCTCTCTGATAAAAACCCAAATATTTTTTAATTCATATATTATTGTGCTAAATTTATCACAATATTATGAATGTGCATAACACATTGCTATTTATCTTCATAGTACCCCTGAGGGGAAAGAAATTCTCATAGAGTCAGTGACATTGTACAATTCATTTCATTTAAAGCTACAAGTACTTAGTAGAGTCACAAATCAGAAAAATAAATTTAAATCAGGCAATAGAGCCTCAGTTAAGGAATCAAAGAATAGAGGAACACAAAGGAGTTACTACTTTCAGGTAACTTCATTTAGTAATTTAACAAGCATCCTTACATGAACACTGAAGAGGCAAGACTAAGCTTACTAATCAGCACTTAATTCCCTCAATCAGGAGGCCAATGTGGTCTCACGGCCCCATGCCTTGATGATACCATGCCTTCAAACTCTGGCAGTTCTACTGTCTCTGTTATACTGTTCTGTTTCATCCACCAGGGAAATACATTTAGTGTGCTGAATTGGATATTAAAGAGAAGAAGAAGAGGATTTTTGCACTGAATATAAATGTTCATGCTTCTGAACTTTGTGTGTGAATCTACAGCTTCCTTTGTGTGACATTTGGAAGCCTTTTGTCTGTTTTTAAAGAGCACAAATCCCATCAGAGAAGGGACAGTGACAGAACCCATCATAAGCAGATCTCTTGCACACCTGTGTGTCACTAAAGATAATGGAAAGACAAACACCAACAGCTGCTGTTATCTTCTACTTAAATCAGCCCTGATTTCACAGATGTTTGTTGACAGCAGAGGAATGATAAAACTTCAGATTTGTAGGCACCATTAGACTTTCCAGAGTGGGAAGACACACTATTGCCACATGCAGTCATCTCATCACAGTCTTTTTTTTCCAGTCCAGTTTTTTTCTTGTGCACCTTTTTCTGTCTTAGCTCCTCAAGGGATGAAAACAAGAAATATTGTTGCATTTTGAGGCTTAGGAAAGACATTATGTCCAAGAGACAACAATCTTCATCAAGCCCTGATAGCCACACTGGGTCTTTGGGTTAGTGTATCCATATGTTTGCATGAGGGACTGCTGCATAGCCCCAAGGATATAGCAGTGGAGGGCAGATGTACTGAGGCATGCTCTGGTGGGCATAAAGAAAGAGCATTATGGATAAACAAATGTCAAAACAGTATGAATAGTTTTGTTTGCTACACTAGGTATAAGGAGACATGGTAGTGGGTGGGAATGAACCTCTCCACAGATGGGATCATATCATGGCCCTCTCTGGTGCTGCAGAAGAGTAGGATTTCCAGCACCTAAAAAAAAGCATAAGGTTTACTTACTAACTTGTATTTCTCTTCCTATTTCTGATGTGTTTTGTTTTGTTGGTTTTTTTTAAATTATAATTAAAGTGGTTTTGTTACACCGTTTGCTGCTGTGCCTTTCCTACTGAGATTCAGAAAGAACTCTGCACCCCTCCCGGAGCACAGCAACTGTGCAGCTGAGTGAGGAGGAAGGGAGCTAGCAGCTCCTTTATGAAACATAAAAATAGTCCATACTGTTTACATTAAGAACTTGGATGGGGCATGTCATTTAAGGCTTTGAGGGGTAGAGTGCCTCCTGTGATATGAATTGTTAAATTGTACAGTGAAGGAATGGTGAGAAACATATGTGTTGTCATGCCACTCCCCCGTGACACTTTGCATCTTTTTGCATACTGAAGAGGAATAGCTCCAAGACATTATGGGGAGGTTGCATCATACTTCATGGAGAAAGCATTTCAGCATTTGCAGCTAAGCTTAGCATTGTGTACAGCTCTTCAAATAATTAAAAAACCAAAATAGGTGCAAAACATTTTTGCTGCGCTCCCTGCCCATTTGTTTTATTCTTCCTGTCACTTAGAAAGACCTTTCAGGATGGATAACCTGATTGTGTACTAGTAGAACATTAAGTTTTACTATTACGTTGAACTCCAGTGAATACAAATCAAGTCAGACATTTCACTGCAATCCTTTGTTCTGTTACCAGGGATATCATCAGTGGAGTTCATTAAATACCTCTTTCAGTTCTATTGAAGACTATCTTCGCCTTCTCATCTGGAGAGAATACTACATTTCTCAGCCTGCTAGATAAAACAAACAGAAAAAAAAAAAGCCCAGAGTAACTGAATTATCACTTAAAGAAACTTTCTCTCTCTTTACTGCTATTTTCTGCCTAGATTCTCTGTTTTTTCCCCTGCTAGGGAGATACTTACTTTTGATTTTGGCGGTTGTTACTTACTTTTGGTGGCAGGTTGTTCTCATGTTGAGCTCTCATCATTGAGGAGATTGGATTTTTTATATATATATATATATTTCAGTATCTCCGAGGCTTAGCTGATTGTTCTCAGTCTTTTCTACTCAGACTGTGCTTTCAGATAAACCAAGTAAAAAGGAAATTTTCTCAGGAGTTTAACTTGTCTTTTAGTTCCTTGTCAATAAGGAGGAGAAATAAATCAAGGAGGTAAAAAATCTTAGATTAACTTTTCCTAGGTGAAGGTGAACTTGAGTTCCCCTGTGAAGTCATGTGTCTTGTTCTGCAAATTCATACCTGAACTAAGTTCAGCAGGGTTGAGGACTCTTACACCAGGGTCAGAAGACTGTATTTTGTCTCCATGGAAATGATGAATTTTGTACTTCTCTTCTGAGATCAGACTGTGGTCAAGTGTTCTGCAGAGTAGTTCTGCAATTAACTAATCCTAAAAAGCAAACCTCTAGCATCCAAACATCCATGAAGCTTGCTGGAAATAAATGTCAGGCCTGGGAATGTACAGCATAATTTCTTTAGAGAAGCTGGATGTCTTTTTTTCTGGACAAGCTCATACATTTTCATGATACATTTTGTTCAGACATTTGATAGTGTAATACTGTGCATATAAATATATGTTGCAAATTATTTTATCACCTTAAGAAAATAGAGAACGCAAAGCAGAAGGGGTAATTTTGCCAGCTTCCTATGTGGTAGACTTTGGTGCAACAATGATTCTGAATGAGCAATTCACTCAGAGATTTGCAAAACCTAAAGAAAGATAACAGGTACAGGGAGACAAGAGATTTTAATGGAAAAGAAGAAGTAGGGGTTATTGTAAAAATTGTTTCCATTACATTTTTTTTTCCATAAGCAAAAATGTCACTAGTAGAACAACTCCTACCTGTGAAATCAGAATTAGTGACACTAATAGGGACTCCTATTTTCAAGATATTTCAAGAATAGTATATTTTTCTATATTTGTTTTCATCCTGCATGAATGATCCAGTCTTGTATCACCCAAAGGGTTATTAGAGAAAACAGGGGGCATGAATTTTCACAAGCACAACAGGGCAAAGGGAAAAAGCAGCAATTAAAAGGAGAATTCTGAATAGATGTAAGGAAGAAATTCTTCAGCACGAGAGCATTGAATCACTGAAATACATTGTCTGGGGAGGCTGTGGAATCAGCATCCTTGGAGATGTTCAAAATTCGTGTGGACAAGACCCAGAGTCACCTGAATTAGTTTTGAAGACAGTCTGGAACTGTGCTTGAGTTAGAAGACTTTCAGGGTTCCTTTGAGTCTAAATGCTTCTATTATCCTATGATCTCAGTTACACCACAAAGTGATAAATAATCAGAAAACAACAGGACAAATTACTATATTTTCTGAGAAAAGGCATGGGACTGCAAGAGTACATGAGGATTAAGCAGCAAAATGTGTTTCATCCTGAACAGAAAGGCTGAAAAGGAGTAGAAGTGGGAGCATGTTGTGGCAATGATGGCTCCTGAGTTCAGAAAAACATGGAAGTATTTCACATGCTGTGGATGAATGTATGGAATTTTCTTTAATGGGAAGTCATGATGTATGTTACTGAGGTAAAACAATATTTAGAGCTGTATAGAAAAATGATGACATTTGCTTTTCCATAATGCTAAGCAAGGTGCATTACAATATTTACACTTTGAGATACAAACTGATTACTTGCAGCACCTTCTGCATTTAAGACACTAAATATTAGCCCAGATGCTTTTAGATATAAAGGTACTTAAATATTTCAGTTCTGCAAGTAGAGGAGAGCAAGAAAAGCAGAACACCAAGATAAGAAAGTCAGTGGAAAGATCCTATGAAATTTACAGCTATCTTTTTTCTCCTTTTTTGCTCTGCAGATTAGATGCCTATAAGCAAGAGTCCTTTCAGACTCATAGAAAAGCTCTCTCCAAGCCCTGTGACAAAGGTGGGTCTTGCTGCTATTCAGATTTTTTCTTATACACTTTCTTCTTCTACACTTTTTTCTTCTACACCTGCAGTAAAAAAAGAATGTTAAAAGATGCAAGTAGCAGTTTATAGTTTGCAAAGGTGTCCCTGCCTGCAGTACTCTGTACACTGCTATGACTTGTTTTTCTGAGCATGGTGTGTGGCTGTTACGTCTTGCTGCAGCACTGCTGGTCTCTTGGGTTGGCAAAGCCAGCAGGTTTCACATTCTTCTTCTAAAGAGGTGTTTTGTTCTGTTCTACATTTGGAGAATTATGGTACAGGTGACCTAATGTGACTGTAATTTTGTAACAGACATCAGTGATTCATGGCATCAGAACGTAACATGCTGACTAGAACAGACCACTATATTGAACAAAGATAATATGATATCAAAGATATTGATCAAAGATACATAATATCAAAGCCATAACATTGACAAGAACTATTCAAATTATTTAAATCTGGGAATGTGTGCTAACGCAGACTCCTCATAAGTTTCCTTTTACATTAGTATCATAGATATTCTATCTTCTCATTTCTTAGTTATAGTAATTTTAATTATGAATTATCGGACCACATTCAAAATGGGATATTATAAAAGGCTTTGATACTCTGAAAGTCTTTTGGAACAGAATTTGAAATAATATAAAAATAATATAAAGGCACTGTAATGGACTCTGGAGCCATCTCTCATTGCAGGCATCACCTGATGCAGCAGAAGATCTGGAAACAGTGTTTGGAGCTGCAAGAAACTGCCATCTTACAATGGGATCCCAGGGTCATCCAGCCTGCTTCTCCCATTTGGTTTGTTAGTTGGTTTTGATTTTTTTTCAGTGGGTTGGGGGATCCTTCCTTCCTTCCTTCCTTCCTGGAGACCTTCCTTCCTTCCTTTCTTCCTTCCTGGAGTCATTCCTTCACGAGAGGAATCCAGCCCCAGATTCACCACCTACTACTACAAGCACTCAACTTTTGCCTTGAAGTCTGGAGCCCACCAAGCCTTCCTCACCCACCTGCAGTGTGCTCAGCCTCAGCCAGTGCCACATGCCAGGCCAGGAATGCCGACACCAGACAGGATCAGAGCAAGCACCACTAGCTGGGACCTCACACGGCAATGAGTTAAGGCCTGGTAAGCAGCCATACTGGGAAAACGTGTGCTCTCATAGCATTTTCAGAGATGATTTTCTTCAAATTTTAGATCTTACTTACCTGATACCTTACCTGTCACTGGCTATGTCTGGTTTTAGTTTTAGTCTGAAAGGCACTCACTCAAATCTTCTTTACGCACAGCAGAAACAAAAGCTAAGCAGGTTGGTACTGACAAGCCCATGGCACTCTCTCCACGTCCAAGAACAGAAATCAAAGAAGCATAATAAATCAGCAGAAGCTGAAGCAATGTGACTGTGCCTTCGTAGTTTAACAGGGGTCTTGAGGGATCCAGGATTGCTTCTGTACTGTAATTACTGATGATAAGGAAATTCTCTTAAAATGAGTATTTCTGGGGTTAAAGCATTTTGTTAGAAGTCAGTGGGCACAATCATCTCTCTTTTCTCCTCCAACTTGTTCAGAAGTGTCACATTTAAGAGTGATATCTGAAAAAGCTCTTGTGGTGCCAGGAGACATTTTTATTTCCAGTTCTGTGATAACATTTCTGGAAATAAATTCTGCCAACAACAGTAATTAAAGAGACCTTCTAACTGTGCCTTAGGCTGCCCTTTTGTGTTTGTTTTCTGCTCAGGCAACAAAACTGGTCATGACAGTTAAATAATCTGCTGGCATATCTTAGAGGCATATGTTCAGCAAAAAGCCTTGCTCAGTTTCTAGATTCCCAGCTCAAATAATTAGCAGCATTTGCTATTAAACCAGAAAGAGCTGAAATTTATAACTCCACTTCAGAGGTTTAAAGAGTGTATATTACAAAGGTCATGTCATACATCCAGCCTTACTGCAACACTTTCCTAGGGAGAACCTTTTTTTCCCCCATTTCTGGCAGATCATTGTGGCTGTCTTCACTGGCTAAGATGACATTTTAAAAAAGCTTCTAAGCTTCAGGAGTGGGAGCAAGTGCTGTGCCTTTTCTGCACTCTCTCAAGAAATAGACACCTTTTCTTCTCACTGAACTCCCTTGAGAGTATCCCAAATTATGATCATCCTTGCTCTTCTCACCTCAGGTCTTCTCACTGTGCACCCCTTTCTAACAGCTTCCTTTGATTCCTTTAATTTTGACTGGTAGTGACTCTAAACCCAACTGGAGCAAAGCAGAGCAGCAGATATTCATTAAGACTTTCTTGTTTCAACCTCAAATGCCATGGCCTCTATTAGAAACAAATAAGAAAAAATTAAAAAAAAAAAAAAAACAAACTCAAATCCCAACACCATCATAACAAAAGCTAAAACCAAAAACCACAAAGAAAAAAAAAACCAAATCAAATCAAAACCATCATGCAAATAAAGAAAAACCCCAAATCCCAACACATATATTTTTCATACTGTGTGTGAAGTTTGGATTAAACTATAATGAATCCTATGTCAAGAAAGAAATTTTGCAAAATAAAGTTTTACAATTAAAGTTTTCCATAGTTCCTGATATTACTCCTGTGCCTTGCTAATGTGACAGAAAGTAGTACAGAGTCCAGTTTTTCAAGTACATCCTTTCACTTCTCTTAAGACATTTCTAAAGAAATCTGAAACATTATCAGCAGAATAAATGCTCTTTGGTCTGCATTTAAAATAATGATCAATACCAGGAGTAGTCCAGAACACTTTTTTTTATACCTTTGTGGAGCACATGCAACAGCCAATGTCTTAACTGAACAGCTCAAAAACAGATTGTGTAGGTTCAGTCTGAAGTTTGAAATTTATAATGTAAAGCTGAGAACAAAATTCTGAGAGATGAAGTAATCTCTTCAATATGCTCTAATTGAAGCAGAACAGGAAAACAAGTTCAAAGCTGAGAGTTTTTAAATAATCAGAAACACAAGGTTATTTGCATAATGTTTGACTGGTTCCTTAAAAATATAACAGAACAGAATATCTAAAAGATGATGCGTGCTGCAAGGTCAGCACTGATAGCAACTGTTTTCTTTAATACTTTTAAAGCTATTTAAATCAATTAGCATGACTTAGAACTGACTTACAGAAATAAATAGTGATACATTTTCAACATCATACCATGGGGAAAAATGACTAATGAGGTATCTGTGAATTACAGAGGCCTTGGATGGGTGATTTATATAATGGATATTAATTTAAAATAGCAGTTTAAAATAATCTGAAGTTTTACTCTTGCTTCTGAAAGGAAAGATTTTGTTGAAAAAACAATAGAAAATTGAGATGGTAGGACAGTAGGAAAATTCAGTCTGGAAGGTAACTCAGGAAGTCATCTAGTTGAACCTCCAGCTCAAAGAAGGGTCAGCTGTTTTTTTCTCCCAGTGTGACCTTAAAGATCTCCAAAGATGGAAATTGCAAAAGCTTGGGCAACTTCTTCTGCTACATGACTGTCTTTGTGGTAAATAAAGTTCTCCTTTTAGCTATTTTTAATATCTTTCATTTTAACTTATGTCCTTTATTTCTGGGCCTCCTAGCATACAACACCATGAAAAGCCTGGCTCTGTCTTCTTGTCCTCTTCTTCAGAACTTGTGTCATCTGTCAGTAAAACATTTGTCTCAGCAACACTTCTTTGTCAGTGAATATCAGATCCAATTGTGCATCATCCCTGTTTGCCACAAGTGTTTTAATGAATAAATTTTCTTTGACACACACCAAGAATTTCCTTAACTGCTTGCATCCCATCGTATTGCTACTCCAACAAGGATCTACAATTTATGGAGTTATTGGAGTCATTTAAAAAAAGGCTTCTCTGCAAAGCTGTTCTCTAGTCAACTGTCTCCCAGCATGTATTGTTGCATAAAGTTATTTCTCACCATGTGCAGAGCTTTCATTTCCCTCTCTTAAAGTGCATGGGGCTCCTCTTCACGGATTTCTCCAGCTTCTCAAGGTCCTTTTGTATGGCAGCACAAACAACCACCTGGTGTATTGGCCACTTTTCAGGTTTGTTTCTTCTATGAGCTAGTCTGTCCCATTACCCAGGTCACTGCTAAACAGGACTGGACCCATTACCAGTGCCTGGGGCATGCTGCTAGTGAATGGCCTCCAGCAGAACTTCATGGTCCTGATCAGAACCCTTCTGAACCTTGCCAGTTCAGCCAGTTTTCAGTGCACTTCCCTGTGTACTTAACTAGCCTGTCCATGTTGGGATGTGTGATTGGTTGACTGTGCCTCAATGCCAGGTGCCCACCAAAGCCAATCTGTTGCTCCTCTCCTCAGCTGGGCAGTGGAGAGAAAATAAAACAAAATGCTTGTGTGTTGAGATATGGGCAGGGAGAGTTCTCTTATCAGTTGCTGTCATGGGCAAAACTAACTCAGCTTGGGGAAATTAACTGAATTTTTTGCCAGTAAAATCAGAGTAGGGAAATGAGAAATAAACCCAAATCTTAAAAACACATTCCCCCAACCCTGCCTTTCTTCCCAGACTTTACTTCTGATTTTCTCTCCCTCCTACCCCTCAGAGATGCAGGGGAATGAGGGCTGTGGTCAGTTCATCACATGTTGTCTCTGCCATTCCTTCCTCCTCAGGGGGAGGACTTCTCCCCCTCTTCCCGTGCTCCAGCGTGGGATCCCTCCCACAGGAGACAGACCTCCATGAACTTTTCCAACATGAGTCCTTCCCATGGACTGCAGTTCTTCATGAACTGCTCCACTGTGGGTTTCTTTCCATGGGGTGCAGTCCCTCAGGTAAAGGGGAAGAGGTGGCAGGTCTGTCCTGGAGCTGGCTGGCATTTTCTGTTGCACATGGGGGAAGCTTCTGGCTGCTTCTTACAGAAGCCACCCCTGTAGCCCCCCTGCTACTAAAGCCTGGCCACACAAATCCAATACAGGATATTACGGGAGGCAGTGCAGAAAGCTTTGCTAAAGGCAAGGTAAACAACATTCACTGATTTCCCCACACCCACCAAACTTGCCATCTCATTGGAAAAGGTTGATTAAGCATGACTTTCCCCTCATAAATCCATTCTGAGTGCTCCCAGTCACCTTCTTCTTTTTCACCTGTCTGGAAATGGTTTCTGGAATTAGTTGCTCCATCACATTCTTGGAGAGACTGACAGGTCTGTATCTCCCTGGGCCCTACTTGTTGCCCTTCTGGATGACTGGAGTGACATTTGCTGTCTTGGCATCTTAGGAAGCTCCTCAGATCATCACAGCCTTTCAAAGGGAATTGAGAGTGGCCTCACAAGTACGGTGTTATCGTAACATCCACCGTTATGAAGTGTGTCATAATAGGGGAGAGCTCTCCTGTGTTATATAGGCTCTAGCTTTTCTCTCTCTGTCATTTGCTCTTTGGTTTTAGACAATATTTTCAATACTTTTTGATGTGATTGTAAGAGCTGGAAATGTATTGTTTTTAAAGAAATGAAATCTAAAATAACCTCAGAACTGTACGCAATCAAGCAAAAGGAGTTTTAATCCCTGTGTCAGGTATCGTGATAGTTTGATGAAAACTTGAGTTCTGACATTGCTACTGCTGCACAAGTCAAATATAAGACTTCTCATTCACCCAAAGTGGAAATTAATCTTTAGCATGTTTATAATCTTTTCTCATCATTAAAATATCTGTTATTCAGACATAATATTTAATGAGTTCACAGTAAAAATTGCATTCTAAATACTTTGAGATGTGATACTTAGACATTGCCTTTTATTCAGATCTTTTTGAATAGTTTAAAAAGTAATCATATTTTATTGTGCTAACTGCTCGCTTTGAGCTCATCTAAATGGTAATAAGGGAGAAAATGAATGAATTTTTTTCATTAATTTTTCATGGTTTCCCTAAGTATTGAACAATTTCCCTTAAAACTTTTCTATTGATTTGTGCACTCATTTCTGTGGATCATCACCACCCATGTATTGAATTAATTATCTTTGCAAAATAGCTTTTTCTTAGAGGAAAGTCTGAAAACTTCCTGGACTTTTCATATCAATGAAGAGCAAAGCTGACTTTTAGCCTCCTTTCTGAGATCATCTTCCTGTAAAATCTGCTTTCTCAGATTCCTAAGACAAAACATCTACCATGCCTAATTTTGTACCATGTACCTTGCTAGTTCTAATGCTAGAAAAATGTTTCTGATTTTTATCATCTCCAGTCCACTTAACTGCTAAAATACCACTTCAATAATTCCCTTGCTCTTTGAGTAAGAACCATGGGAATCTGTGGCAATACCCATTCAATTTTGAAAGCTCTTTTTAAGAAGCAGCCTGAGGTGCTATCTTAGACATGCAACTGGGCCTTTTCTTACATAAAACAATGACTAATATACCAGTCTAAAATATCAACAGTGTTAATTATGAAATAATTATGATTGCCAAGCTCATCCAGCACCATCTCTAGCAGAACATCTTTCAATAGCTGCCTCCAAAATTACTAAAATTCCTGACTTTCCTGACTACACAGGGTAGCTGTACATTTTCCAAATGAAATCCTTATGGCCCTTGGTAGGCGTCTGGAAGGGGTTTTGCTTGGTAGAAGGAAAAGAGGCCGAGGACAAAACCTCTTTTTGAAAAATCTATTTTTATCAGCTTGCTGAAGAGCCAATTTCAGAACAAGGTGAAAAGCTTGCTTCAAAGCTGACCTTTCTGAGATGAGATGTCATGGACCATAGGGGAGCAGAGATGCTTTGTAGTTTCAGCATGGGTTTACAGGAACTCCTGGGACTTCTATAGGAAAGTAAAAGCCAAAAAAAGAGTAAAATGCAGTATATGTGTATATATGTATCACCTGGACTTAGTGAGAATATCACCAAGCTGTAAGGAGAGATCCCCACAGGCAGCAGAAAGAAGAAAACATACCTGTGAAAGCCTCATATGGATACTGAAATGACAAATGCTCTTGTAATATGAGGCCATGTAACCCAGAGTAGAAGCATGTAAAAACAGGTTCCTGCAGTTCAGCAAAGTCACTACACATCATCTGGGAGGCAGTAACTGACTGTTCATGTACCCACATACAGTTTATAACCTCAGGCACCCAGAGAGATTTAAGCCAATATGTTGAGCATCACGACTGTAATAAGCTAAAAATGTATTTATGGTCTGTTAAGAAGCGTTGAATGACAAATGATGCATTCCTGATCAAGTGAACTTGGTCACTTTCTGGTAGGTGACATGCTCATGGTGAAGTGTTAGGCAAAAAAAAAAAAAAATCTTTAAATCTTTAAACCAAAACATTCTTATGATCTTTCCAGAACATTTTTATCCTTTGCCAAAGAACATCTTCACAGATTGTTTGAAATTGCACTGAAACCTGAGGGATTTATTAATATAGAAATTGAATTAGGTACAAATAGCTTAGCATATATTTTGGATTCTTTCCTATTCTAGACAATTTGGAATCTGATAGATTAAATTAACTATGAGGATTGACAGAAGAAACTATCTTAAGTCATTATTGGAATTCAGTTACTAAAATGATGTAATAGTCTTATGAAAATGTGTATAATAATGGGAGCATCCTCTGAGACAGTTGCATGTAACTCTGGGGCTATGATTCATTCACCATTTAACTTCTTCAAAATATTTGATTTGACCTTGGAGTTATTTCACATTTGAAGTATTTGTGCCTATAGTTCAGGTGATAAATACCATTCCTTCAAAATTTATTTATACTAAATCATTTGGTTAAATGTGAAATATCATGTTAATACAATATTTCAAATATATTTTATGTCATGGCTGTTAACTGACAAAGAAACAAGGAAACTTGGAACTATAATAAGGAAATGTTTAAAACTATTTTAAAAATTAAATTGAAAAATCTTAAATATTATTTCCAGTTGGTTCCTTCCAGGGAACTGACAGGCTTTCTGAATACTAAAATAAAATGAAGCACTACAGGGAAGTGTGTCTCACAGAACAGACGCCTTGTATAAATTGGATTAAATCAAGCAAATGGGCAAACAGAATCCATACTGTAGATTACAAGTAATGAAAAATACCTTAGTTTTCTCTGAACAGTTTAGACAATGTCTAGCATTTTGATATTGAAAAGTAATAGAGCTAGGTACATGTGTAGTGTAACTGCAGTGTACGCTGCTCCTTCATTGTCTGCAGCTAAATTCAGATGTTCAGTCTACATTTATACCATTTTCCCTGTGTACACCACCTGGTTATTGGATCAGATGGGATAGAATTTTTCATAATTATCCTTTTTATCATGTAGAGAGTCCTGACCAGAACTAAAGAATTCTCTGAGCCTTTACAGTAGAGAACCTCACAAATATATGCTCGTATTTGAAACTATTTTAGAAAAGGGCTGATGCAGCTTGCTGAAAGTGAAGGCAAAGCAAAGTTGCAGCTTTTGCCTGTTCAGTGGTTCTGCATCTTCAAACAGGCCATTCTAAATTCCTAAGTTTAAAGTAGCATTGCTTAATGCTGTGCTGGGAACTAGCGGTGCTGAACTGCCGAGCAGGCTTTTCGCGGGGCTGCCAGCATAGCCTCATGATACAGCAGAGCTCTGGCTGAGAGCAAATCCTTTGCAAATGCATACCCTGACTCCTGTCCCCTCTGGACAGATTTTTTGCCCTGGCCCTAAGCCGTCACAATTAATAAGTACAGCAGTACACATAACAGGAGCACAATTTGCAGCGTGCCAGACTTGATGTTTTACAGCCCAGTGACAAGCACACGGCATGTTTATAAGGGCATGGCATAGGCTCTGAGCACAGAAGACATCATTCAGTATCTTAGAAGACTGCATAACAAAGAAGAGAACAATTTGGGATCAAACTGTAAAACAAGGACTGTGGCAGAAAGCATTTTGGCAGAAAACACCCACGTTTCCCCACGGAAAAAATTAGCTGGCTTGGTCCAAGTCAGAGCAGTGTGGATAACCAGCAGATTAAGTGTCCAAACAGGGATTGAATTAACTTGGCAAACAGATTTAACAATTACACAAATCATCTTAATTTTGAGCACTAGCATTCCCAGGCTACATAAGCTTTGGCTCCTGAGTGTACCTTGATCTGGGGAGAGAAGGGAAGGCTGGTGCACCTGATATGATTCTAAACCAAGGTCAGTTCTGCTCAAGCCTCCATGGACACAGAAAATAATGCATGCTCAAGACCTGGGCCCTACATACTCAGAAGGTTTTCGACTCACAACTAGCTTTTGATGCTGCAAGTGGGATTTTGGCATAATTATCAATTGTCATTGAAGAAGGAGGAACATTAGGTTTCTATGCTTTCCTAGTTTGAAGAGGGTTGAACCACACTCTTTACATTCCAGAAAACTCATTTCTTCCTTTCAAGGACCTTGAAGTGCTCCCCTTTCACAGATATGTCCACAAGTCATGATACTAAAGAGAGACAGAAAAAAAATTAAAATATGTAACATGACTCAGGCAAAAAGAAAATTCTTTCTTGGAGTGAACTGTGAGTTGCACTTGTTAAACTATTGTTGTAAGAAATAATACCTTCAAGTACAAAATCACCCGTGAAAGAAAATGAAAAACACAGATTAACAAGAGTAAAAAGTTAGAGAAATCCAACACCTTACGGATTATCCTTACCTCAATAACTGGAGAATGTTATGGAGATTTAAGAGGAATTCCTTTTAATTGTAACTGAAGACAGGTGGGTTTTCATCATTGCTTTGTGATATTTCATTCCTCTCACCTAGCTCCTTCATCCCCTATATTAGTATTTCTATCCAGTCTTACCTCCAGTCTTATTTCTATCCAGTCTTATTAAACAAAATATGCTTAATTAGATTATTGTCACAGTGAACCAGCCATGACAAACCTCATTGTCAGAACTATTAAAAGATCGCGTGAGTTCTTAAAATATAAAAAAAAAAATTATCTTTTAAAACTTTTAATGAGCAAAGAAGTCAGATGAAATTCATTCACATGCTGCAAAAGCCAATTCTGATAATAATTAGGATTTCAAGTTGCTTTATTTGCATGCATATATTTCCTCTCATCTGGAAGCATTCCAATGTACTGATTAATTGAGTAAAAAATCTAATCTGGAATAGTCATTGAAGGAATTATGAAAAAAAAGCTAACCTTGATGCCCTCATGTACCATTAATTACAGTTGAAACATACCAGTTATGCCTATTAACAGGTAAAATTTTATCATTCAAAAATCCTTTGCATTGGAACATTTAGAACTCAATAATTATTTTCAACTTGGAAAATTTTAGATAAATCTTTCTATGTTGAAAGTAAAGAAAAGCAGTTCCGTGCCCAAGGCAGGAATCACAAAGTTGGTACATTTTTCTCATATGAACTATTTAATCTCTTAAGCTTGGAATTCACTTGAGAAAACAGTTATGAGTATAGCAACTATCTTTGTCAATTCATGCATTTTGGATGAAATGAAACATATCAGTGTATGTATCTGTAAACCCAAACCCCTTCAAAATGGAAATGTTCTGCAAGTTTTCTGGTTAGAAACAAGTACCTCATTAGGGATATTAAAAAAAATGTAGTGAACGAATTCCTCTTTCTATTCTGCTCATGTAGGCTGCTTTTGCTTTAGTCATTAAGTGATAGTGTCTTGATCCATGAGCCTTCTTTCCTTCCTTCCTTCTGCCTCGTGGGAGAGAGGAGTGGGTGAGGGACTGGGTGGTGTTTGGTTAATCCAACACAGCAGCCAGAGAGCCAGTGCAGCTCAGAGCACTGCAAGTGTGCACGCTGAACTGTGCTCTGCATCCCAAGCTTTTGCATAAACAACTTCCAGCTTTCTCTATTAAAATGTGTCACTGAGAGGGGTTTTTCTTGGCAGAACCAGAATTCTGTGCCTTCTTTTCTGGTTGTGCTTGGAGATGCTGCTTGCAGGGGAGCCACAAGCAAAGGGTGTGGACGTACATAAGGCCCTTCGCTGTCCCAGGCAGCCCCTGGGGCCCTGTTCTGTTCTTTCCTATAGAAAGGCAGAAGAGTTGGGTATTAATAAAGCTGATTTACAGCCTACTACAGCTGTGGCTAAATACCAAATCAGCCAATTGGTTCACTACAGGAAATACCTCAGGGATGATCTACTATCATATGGACTTATGCCACAGTGCTAAATATGCCAACTGCATTTTGGTTTGCTGACAACCATATTCTGGGCTGCATCCAAAAAAAGCATAATCAACAGAGGTGATTCCACCCCTCTACTCTTGTGAGACTCCATCTGGAGTCCTGTGTCCAGCTCTGGGGACCCCAACATAAGTACATGGACCTGTTGGATTGAGTCAAGAGGAAGGCCACAAAGATGGTCAGAGGAGTGAATCACCTGTCCTATGAACACAGGCTGAGAGGTTGAGGCTGTTCATCTGGGAAAAGAGAAGGCTCCAGGGAGACCTTATAGCAGCTTTACAGTACCTGAAGGGAGCCTAAAAGAAGGAGGGAGTTTTTACAAGGGCATGGAGTGACAGGACAAGGGGAAACAGCTTCAAACAAAAAGAGAGTAGGTTTGGATTGGATATTAAAAGAAATTCTTCACTCTGAGGGTGATGAGGCACTGGAACAGTTGCCCAGAGAAGTTATGGATGTCCCATCCCTTGAGGTGTTTAAGGCCAGGCTGGATGCAGCTTTGATCAACCTGGTCTAGTGGAAGGTTTCCCTTCCCATGGCAGAGGGGTTGGAACTGGATGATCTTTAAGGTCTTTTCCAACATAAACCTCTCAACGATTCTATGACTTTATGACTAAGACTCTGAAGGCAAAGTGTGAACAAATCACAATGATCTAGTGATACACATACTCTAATAGTATCTTCTGTTTGGAATATTTGCTTCTGTAAATTACTGAAAGACTTTATGTTATGGTATCTCTATTTCAATTAGGATATTGCTGATTAAATTTTAGCGCCAGCAGAAAAAAAGAGCTTTATGTTTGTTGTTCTCTGGGTAGCACTTCAGGTTGAAATATGTTATAAAAATTGTGCTGAGGTTTTCAGGCCAAAAAAAGAGACAGAAATAACAAAAAAGGGAAACCCTGCCAGTCTGAATTTAGCAACACTTCTTGATCAACTGCTTTCATCAACATATAAATTTTAATTCAGAGCTTTGAAAGCAATTCTGAAATTCTACTGTAGGCAGTGAAAACTGACTAGAAATTTTAATCCAGTTATTGATTTTCAAATATATAAAAAAATGTAAAATTGTCAAAAAAAAAGAGTTAAGTTCCATTACTAGTGTCTGCTGGTGACAACACAGTGATTTCCATAACTATGTAAGAAAGTTGGGCAGGGAGAACTAAATCTTGAAACAGTCAGAAGAAGCTTCATATAAGAATGGCTAGTAGGATAGTGGGTAAAACAAGCTGCTGCAGGGGTGCACTAGAGCCAGTCTCCCAGGTACCTCCAGCCAGGACAGTTTTCCTTTAGGTTCTTCATAAGTGCACTAAACTATTTGTTCTCTGAAATCTTGTGCTGTTTTTAGGGTTTTTGGGTGGCTCGAACAGTCACGTGGGCAGGAAGGAGTCCATGCACCTGCATCCTCTAACAGGGATCTGCTCCTTTTCAGCACACAGGGTCAGCTGCATAATAATGCTACTGAATTAACAATAGATTTTCATATATCAAATTGATACTCAACAGGTCCTTAGAAACCAGTTAGAGATTGTTATTTAGACACATATTTGTTTTATTGTGATGTCATAACTAATGCTTTAGCAGAATATATCTGTTCTCTAGGATGAAGACCTTGGTAGAAATAAAGTATCTGATGTATGGTTCACACATCCCCTGCCCCCTAGTTATTCTGGAAAATCTTGTATGCCATTTTGAGAGACGATAGGTTTCAAAATTACAATCTAAGTAAGAAAAAATGTCTAAGTATCATATTAGGGCATAAATAAATACATAAATATTATATATGAATACAAGAAAGTGGTGTAATAGTTTGTTGGGGAAGTTCTAGTCAAATCAAACCATCCAAATGCGATTATACACTCTTTTTTTGTTTGTTTTTCGGAAGAACCTTATTTTTCCTCTTGAAATGCCAAGACACATAATTTTTTCAGTAGTCCACCTGAAGCGAGTTTGCAGTTGAGGAACTGAATGGAAATGCACCTGTGGCTCCTGCCCCAGTGCTGCAGCACCTGGCTGTGAAAGGAGGTGACGCCTCTCCTGCGATCGCAGCACTCCTCCTGCTGGTGATAAAACCCTCAAGCGGGGCGCAGCCCTAGGCACAGACTGGGCCAGACTGATGGTGCAGGAGCCAACTTTCAAGAAAGACTGGGAATAATTGCCTCATCGGGGAGACTGAACCTGGGAAAAGTCCAAAGGGTATGGGGAAATGGGAATAAAATTAAAAAGAGTTAGATAGAGATGAGAGGTGAGCCTTAAGTAAGAAGAGATCATGGCCCAGAGGATAATAGCACCAAAGGACAAAGGTACAGAAAGGTGAAAGACTGAACAAGACTTAAGATCTCTAACCAGTATAACTCGACTCTACCAAAATAGGTGTAAAGTCCGCTGGTTGAGCCTGCTTTTTTAGTGGTCAGGTAAAAAAAAAAAAAAAAAAAAAAAAAGAGGAAAACTGTTTTTTTCTTGCCAGTCACTCTTTTGGGACAATTAAAAGGGACCTCTGAAAAAAATCTAAACTTCCAGGTCTGTTATCACACAAGTTACTAAAGAGATATCACAGTTCTGCTACTAGAAAAGAAATTTCACAGTGAAGCTGTTTTAGCAGTAGAACAGCTTGCCAAGGGAGATGGTGAAATTTCCATCATTAAAGATGTCAAAGTTGTCCTTGTTTGGACATGGCCATGAGCTACCTGTTTTAGCTTCAACAGTGCACTTGCTTGAAGCAGAAGGCTTGATGGAAGACCAGCAGAGGTCTCTTCCAATCTGTACCATTCTGTGAATGCAATACGCATTTTCCAGGGGAGTTTCTATTGGAAGATAAGAAAATCTAAAACTTGCATGCACCACAATCAAATAGACAAAAGTTTGCCCTAGTCCTAGTATTTCTTATCTTCACAGCCTTGGTTTGATAGCTTCTAGTAAGAATTCTTTAAGACCCTTTTCAGTCACAGTCTAGCACTTCAGCCACACGATCTCTGCTTTATTTAGGTGTTGGGCTGACTTGGGGCTGTGCAGCAGAAAAGGCAACGTTGTCAAGACCCTGTTCTGATTCATTGCAGCTACTCAAGTCAGCGAAGAAAGCTTTGCAGGAAGAAAAGAAGTTTCATGGAGGCCTGGAGAACTAGACCTTATCCATGCTAGTCTCACTGACCTCAACACACTGCCTACTCAGGGTAAATTTTTGACAAATGCTTTCCTAGTTTTCAGTATGTACAGCTTCCCATCCAGGATCTATTTTATGGAAGTGCAGGGCACAAGACAAAAAAGCAAATTCATCTAAGAATTTTTACACAAGCAAAGATTAAGTGAATTTAGAATCATTCAATATGGAAAAGAAATAATTGCATGAGACAGTATGACAAAGTCTATAAAGTCATGATGCCCTAAAAAAGGTGAATAGGGAATAATTCACTATTTTTGACAAGAACTATAGTAAACATCAAAAGAAATTACCAAGCAGATCAGAAGCAAGCAAAGGACTTCTTCCACAAAAGCTGTAATTAAACTATAGAATTTTTTGCCCCAGAAAGCCATACTTGCCCAGAAAGCCATACTTGCCCAAAATATGTATAATTCATAAAAGCAATTAGACAAATCCAGACAAGGTCATCCATCAAAGGTTATTACAGTGAAAAAGGCAGATATAACCTTTGACTTGGGAAGTCCCTCAAAGAAGTGATTTAGCATGAGAACATCCATTTTGCCTGTTGACTTAAGTGCACCCATGCTAAAGTTTGTCATCTATTCACAAGGACTACACAAACAGTCTGGGCAGATAACAACTGGCCTGTGCCTAACAAATAGCAATGTTATCTGCTTTGAACAGATGCAAAGATAGATCCTACGATTTAAGTGCCCCTTCACTTTACACAAAGGATATGACATGTTGCAAAACAGACTCACTGCATTGCTGTGAATCCAATCATACTGAAGCCCAGGCCTTGGAATCCTGGAGCAGAGCCAGATATAATGTAAAAAGAAAAAATACGAGGAAATGTGTTATCAAAATAGAAGTATCAGATTTAGGAGATTGAATTTACCACTGCATCCAAAGCATTTCCTGTTCTTTCTTTTACTGAAGTTACAACTTGGCTTTAGCTTTTTTTTTTTTTTTTTAATTGAGGGATAATGAAACATTGTTTGTTTTCACATAACAAGTGAGTTTCCTAGTATTTCACAGAACAGTATCGTTCTGTACTAGCCCTGTTCTTATTCTCTTTCCCAAACTTTCAATTCTGGCTGCTGATGTATGTGAAACACATTTTTGTCTTCACACTTGGAAGAGTAACTGTCAGTTTTACTGAGGGTTTTCCATTACCACTTTAGTCAAAAATTTACTAACATTGCAAAGAAACAATTAAAATGCTTTCCCCTAACTTTTCTTCTTATATTTTGGGACAGGAGAATTATTGTTTTGCCTAAGCAACAACGGTTTTCCACATATGCAAAAGCTTTTGCAACTTCAATATGTAAAAGTTTAAAAATTCCCATAGTATAAATTACTTGGTATTTTGATATCATGTTCAGTGCTCTTGCTGCTACTTTGAACCATTGCATTGCACTCTCTCCCCAGCTCAGCAGCAATATTCCTCTCCAAGTTCCTCAGGGACAACTGGGCTGTAGGGATTAATGACACCAGAATGTCTGGGACATAACAGCTGCAGAAAGAATCTAGAGGGAGTCCATGTCTCTTCTCTGATGTATAAGGACTGCTTTTAAAATGGGGTGGGAGTGTGGATAGATGCCCAGCGTCCCTCTTACTAAAAAGTAATGAGAATTTAAAATGAAATAAAGGAACAAAAATGAATCCCGGGAGGTGCCCATTTAAATTTTTGGACTCACATATCTTCTTGTGAGTCTAGCCCTAGGTGACAAAAGGGCTCATCTCTGACACTGGCTGTTCAAAAGGTCACAGAGGTAACACATTAGAGAGACATGCACCCCCACACCAGGGTAGTTCAGATCTATAGAAAACCAAGCATGGTATTAAGCACATCAATGACATCCCACTGTGCTGCTGACTGCAGTGCTGCTTCTCCTGCCATGCTTTTCTCCCTGGCAATCTCCTCCAAATGCCAAAGCATCCAAAGAATTTGCTGGGTGTTCTCAGCTCACTTATTTCATAGGATCACAGACCAGCAGACAGCCTGTCTAAAGCTGTGTAGGAAAAGTTTTTCTTCTCTTCACTGAAGCAGAGGTGACACATTCTGAAGCCTTCCAGACAGTTGTTACACCTGCAGGATTCAGAAAAGCCAAAACCTGGTGATATTGATGGTCTCATGCAGGGCAGACAAGACCGCAGTAGACTCCAGAATGGTGCCTGATTCTGGCATGGATGTGAACCCAGGAGTTACTGTACAGTGTATGCTCTGAAGAGTGTTTCTCATGCTAGCTCCTGGGACCTAGAGAATGCATCCCCAGAGTTCTGAAGGAATTGGCTAAGGTAGTTGCCAAGCCACTTTCCATGGTATGAAGACCCGGGTGACTGGAAAACGGGAAAAATTTTTAAGAAGGGAAGAAAGGAGGACCCTGAAAACTACTGAACTGACAGCCTCACCTCTGAGCCCAGGAGATCATGGAACAGATCCTCCTAGAAGCTGTGCAAAGGCATATGAAGGAGAGTGACGTGGTTCGAGACAGACAGCATGGCTTCACTAAGGGAAAATTCTGTCTGAGCAGACTTGTGGCTTTTTATGAGGGAGTGACTGCATCAGTGAACAGGAGAAGGGCTACAGAAGTAATTTCTCTGGTCTTCTGTAAAGCCCCTGATGTGGTCCCTTACAAAATCCTTCTCTCCAGACTGGAGAGTCACATCCAGAAGATAGTGGTCAATGGCTCAGAGTCCCAATGGGCATCATTGATGAGGGATGTCCCTCAAGGGGTCATACTGGGACCAGTGTTATTTAACATCTTCATTAATGATATAGATGAAGGGATTTGGTACACCCCCAGCAAATTTGCAGATGCCACTGAGCCGAGTGGTGCAGTTGCCACACCTGAAGGATGGGATGCCATCTGGAGGCACCTGGATAAACTCAACAAGTGGGCACATGGGAATCTCATGAGGGTTAACAAGACCAAGCACAAAGTGCAGCACCTGGATCTGGGCAACCCCCAATACCAACCAAGGCTGGGGGATGAACAGATCCAGAGCAGCCCTGCCCAGAAGGACTTGGAGGTGCTGGTGGATGAGAGGCTGGACATGAGCTGGCAAAGTGTGTTTGCAGTCCAGAAAGCCAAACATGTCCTGGGCTGCATCCAAAGCAGCGTGGCCAGCAGGGCCAGGGAGGGCATTCTGCCCCTGTGCTCTGTTCAGACCGTGCCTGCAGTGCTGCGTCCAGCTCTGGGGCCCCAGCACAGGACCTGTTGAAGTGAGTCCAGAGGAGGCCACTAAGATAAATTAAGGGATAATGCACCTCTCCTGTGAGGAAAGGTTGAGAGAATTAGGATTGCTCAGCTGGGAAAAGAGAAGGCTTTGAGGTGACTTAATTGTGGCCTTCTAGTACCTGAAGGGAACTTACAGGAAAGATGGTGCAGACTACTTATGAGGGTACGCAGTGACAGGACAAGGAAGAAAGGACTTAAAGAGAGTAGGTTGAGATTAGATATTAGGAAAATTTCTTTGCTGTAAGGGTGGTGAAGCACTGGAACCACAGGTTGCCCAGAGAAGCTTTGGATGCCCCATCCCTGAAAGTGTTCAAGGCCAGGCTGGGTAGAGCTCTGAGCTACCTGGTCTAGTGGAAGATGTCTCTGCCCACAGCAGTGAGGGTGGAACTAAGTGATCTTCAAGGTCTCCTTCCATACCAAACCATTCTATGATATATTGCATTTTATCTATTTAATTAAGCTGTAATTAAGACAGACGGTAAACAAAAGAATTATATTAACAGCAGGAATGAGACAAACTAGTTCACTGTTAAAAACAATTGAAAACAGATAATCTTTTTGGTAGACTGTAGCCTAGGCAGCAAACTGTTGGTTGTAACAAGTTTTCTATTATTCTGTGAATTATCTGAATCTACAAGAGAGTGAAATGTGATCCACTAGTCTGTGAGCAGAAGCTCTCAGGAGGAAAACTACTTGGATTCCAATTTCTTATTCGAAGAATACTTGCTGTAAAATACTTACACTTTTGTCAGAGCAGCTATTTGAAACCAGGTGAGCAATCTAAACAAGTAGAGCAATTGCTATTCTCTGTAGGTTGACAATAAGTTTATTAAAGTGTCTTTTGATGTGGTCAGAACTTCTTCCATAAAGCCTCTATTATCCCCTTAACATGATAGATGTTCCTCAAGGAAGGCTGAGGAACAGAAAAAGCTGAAAATCCTGATTTCAGGGCCCCATTGAAGAGTGACTGCACTTCCAGAGCAGGTTCTGCAAGAGTCAGCCCTTAGATTACACCAGTTCCTGGTGCCTACTGGGTGGCACAGGAGAAAATCTGCTCAGTAAGGACTCTGATTCCTACTTATGCTTCCTCCAAATGAGTCCTTTGGACCATTACAAGTTAGACTCAAATGATGAGTAAATCTGACTGTCAAAATATTGCAGAAAGTTAGGATGAAGCTAATAAAGAAGTTCAGGTATCTCAGCAGTTCAGCCTATTGTCCTGTAGATAGCAGGGCTTCCTGAAGAGTTTGTCAGAACTGGACTTTAACTGCTTATGGCAGACATTTCCAGAGCCTAATTTTCCATTAACCAGAGAAAAAAGGCAATGAAAAGAAACATTAGAGAAGAACAAAAAAATAACCATGGCCTCAGGCATAGAAAAACTGTGTGGCTCTGAGACATAACTCTGTCTCTGAAGCTCCAGAGCTGTCAGAAAATAAGCCAAATTAGAGCTTTTGTAGTGCAAGAAAACAAAATTATGTGCCATTTTGAAAGATTTTTTTGTTAAATGTATAAGCTGCCTTCCTTCATTATTTTCTCTGTCTAAACCAACATAAACAGTGTGTAGAGCCCCAAATATTGGCTAAGTACTTAGGTCTACTAAAGTTAATATTATGGACCAAATGTTTCACTTGATGCAATTATAACACCTGATGGAAGTTCTCAGATCAATAAAATGTTATTGTGTTTCAAAGACAGAAGGCAAAAAGAAATTCTCTAAGAAACATTTTACTTTGGGAAAAATATATTAAGACATCTTGTTCCCAGTGCAGAAATAAATACATAAAGACAGACAGACAGACATATTCTGTTTTATTTGCACTAATTACTTATAGCTTGCTTTTTAATTCTATAGAATATTTTCTGAGGACCAATTTATATACAAACATATGAAGTATGCAAACACAATCTAAAATGCAAGAGCTTTCAAGATAGCTTTGAGTATCACCCCTTCCCTTTTGCCTGGTGATTAAAAGTAAAGCAGAAGTTAATAGACATGAATATACAGCCTTCTCTATCACATATATTTAAAATAGATTATTCCTAAAGAGATCTGGGATGGGATGCAAAATTTACTGAGATCCACATCACTGTCTGCAATTTAAAAGTGAACAACCCACATCATAATAGACCAAGTAAAACTGCTACATGTTTTACATTAAGTAAGTTTTTTTGTGGCAAACTTTTCAGTTAAAGAAACTAAGGAACAGCTGACCTTTTTAAAAGACTTTTTGGTTACTGTTCTGACTTCTCAGACTAATTGTGCACTTACTTTATTGAAATCTAAAGTCTTGTCTATTTCTATGGACCTTCACTCAGGCATCCAAAAAACTAAAAAGTATATGTAAAGGAAGCTAACAAGTATATTCAAAGGAATATACTGAAACAAAGAACAACAACAACAAAAAAAAAAAAAAACCTGCACAAAACCGACACCAAAAACCTCCCAACAAAACAACAAATCTCTTGTGGCATTCTTGTTGGGATAAAAGCTGTTAATTATCTACAGGTATAAATGGATATCTATCCAAAGCAGCACAAATATGTCACATTAGTATGCATTACTTATTTAATGCAAGTTGTAGGTAAAATGGACAAGCCAACACTTCCTCAAGGGCTTCTGACTTTTCTCAAAAAATGAATTAACTAACACTGAAGAATAAAGACATCAAAGTGAGGGTTTTTTTTACTCAGTATAGAATTTATATTTAAGGTTTTCGCTCCTTTAGTCAAGAGGATTCTGGTTTTATTACCCTTCACCTTCAGCTCCCAAGAATTCACTATCAGATTTTGCCAGTTCTGCAATATAAAAGTGTTTACAGATAGAGCCTGTATGAAATGCTGTGACAAAAAAAAAAAATAAATTTCACATAAAACACAACAGAAAGACAATCACTGCTATCTTAGAAAAATGTTTGTTGTAGTAGAAGGTGACACCAGCAAATTGTTTCAGTGCTTGTGTCTTAGTTATCAGCAGTGCCCATGACTTGACTTATCTATGTAACCAGAGGCTCAGTTCAGGGATACAGAGTCAGATGGATTTTTTATAATCAGTAAGACAACACGATAGCATAGAATCATATTCTTTTGGGACAACAAAAAAGGATGTGGGTCTGGCTGTAAGAATACTTCACTATGAACATGAAATCACAGAATAACTACTAAACTGTGAGCAAATGTATACAAATGCTTTTCTTCAAAACCATCTATTCTTCTCACTTAGTTCCCTGCTTGAAACACAGATGACTTCTTACCCCACTAGATCTAGTTTTCAGAGGATGAACAATCTTCTGTTTAGTGAAAGTGCTTGTGGCCAAAGTTCTGTAGCGAATACACAGAATCATAGAGGAAGGGATACTTTTCCTTCCACTTGGAATTTTCCTTCTTCCAGCCTCAGTATTTTCACTCCTTTCTTTGTACCTCTTTGGGCAGAATAACACAACAATTGGATTCCCTGAGCCTCTCTTTAAACTAAACAGTCAAATTCCCAGCTTCTCACTTTATATCATGTGCTCCAGACCCTCAGCCATCTCATTCTGGCCCCCTGCTAGATTAACTGCAGTTCTGTAGTGCTGCAAAGTCTATAGCAGCCATTGCCTTTTGATTTATTTGTGCCTCTTCCACTATCCAGCTGTGCAACTCTCAGAAGAACAAACCACAATAATTTTTTTTTTTCTCTTGCCACTTTGTTAGCTATGTCCTTTTGTGATGTGAATGCTTACAAGTAGGAATTGCTTCTACTACTTGTATGTACCAAGGGTGTTCCAAATATACCAGGATTCTGTTCTCTGTTGGCTTCTGGGCATTGCTACAATAGAAAAAGCAATAATACTTATCCACAGTAAGCACAAAGGGGAAAAATATTGCAGTGGGACAAAAAGAGAATGACTTAACCATAAATAAAAGCCAAAGTATGAAGTGGGGAATGATTTATTTTATTGAACCCAGATGGTTATTTCACAGAGCAAAAACAGAAGTCCGTAGATGTTGGAAAACCCATCCATTTTTGCTTCACTGCCTGAAGCTGCCATCATTGTACCTTCCACAGTCACCACACAAAGATGTAGATCTTGGGAATCACATCTCCGAGTTCCTTTACCCTGGAGTGCTCTCTGCTGGAAGGGTTTCATCAAAGTGTCTGGTTTTATGCCAACTGATCTTACCTGAAATGCTGGTGTTCTGTTGTGGTAAGTATAATGGCTGAAGACAAAATCAGGCTGTAGATGTGAAAAGTCTTTCAGAAGGTTCCTGGGATGCCAGATTTTTTTTATCTCATTGTGAAAAATAGGGCCTTTCCTTCTTTCAGTTGACTCACTGAATGCAGAGTAAACCCAATGTTTCTCAAGTCCAGGCAGGATATCTGGGTAGTTATTCATGTTGTCATGCAAGTGGTATTGGTAATCTCATTCGTGTAAACAGGTGGCCAGTTGAAGAATATAATATGTCATTAAGTGGAGGTTAATGTTCCTCACTATATTGTTCAAGGGTAAACAAACTTTTATCACTAAATGCAACTTCATCTATGTTACTAGTCATTTAGAATTTTTATAAGCATATTTATTTCAAATTTCTGAGTGAAACAAGCAGAAGTTTTGTACAAATTCAAAGCACAGGGAATGAGAATATTGTTAGGTGTTACCAAACCTTTTTCTCCCAAATTTTTCCCCCCAAATTTTCTTTTTCTTGGAAGTGTTAAAGGAAATTTTCTCATTTCCAGTTTCTAAATGAAGTTCTGGAAGCCTATCCTGTTTATCTCCCAGTTTTTCAGGGTTAAAAATGGAAAAAAAAAGTTGAAGAATCATTAGTGGAAATGCACAGGAACAGACCATTAAAATTACTGCTGGTGGAAAAAGGTTCATTCACTTTCATTTTTTCCTGTGTTTCATAAATAAAAAGGCTTGGACAGTCTCAATGACTAAAGTCGTAGAAGTAATTAAATACTCATCCTCCATGTTGGCGTTCAAAGCCCAAGTTCTTACTTTCTCTCATAGAGCTAACGTATATTTAAACCAGTAGATTAAAAGACATGAAAAAATAACGGAATTGTCCCAGAACAAAATTGAAGATCAAATTACTAAAACTGAATGAATACAAAACCCAAACAGAACATCCCCTCCAATTCAATTTATTTGCTGTTGAGATTCTCTTTGGTGAATTCAGAAAATGTGATTCAGCTTCTGCCTTTTTTTAAATTATAAAGTTCCATGTACTAGGGTAAAAATGATCCGTGGAGTTTCTGGGTCAATTGTCTTCCTCACAGTGTTTTTTGACACAAAATAGCACAGGATTCCTGGCTTTCCTAATCTGAAAATTTTGTTTACAGAATTTTCCTTATTGTCTGGAAAAAACCTGCAGCTTTTCCTTCCACAAATCAATAAAAACATACAGCATTTTTTTTTCCTTTGAATTATCTAGATTTCTCTAAAAAATTCCATTAATATACAGCAGTCTCTTTTAAATTAACAACTTTTAATGCTTCTTTGGTATGAGTATGTTAGAGTTTCCTAAAATGAATAGTTCCATGGAAACATCGAATCAGTGCTCAGTGATGGCCAAAATCCATGGTAAATGCTGGTAAATTACTAGAGAAAAAAAAAGAGAATAAAAGATACTGCTACACTACTGCCATGCAGTTCTTAAACTGTTCCCTGCCAACTTCCTCCTCTATATAATTTAACTGCAAAAAAGGCTATAGCAGGTTTGGGAAACATATGGACATGGTCAACAGTGAAGATAAAGGGTGTGGGAAGCCTCTGTATGAGAACAACTTGACAATAACTCTTCCATTTAGGTTGGAGATGACCAAGGTAATGGAAAATGTACCAAAAAAAGCCTACAAAATCAAAAGTGCCCAAGGAGACACAGAGGATACAGGTCACTGCTTCTACCAAAAAACCCCTAGGAGCCATCAAATAAGGCTAGTAAGTAGCAGGTTCAAACCAATCAAAGGAGGAGGTTCTTCACCCAGTGTTAAACTACAGAACTCTCTTGCCAGCTGCTGGTGAGGACTGATTGTTTGCCTGACTTTGAAGGGAGAAGGGATAGTGTAAAAGATATACATCCATGGAGTGGTAAAATACAGAGAAGTCACTTCTGTACTGGCAAGTTTCCAAGCTGTTATCCCTTGATGCTGGAAAAGTATTTGGGGCATTTATCACTATATATTTTCTCTATTTGTATATTCTTTCCCTGGGTATCTGAGCTGCTGATAGGGAAGGCAGAGGTATGAGGCCATCCATGCCTGTGTGGCAGTGGCCAAAGAACTCCACTTCCTGCATAAGCACCCATGACCTTCAATGTTTCCTCATATCTGTGGGTTTTCTCTGCCTTCTACCAGCCACTGCCAAGGCAAGCCTTTAGCCCTGGCCAAGTTCACCTCATTTTGACTTTCCCTGGATTCTGCTTTATTCATGGGCTCATACCAGCCATGCAGAGTCTCTCGGCACACTGAATTTATGCAGTTCCAATTCGTTCTCTTTCTCCAAGTGCTGTTGAGAAGCCAACTCAGAGCTTTTTACACCTGCCCCAACTACTACTGCTGTCTGTCTGTGCTGTCTGTCTCATGTAGCTTAGCTGTAGGAGCACTTTAGTAGGATGCTACAGATACTGCAGGTGCCATTGGGAAGAAAGCAAAGGCAAAGGTGAAGGGAAGGGAGGACATTTATTGTAATCATTCCCATTTTGTGTGGTCTTGCCAAGCTCAAACTGGTCCTTACTGACTGGTGGAGGGCTCTCAGAAGTGGGTGTGCAGGTGCATTGTGTGTATTCCACATGCCAAGCAGAAATTCACTCTTACTGTGGGCCCTGGCCAGAGCAACAACTATAGCTGATGTCCCCAGGCCAACACCATGGGTACAAACTGGCATTCAGATTTTTGTCATCAATGTGACACAAAGACTGAAGTAACAGTCACTTCCTGCAGCTGGAATCACAGAATCATGGATTCATATAATAATACTGGTTGGGAGTCGCCTCTGCAAGTTTTCTTGTCAAACACAACATTCCTCATCTTCCTGAAAAAAAACCCATAAATTAAAACACAGAATTTAGGCTCCAAGGTCTCATCACTCTTCTTGACATTCCTTGCCAGCTCCTGAAAGTTACTTCTGGCTTAGTGTTCTGGCTTCTGTTAACATTTCTCAGGTGCACAGTGCTGCCCACACATTGCATGGTTAAGCTCATATCTAATTCAGATTTGAGAATTCATTTGAATGGTACAGCAGCCAAAGAGTTTCTGTCATAAGAAGGTTAAGGAGTGGATTGCAAAATGGTGAATGCAGAGTGTGTAATGCCCACATGGAGGCAAGCTCACATCCAAGCAGAAAAGGCTATTTAATAATTTTAACACAGCAATATTTACAGCTGTGGAAGGCATAAAATATTTATTTCAATACTATTTCAATAATAGGGATCCAAAAAGGATCTCTGGTTTCTTTATAAGAAAAATTCAAGAGGTGTTTTATAACATACATTTATTTTTAAAAAATAGTCTATTTTAGAAACAGTAATACTCTAAAAAAATGTGATCAGTAGATCACATCATATGTGGTCTAACTGTTGTCTTCATAAACTGCAGATTTTCTCAGACATCATATATTTTCTAAAAGGATTTTGCACCATATTGTGTTATTTCTATCTTTTATTCCATGTTATTTTTTACCTTTTATGATGGTTCATCGGGTGAAATTTAAACTTTTAAGTGTGTTATTTCAAATGAACCATACCAATGAATGTTACACAATGTAATTTGATAATTTTCTATACTACTGAACTAGAGTGAATAAAATAAATTTAAATATAAAATATCAAATTAATTTCTGCTCTTATGTGTTTTGTGTGAGGTGACACATTACATGAAGGCAGGATGGCGAGGCAGGGTGATACTCAGATGCAACAGGTGTGCTTTGGTTCCAGTACCATATGGAAACAGAAAGCCTAAGTTCCTCAGACAGTATTGGGTTCCAAATTTTGTACAGTGTTTAGCACTCATTGAGTGAACGAGACTGCAATTTATGGTTAAATAAGATTCCAGAAGTGTAATGAGAATGGGAAGAAACAAAAGGGGGCTAAGTTGACCAGTGCTGTAAACTTGCATTTTCAAAAGACATTATTACTCCAAAAGTAAAAATATACGTGACTTAGTCCTTCAAGAAAATAATAATAAACAAACCTTGCTCATGACTTTTTCCAGCTAGTTGGTGATCCCCATTGGGAATGAGCATGAGAACAGAACAGAACAAAAACATGTCCTGTGTGTGGTTGTATGCATGGGAAGGAGTTGAGTTTAAAGCTCCTGGTTCATTCCAAAGGACTGAAATCTAAGTCTGAATGGCTGAGTATACAGAAAAAGATAAAGTGACACTATCATCAGCACAATTGGTATGTTTTCTTTGTGAATGGGAAGTACCTTAGCTGTTCATACCACAGCAAGGTTTGCTTTTGTTTTACAGACTGGAAATTTTCTATTTTCTGTTAATTCTATTTTCCAGGACAAATGATCTACACTATCAAGGTATTATTTGATAGCTTACCTGCTATGGATATTTCATTAAGAATCCACTCAGCACCTACAGGTCTGAAAATCCTCTGGGACATCAGACTTAAGCAGCAACCAGCTAAGTGCCACAATGTACAGATTTATTTATTTTATTGATAGATTTTTGTCTTTTTTATTTTTTTTAATTGAAAGTATTTAGAGGAAAGCCTATCAAAAAATGAAAGCCTACATTGAACTAAAATTACTGGGTGCTGATCCTTGTCCCTTGTCTATACTCTTATCTATACACTTAGGCAAGGAAAGTCCACCAAAGAAAACTGGCTGGTAGATGCCATTTTGAATTTGTAGTTTAATAATCCTGTTCAACCAGCTCAATCCAATATATACCATTCCTTTTGGAAGTTTCCTGCCACTTGTTCCCCTCTTATTCATTTTTAGTTCCTATATCAGACTGCCAGGACTGCTCCAAGGAGAAAATTACCTTCAGGTTAAATTGGTTGCAAACTTCCATGTTGATGAAAACATTAATGACATTTATCAGAAGACATTACTAATCTTGGGTTTGGTATACCATTACAAACTCAGCCATAGTGTTATTATTTTAAAAATACATAAATGCATTCATATATAGATACTACTAAGTTTCATGAATAATAATTTTTATTATTCTTTTATCTTTTCTTTTTAGTACTGAATGGCTTCAGGATAAGAAATTTCCTAGAATTCTTTTTTTTTTTTTGTGGCACAGAAATGAGGACATCTCACAGCCTGTCTACTCAGGTGTGAAGGATGAAAATGGTTTATAAAGAGGGCAGTTATTTCACAGAAAAAGCATGTGGGATCTAGATATGCTTTTAACTGAACAGTTTTACATTCCGTTTTGCATTCCCTTGTCACATTTGTTGTGCCAAGAGATGGTCTGAAAGCTCTCTTTAGCTAAGCATGTCTTGGTTCCACGTTTGTTATTTCAGATGTACCATTTTCCCTTTTTTTTGTTATTAAGTTATATAGTTTCTTTTCCATTTTTACACACTTCTACCACAAATAACATTGATGGGAAGTAGCTTGAATGCCTGTGGATCTGTACCTGAGAAGGGTAGAAGAATCCAGCATCCTTGACATGCCCAAGGGCGGGGCTACCATTCAGCAGAACATGACAGGGTTCAGGGAGGGTCTGGAAGGAACCTTAAAAGATTCAACAAGTCCTGCACCTAGGAAGAAGAAACTGCTTGCAACAGCACAGGCTGGTGATGTTCTGGCTGGGGGAACAGCTTTGCTGGAATGGGAGTCTTGGTAGCAGCAAGCTGAACATGAGCCAGCAGCGCGCTCTGGCAGCCAAACAGGTCAACTCTACCACGGAGTGTATTAATAGGATTATAGCTGTCATACTGAGGAAAACTGCTGTTCCTTGCTGCTCAGCCTTCATCAGACTGCATCTCAAAATCTGCACTCAGCCTTGGGCCCCACTTATGTGAGAAAGACCTTGACAAGCTGGAACACTCTGCAGAGGCCACCTGATCAGTCAAGGGACTGGAGCATCTGCTCTGGGAGGAGAAACTGTGGGAACAGAGCCTGTAAGCCTGGAAAGAAGAAGGCTTGGGGTGGGACACATGCCTAATAGCAGCCTTCTAAAACCTACAAGGTTGTCATCAAGAAGATGGAAGAAGGCTTTCCACAGATGTGTGTGCCAGTGGGATGAGACAAGTTGTGTGAGTTGAAAGAATGGAGATTCAGACTGGATAGAAGAAGATACTTTTCCAGCATGAAGACAGTCAAGCAGTGGACCAAGTTGCCTAGAGATGTTATGCAGTCTTCATTCTTAGATACTTTCAAGGCCAGTCTGGGTAAAGTCTTAAATAACCTGGTCTGACCACATTATTCATGCTTTTTCAAATAATAGGTTAGACTGGATCACCTCCCGAGGTCACTCTCGACCAGAATTTGTCTATCGTCCTATGATCAACCTAGAAACCTTCCTGAATTTGCAAAAGTACAAAATAAGTATTTTTTTTCCAATAATAGCACTGTTCTAAATATGGCTATTAACACTATGCAAATAACTAATTTCCTTTAGCACAAAATTTTTCCCTGTATAATTAGCTTCAGAGACTTTGTAACACTTGGTCTATATAAAATGAACTATATTCACTACTTTCTCCATGTGCATTTAGTAACAGCATTACAAAAACTATTAAAATTAATTCCTGTGAATCTATTTTTGCAAACTACTGTGGCTTCTGTTCTCCAAGAATGATCCACAATTTTTAATTATATTTGGCAGAGGAGGAAAATTGGTTCTGTGTTTACAGGCATTCTGGAGGAAATGAAATGTATTATTCAGTTCAACATCTAATGCTTAATGATGGAACAGCAAAGTTGTTTTTTGGGGTTTTTTGGGGATTTTTTTTTGCTTGTTTGTTTGGTTTGGTTTTTAGGTTTTTTGAGTTTGTTTGGGTTTTTTGTTTGAGAGGATTTTAACACATATATTTCTCTCTCTAAATAATATTTCCTACCCAGATCCTATAGCTACACTGGGAGGAGGTGGCAAAACTTTCAGTCTCATACTAGGCAATTCTACTTGAAATGTCAAACTTGGGTGTTCATTAACTAAATACATGTAATAAAAGAAAAAATAATAAACCTATTGGTTATGATACTCATTTAGAAGACTGTACAAACAGACATCAGTACTTATTCCAGAGGTGTTACTTTATACAAGGTGGATCAGGTTCATTGAAAGAAATGGGTAGTACAGTTCTCCCCCAGAATAAAATGTTGGCTATTAAAACATCTTTTAGGGATGTTGCAGAGGATGTGCTTAGAAGAAATGATGAAACTGGAAGTTGGGTCTTCTAGTGAATGCTCTGATTCTTGACCTGCCAGCAGACACCAGCTCTTCAGTTTGCACTGCTTTTTTGCTTCACTCATTATTTTTCATATTAGATCTCTCATACTTTTTTAATCCCATCCTGAGTATTTTATGTCTGGAACTTATTTTAACAATTATTTCTAAGCACCAATGCAATCCCAACATAGAAAAAGAAAATAAAAATGTACAAATAAACCCAAGTTAATTTCTAAAGCAGGACTTCAGGAAACTAACTTGAAACAAGGGAGACTGGACAAAAATATACAAGTTTCTAAGGCAGATCTTTTATTTGCCAATATAGCTTTTTTTCACCTTTATTCTAAAACACAAACACATTTCAGTAAAATCCCATATTTTAATACTTTCCATTAAAATGCTAGTTCTTTTATGGCATATTACCTCATACTCAGAATGTGGTTCTCTTTGAGAGCAACAGAAAGTCTGCACAAGATGATCAGGCAATGGCACATTTATAATGGCTGTAACTTGCAGGTGAGGGATCACAGACTCTCAGAACAGTTAGAAATGTAAGCACATGGTGGGTTGACTCCCACCAGCAGCTAAGCCACCATCCTGTTGCTTGCTCACACCACACCAGTGGGATCAGGGAGAAAATCTTAAGGGCAAAAGCAAGAAAAATCTGTGAATTTAAATAAAGACAGTTTCGTAAGTGAAGTAAAAAAAAGAAAACAAGTGCTGCACAGGCAATCCCTCAGCATCTCAGCACTGTCACGTCAATGCCCAGCCACACTCTGATCAGTGGCTAGTTCAGAAAAACACTCACACACAGACACACACAAGTTTGAGCACAATGCTATGTGTTGTGGAATATGGTCAGTCAGGGGCAGCTGTCCTGTCTGTGTCCTCTCCCAAGCTCTTCCCTACCCCAGCATCCCAGTCTACTCACAGTCTAAGGAACAGAGGAAAACTTGATGCTGTTCAAGCACTGCTCAGTAACTGCTAGAGCCTTCAAACACGTGTGATGAACTCCATCAGTTCTGAAGAGGTCAACACACGTGACTAGCTATTTTAATGAAAAATATTCCAGGATGTTCCAGAACAGGGATGATTTCTATGAAGAAACTCTCCTGTCAAAAATAACTTCAATCATGATGATGCAGAACAAAGATTTTAAGAAAGAAAACCAAAAAGTAAATACATGGACATTTTCAGAAGCTCTAGGCAAAATATTTGCCATAATACACAAAAGAAAGTAAAACAATTAGTACCATGCACAATCTGCACTTAACTCAGTTTTACAGATTATTCCTTAAAGAATGAAACTATTGATTTTATGTAAATAAAAATCCACCTCAGTACATGAGCAATAACTGTGAGTACTCACTGGAGAATTACTTGTAGTACAGGAAGGTAACATTCAAAAATGAAAACTAATTCATGAAGTATTGATAACTTGATATCAAATAGCAAGAAGAAACATGATAAGAGGGAAGCAGTCATTTGTTCTTTGAAGAACTACATCATTCTAAGCTCTATATATTTTTTTATAATTTTTCTGTCATTCTATCTGTGATGATGATGACAGAGATGTAGTCCCTGTGTCCCTCCTATAGCTTACACCTCCTACATTCACAGTGGAATTCTAGAACAGGTTTTTTTTAACGCTGTTCTCCTGTTCAGCAAAATCCTTCAGAATCCTGCATGTGTAGTGACATGACATAAACAACATCAAAAGTGAACCCATTAACAAAAGGAATCAGCCATTACTTGATAATCACTAAGTAGTGCTATGCAATTCTCAAGTGGCCATAATGTGCCGTCCCTTGCTGTAGATGAAGAAAGGCAATCATAATTTCCCTGAACAAAGTAGCAGGTTATCTGGGAGTGCCTGCCTAGAACTCTCAAAAAGAAGGAAATGTTCCCTCTTTTGTGTATATGTGTTTTGAACAAAGTTTTGAGGCTTCAAATGCACCAAAAGCCGAGGTGACTAAATTGCTACCTCAAAACCCAATCTTCCCTTACCACTTTTCCAGCTGGATATGGAAGTCTATTTTGAACAGTGCTTTCCAGACTTCCAGACTTGCAATGGGATTGTGATCACGTAACACATAATGTTGAATGTACAGTCTAGAACTTGGCTATCATTTCAGAAGTTACCCTTTATTTACACACCTTTTATCATAGCCTTCAAGGGTTCTTTCTTCAATTAAAGAAACCTAATGTCATCACAATTAGCATAATTCAGCATTTGAATTGAATGCTTGGTCTCAGTTCCTGATTTCAGCACTCCAAATGTGAAGTTCCTCAGAGTGTCAGCTTTGTTATTGAGAGCCACAAAAAATGACTGAGGCAAACATGAAACCAGAATGACAAAATACCACATTGGCTTTTCCGTGATGATGCATTCTTTGTTTAGGAACTCCTTGTCTGTCAAGAAGTGAAACAATTATTTGTTACACATATACTTTTGTTATACAGAAGCACAGAACAATTTCTCTGGTTGTGTTATGGGTGAGTCAGTAACTGCACTAATAATATCATACCTTTATCAATAAAGATCCTTGTCATTCTAATGCATGTGATACCCATGTGCAAATACTATCCACAAGCATCTCAAAAGGTTTGGTCCACGCTTACTGCCCTCTAAGCATTCCTTGTCTGGAACTGCAGCTGGCAGCTCCATCATTCCTAGATGGGGGACAGCTGGAAGTTAGCCACTGACCTTGTAAGGCCACTCAGCCCAAACTACACTAGCATTAAAAGGGTAGGAAGGGGTTGAAAGGGTTTACTTCAAATAATTGCACAATGCCACACCTGAAGAAATTAAAGAAAAAAAAGTTTAGTTTTGTTATGCAAAAAGCTGTCTGTCCTACTTACCTACTTACCCTACTGCCTTCTTACTTATTTCATTCTTGAAGGTAAAATCTAATACTAATGTAAGCACCTCAAGTACTAAGTTGGGCTCTGAGAAAATGATGTGATTCTCCGGTGAGTGAAATTGAGACATATTACTTTTTAAAAATAAGGATTCACAACGGGGTTACTTCTTTCCACAATTCAGGGCAAAAAAATTATGTTTGCAGATAATTTTAAATGGCTGTTCTGTTTCAAAGTAGTCTGTTTCATCAGAGCTAAAAAAATACTAAATCTAAAACCACCTCCTCACCCAAATTTCTCTAAAAGCCTAAACAGCTTTTAGACAAGAAGAAAAGCCTTGGAATGATGTAATTGATGTGTTCTTCTACCCAAGGGGGTGCTAAAGAGAAAACAGAGTCAGACTTTTCTTAGAGATGCATGAAGTAAAGAGTGGAGACAATACTCAGACTGAAGAAGGGAAATTCCAAGCAGACAGAAGAAAAAATTCAACTCCACAAGCACTGTCACAGGCTGCCCAGAAAGAAAGGGCAATCTCCATCCTTAGAATTTTTCAAAACATGCCTAATAAATTCCTGAGCGAGACCTGGCTTTGAAGTCCATCCTGCCTGAAGCAAGAGCTGGAGTCCAGATGAGAATATTTATTTACTGTGGGATTTTGGCCAGAAGAATGTTCCTACCAGTACCTTAAACTCTAGGGAAGAAAAATAGCTGTATTTCCAACAGAACCAGGGGTAAACACAAGGTGCTTTGGGAGCAAAGCAGCTCTACACATTTGCTTGCCCTCCACTGTCTTTTATTGCCATGGTATTTCAATTCATTACAGACATGAATGCTTTTACCTCTTACTAGCCAAATATAACATTATCACCACTTCCCAGACAGTGAATTAAACACACAAAGCAAAGCCCTAATTATCTTGGCCAAGGGTCAAATGCAGAAGCTATAGCAAATTCAAGAGCAGAAACAAGTCTTCTAAACACTATCCTAGAGCCTTAATATTAAGTATTCATTGTTTGAAAATGATTTATTTAAACTATTACCACAAAATGGTGAAGTAGTACCTGAGGTCACAAAGCATGCAAAGTACTGTTTGGCTCCTACTTCAGGCCTTGTAGCATAAAAATGTGTTATTTATGTTGGTAATGTGATTTAATTTGAAAGCTAATACAACTTAGCAAGCTCTAACCTGAATCCAAATAATCCTGCTGACTCTATTCCAGTACAGGCAACAAGTAAAAATCAGATGTAACATTTACAATATTTAAACATTTACACTGTTTGCACATGTAACCTCTGCATGAAGCTCAATACTGAGTGGTGGACCAATTAGCACCTATAAATGTTTTATTAATGCCCACACTTTGAAACAAATTTGGAATCAGAACTTAGCCCCTACTGCCTGGTCATAACTGATAAGGCAGGCAGGTATTCTGTAGCAATTTTTCATCAGTATACCATGAATTAAACAGATCAGAAGTGGGGAGGGGCTATTTAGGTTTTGATTTTGACTAGAGAAAGAAGCCTAATCAATAAAAACAAAGGAAAAACAAAGATAGTTGCATAGCTTTTCTATGATTTAATTTAAAAATATGCAACTTCGTATTACCTTTCAAACAGGAGTTTTCAAACATATATTTCCCTCAAGTGACAAATCAACTGAAGCCTATTTTCCTGAGGAAAGGCATCACCCCCCACAACATTGCTGTGTACCTCCCGTGTCCCATCGGACGGCGTCCTCACCATCCCATCCCCACCATCTCTGCTTCCCTCACCTCACCCGTTGCCCTGGCAGTGCTCTCAGCCCCTTCTGTCCCCCTTGGCCACCAGAAAAGCCCGACAGGTGGCTGTTGGTCCTTCCTGTGTCCCTCAGGCCCAGCAGCACACACAGGTGCCCAGGTGCTCTGCCACGAGGGGCAGGCTCCAGCTCTGCTGCTGGTGCCTCTGCTCACCGCTCCCCATGTTTCACAACACTTGAAGCAGCTGTCTATCTTTGGTAGCTCTACCATCCTGTCAAGCCAAGTTTAGAAGGGGATCAAAAGCTTTTAGGATTGAATAGAAAGCTAAAAGCTCACTCAAATAAAATTCCTTAGGAAATTAGGATTGAAACACACAGTACTATTATTTGTATTTATTAATAACAACACGGTGATATAGAGTGAGTGTAGGATTTTAGCCAGCTGCACTCTATATTTTAATTAAAAGTTACACACAGAAACCCAAACAAGGCAGAAAATCTGTTCCCAGAATGGGAACTTACTTTAAAATGAACAGAAAGGCAGTAGTGCTGCATCTAAAATAAGTGTGGGACATACTGAACTTACAGAATTTGAAGGATGAATGGAAAATGTGACCAAACTTTTTCTGGTTCACCTGATGGAAAAGGGACAACTGTATGTACTGTTGTTTACAGTGCTAAATTCATTGAGGACAGCACGGATGTGTGAGTCATAATTGTCTACATGCTGCAAGCTTATGCTTTAAAACCAGTCTCCTAATCCCCTTGCTGCTGCATTTCCTCACATCAATATTGAGGAGTTTTTTAATGACTTCTCGCTAACAGCTCTTTGTACCAAGGAAAAGTATGCTTTCAGGAAAATACTGCACACAGATGAGTGGCCACTCTCACCTGGTCCTTTTCAATCTGTCTTCAGCCAGGGTATTTATTTTCTTCCATATTTGTTCACAGTAGACTAGAGTCACTGAAAAATAAATGGGATTTTCAGAGAAAACAGCAGCACAAGAATCTGGTAAAGTGCACGTGTATGGTAGTGTGGGATAGTTTGGGGGTTTTTTGTGGTTTTGTTTATTTAATTGTGTTTTTTTTTAATCTGATAGAATTATACCGCAATGGAAATACATATGAGCAAGGATAAAAAGTAAAGTTTACACAAAACCAAAAAATTTGCCTTCAAAAATGACATAAGAGAAAGAATTTTTATTGAACCAATACTTAAAATACTTTTGCTCCAGATGTTAAAATCAACCTCTTCAGGGAGGTCTTTGTCCTCAAATGCTCATTTACAAATATCCCTCTTTATGATCTCTTGTCCCCCAAGAGAGTCATCCCCTATCTACTTCTACTCCTACCCAGCCAGTTTTCCTGTGATGGTGTCTACATGCATGGAAAATGAGGACTTCGTGCACAAGATCCTCCAGTTATTCATTTATATTGACTGTGTAAGTTAATATTTGAAAAATATGTACTTGTAGAAATGGTTTGTCTGGAACTAGTTTCAAGCTGTGCCTAAACAAGACAGAAAAGAGATCAAGAAGGCAGGTTACAAGGTCATCTATCCTCTCAACAACAGAATTATGTCCGCAGGAAGGACAGTATGAATCCCATATTCAATTTTTGCCTAAGTCCTCCCTGAATATTAGATGGGAGGAGCATCTCTACCAGCTGTTTACAGGCCATTACTAAATGCTTCTACTCAGCTTTTTACATACTACTACATGTCCTGCTTTAAGCTGGCAGGCAGCTAAACACCACACAGCCATTCACTCATTCCCCCACAACAGTGGGATGGGAGAGAGAATGAGAAGGGTAAAAGTGAAAGCGTTTGTGGGTTGAGATAAAGACATCCAATATGGAAAGCAAAAGCTGTGCATGAAAACAAAGCAGAACATGGAATTCATTCCCCACTTCCCATGGGCAGGCAGGTGCTCAGCCATCCCCAGGAAAACAAGGCTCCATCACATGTAACCATGACTTGGGGAGACAAATGCCATTACTCCAAACATGCCTCCCTGTTCCTTCTTCTTCTCCCAGGTTTACAGGCTGAGCTTGATGCCATATGGTATAAGATATCCCTTTGGTCAGTCAGGGTCGGCTGTCCCACTGTGACTCCTCCTAACTCCATGTGCATCCCCAGTCTCCTCACTTGTGGGATGGGGTGAGGAGCAAAAAAGGCCTTGGCTCTGTGTAAGGGCTGCTCAGCGATAATGAAAACATTCCTATGGGTAAAATTTGTGCTATTTCCAACACAAATCCAAACTGTGGTCTCACTAGATGCTATGAAAAAAATCAACTCCATCCCAGTCCAAATTCACAAAGATGAAACAATAAACCTTTCCTTCCTTTCATCTGTTGTTGAAAAGGTACAAATGTTACAAACTCTGCTTTTTGAAAGCATTCAGTAACGTTGCACATCCAGCTGAGGTTTTGTGGCCAAATATTACAGCACTTTCTATTATGCATCCAGCTCACATCATTAACAATGCTCATCCTCTTTTTTCTTTCTTGAGAGCTCCTAATTCTTTTCTTCTCCTCCAGACCTTCCCAATTCAGAGCTCAGCCATAGTTTCTCTGTGATTCTCTGTCCCTCACTCTGTGATTCACTTTCAGAGTCAGCCTTCTGTTGCTGACTGCCTTCCACACACCTCCTCTGCCTCCACACTGATTTACAAGCCCAGTCCCGGTTGCCCAGCAGGTCCCAGTCTCTTGATGGAAACCCAGCCCTGTGTTCTTCACAACCCTGCAGTGAGAGTCCTCCCCATGGCACTGCTGCCTGCTTTGTTCCTGTATGAATTGCATTAAAAATACCTTGCTTTCAGCCTAACAACACTGTGTAACAGCTCTGGAAGAAGATAATCCTTTAGTTTAAAGAAGAAGATGAGTATTGACAGTACTGCCTCTGAGGATTCTTATACCACTTTTCCAAATATACAAACAAAATGGTCTCAAATTTCAGCATCATTAAAGATGAAGGCTTGCAAGTGCACCATTATCTTGTGTTTTGCTATCATTTATGTGCTCCATTAGGCTGATGGAAGCTTTCTGACACTTTCTAGCTCTTTCTAACAACCTTTTTTCCCCCCCTTTTGTTATGGTGTGCTTGTGTAGAAAACCAGAGGTTTAAAAAGACCGAATGATTATCCCTGTTTTACATGCTGGGAGCTATTGTCGAGCATCTCAAAGAGCTCTTTGTTAACCATTAAATACTATGGAAGAGTGGTTAATTAATTATAGTGATGTAAAAACACCTGGGAACATTTAGTTATGAGCAGCCCTATAAAGTTACCACTTGTGTTGCTTGTTTGTGTTTTCTCCCAGAAGAGTGTTTGCAGGTATGTCATCTTCTCAGATTCGTTGTTTTAAATCTATTTGACCATTCACCTTTTGTTCCTTAATCTCTGATCTGAAATTTTAAAGTGAACATGGGGTAACTGTGTTGTTTGAGTGTTACAATATTCACCTATGATGTGCTGGAGTGAAGCTATTTTGTGGAACAAAATTCAGTGCGCATTTGCAAAGCCCACTTTATGTATTTCCAATGACTGCAGATTTTACCACTGGAAAAATGAGGATATCTCAAGAGTAACTGTGTACAATGTGCCACGGGGTAAAGAAAATTGGAGTGTATAAGTCTAACTTGGGCATCCATGTACCCAGCATAAAAACATAGCTCTTATCTCTGTTATATTTCTGAACAATAACCACATTCTTCTCTCCTGCTGGAGGATTAAGAATCCGAGTATTGGGTTCTTAATTTCCTAGTATAAACATACTTCCCATTTCGGTGTGAGAAGAGAGAAAAAAAATAGAAGTAAAACCTAAACCAGAAGAAGTAAAGACCTACTGGATCCTGAAATATGTGGGGTTTTTTAATTACATAGCTATGTTCCACGATATCATTCTGTGGCAAAATGCAATAGCAGTTTATTGTATCACAGGGAAAAGTCTGCTTAACTGTCCTTCTACCACACTTATTCCTCAAGCTTGCTGATAAACATTATTGTCTAATTTTAGCTCTGGACATGTATCTAATGATTTTATTTCAAAGCATGTTAATGGCTGTCTCAGTGTCAGATCAGCTACAGTCCATGCTACAGCAATAACCATTGTAACACCATTGACCACTGACATCACTGTCTCAGCGAACACTTTTAAGTAAAGAATGATAGCAATATACCAAATCAATATTTGCACCTTGTTCTTTATGGCTGCTTAGATATTGAAAAAGCATATTTCTTCTTGTCAGAATCAATAGCTTTGATTCCTCTATACTTTAGCATTATGATTCAAGTTCCCAAGCTGTATGAGTAAAAAGCATATAACCAACAAGATCAAAAAAATTCTAGCAAAGTATGAGTTGGAATCATGCGCCCTTTACCTGCAACTGCACTTAATTCCTGTGAGATTAACTCCAACAGAGTGTGTGAAAGGGAGACTCCATCCTCCCTACCACTCATGTGTCCTTGACATTGCATTTCTTCTCCTTAATTAAGGGGAACACTATTTCTTATTTGAGCAAGAGGCAAGGCAGAAAATATGGATAAAAATTAAAAGAAATGGATGGAGAAAGAGAATGAGAAATGTAACACAGGAAAAAAAACAAAACAAAACAAATACAACAAAACCCAAACCCACAATAGTAAACTGGGGAGAAGAGTCAGCCAGGGTGCACTGATAAGTAGATGTCAGGATGGAAGAGACTGACCAACAAGAGACTGATGCAAAAAAGTGCTCTGAGTGGAAACAAGACTTCAAACAAGCAAAACCATGATATACAGTGGAGAAAAGAGCAGGAACAGGATGAATAATATGAAGACTGAAGTATAAGCAGACAAAGACTACCTCTGTTATGTCCTTACAATCTCCTTGACAGACCAATGCCTTCTCTAGCAATTGTTCCAAACAGATCATGGCTATCCTATCCATGGCTACTCCTAATTGGTGTGAAATGAGCACATTCATTTTGCAGAACACCTGGAACAAGTTCCAGCTTGGTATCTGTTCCAAAGGCCTTTGCATCTAATCACTCATAGGCTTATCTACGAAGTTATGCTTCATATTCAGCATGCATATGTTCTACACAGATGTGCTGTGTGAGCAGATCTCTCTAGATTTAGCTGGCCTTCTCAGAGTTGTATTAATAAAACATTAATGAGAAGTTTTCCTGGCCCTTGCTTGTTAATTGGCAGGGAGATTTTTTTGGTTGAGAAGAACTCCAGGTTCAATCCAGTATAATAAAAAGCATGCAGATATGTTGGCCAGTTTGCCTGTCTTTCAGCTTGAGACCTTTTAAGGTGTTTAAAGTTCAGTGTGTCTTTATAGGTCACTCAGAATAATGACAGAATCATTTTTCTCTCTGTTACCCTGGGTTCTCAGTGCTTTCTACTGAGGATATATGTTCAATGGACATATGTTCTGTGCAGAAGGTCTTGATATGCTATATAAAACTTTGATAATAATATGATATTAATATCTACAATTGGGATCTCTGGTTGTTATCCCATATCTTAATTTAAATCTGGTCATTTTTGTCTTGACTATTGAGGCTGTGTATTCCTTGGGACCGGAAGAGTGTGCTAGGCTCACCTAGAATTTACTCCATAAAACCATCCAGTGATTCTTGCTCCAGTTACTTTCACTCACTTCCACTTTGGAGCAGACAGGAAATCCCTGTGCATTCATTGTTCATAGAATGACTGGAATTTCATAAGTGTCATGAAGACTATGTACTTGACATCTCTCCTAATATGGTAGATGAAGTTTTCTGGGAGGTGTTCAGAAAGCTGAAGTTGAAAGAGGTGCTCTATGCTAACAAAACCACACAATACAAGTGGTAAACAAAGGGATAAAGAAGTTTCCATATATATGTTCTCTGATTAATAATGAAACTCGGGAAAGGCAGAGACAAAGATAAGTTTCTTAAGTGGAGAATAAGCCTTTACATAGAGTTTACAATAGCATGAAGGGAAATTTTCAAGTTTTAATGTTTGATTACCCACTTTTTCAGGGCAAACTTCTCATTATCTGTACAAAAGTCTAGTGTTTCCCAATCTTTCTTCTACCTCTATTCCCAACACTGCAGTCTACCACCTGATAATATATTCTCCTTTATATCCTTGCTTACCACCTGATAATACATTCTCTTTTATATCCTTACTTGCAACACTAGGAAGATATGTGTTCAGCTCAGAAGACCACAGGAGTGGAACAGGTATAACTGGCATCTTCTTGCTGGCTTTAGGAACTCTCAGAACTTGGTCAAAGACTCACCTTCAGAAGAGTTCCCTAGTTAGATACTCTGACCAGGCTGCAGTGGTTTGAACTGGTGAAGCCTATGGGTACATTACTGTTTTGGCTTAGTACAGGAGAGTGTTCTCTAAGAAAATTAGCCAGTAGTCACCCCTTACCTTATAGACCCAGACCAATCTAAAATTGGAAGATCCTCTCCAAGTTCTTTGCCAGACAATCCCCATTTCCTGAAGTGGGATGAAGATCCAAAACAATATGTTGATCACACTGAGCTGAACTACTCCAGAGCATAGAAACCATTTAACTGCTGAAAACTCATGCAACATGCTTGAAAACTCTATTGAAACTGTTGAAAATTCATGCCATGAATTTCAGCCAATGTTCATGTGCCTTCATATTTACTGAGGAATTACAGCCTACAGTTATTTACAGATTCGTTGCTCCTTTCTCACCTATCTATCCATCTTCTGTTTCAAAATACTTTCTCATCTTTACCTAACATATCTTCTTTTGCCATGCCCTACCAAATCTTCCATCACCTTCAATTTTCAGCAGTAGTAGTAGCAGTAGCAGTAACACTAGTATCTTTCTCCATTTTCTGTTATCTGCTTCAATGGGATATCAAAATTGGAACGCATATGAAAAAATAATTAGGGACAGGTTGTTAATTCAGGTGGCATTTTGATGGAGAAAATTACTGCAAGAGCTGTGAGAAGGTCCAACTAATTCAGAAAAAAAGGAATATAAGGGATAAAATCATCAAAGGGCAATCTTATGGCAACTCTCTGCGAGTAGCAGTGTGGATGCCTACATATGATATTGGTACTGACCAATAAATAGCAGCTCTGAAATCCTGTGTCTCTGAACTGGGCACTTGTGTGGACACCCTTATTCCCAGAATCACAAACTCTTTCACTCCAAGTAAATAAGAAAAGATTAGATAGGTATCTGTACAGATTACTTAGCTACACTTCATCTGCTAAAAAGTAGAGAGTAGATTATGATACATTTTGAGAGTCCCTCTGTATATCTGTAACTGTGGTACCTGAGTCAGTAATTCTGATATTTGAGTCATATTATAATTCCCAAATATGATTGCTTTGCAAAACAAATTACAGTTCAAATCTGAAATTTGGTAGGTAAACTGACAGGAAAATAAGAAATACTAACCAAATGCATTGCAGTTGATAGATAAGTGCTATCTTTCTCAGTTTCTGTTTAGCAGGTTTCCTTTTCACGTGTCTTTAAAATGAATGAATGTGAAGGCATAACAGATGAGACAAATAATGCCTTTCTTTGTAAGTGTGGTTTAGATTCTGAAATTCTTAATCCTTCCTATTTAATTCAAACCCCATACATAAAAATGGCAAAGTACCCCTCTTCCTATTGGGCTGACATAAATGTGCAGAAATCCATGAAAACTTCTAGACAGAAACTTTTCAACACATATTCTTTTGCCTTTCACTTCTTAGGAAAAAAAGAGAAGAGCAATAAACACTGGATGATTTTATTTTGCTCTCCTTTGTGCCCCCTCAGACTCCTACCATAATTTGGATAGTCTCCATTGCCAATACAGGTGTATTGTCTGACAGGAAAAATTAAAGTTCAAAAGACGTTCAAGAACTCGGTAAACAGAACAACATATAAGCAGTGAAGGTGAGCACATTCATGAGACTACTTACTTTATTGAATTAAATTCTCTACATGTAAGCAATATCTGTTCTGAGTTGATATGGAACAAATAAAACCAGACCTGACACCTAGATACAGAGTACTGAGCTCATTCCATTTTATGACAAAATAACACTTTGGTGACAACTTTCTTGTTTTCCCATCAGAACAGTGTTACAGTAGACTGTAAAGTCAAAAGTATATTTTCTTCTCGCATCACTACTTCTTCCAAATGCTTTTTCTCTGAGTGAATATACACTGCCTTCAGCACAAATGGTCAAGAGCATTTAGTGTAGGAAAAGTGGCATATTTTGCCAGCAATTATCTATTTGTAACTAGCAGTTGAGAGAGGTTTTTTTTTCTTTTTTTCCTGAACCACTATCTGTATCTGTTTAAGTGACTTGGTTAGTAGAAGATTTCTGAAAAATGTTGTGTTGTTTTTAGTAATTTGACATTTGCAAAGAAGCCATTATTTGGTTCCCCAAACGATTTCTTGCTATTTGACATTTTAGGAGCTGAAATTCCATTTGCATGCAACCTTTTGCATAATTAATATACGAAAAATGATTATTTGAAAGAGGAGTAAACCTGCTTTCCCATACCATGACTGTGTAACTGAGGTCATAATTATCATTCAGCTATTATTTATCCTCTATTCAACTTCACAACTCCTTATACAATGAGTCCCAGTTCCAGAAAAAGACCTTTTGTTGTTTCTCTTTCTCTATCTGGTCTAAGCCTCTGATATTCTTCCAGTGTCAGTTTTGCTAAATGAGTTGTTTCAATAGCTGCAGTCATAGAAATTGAAGACACGAGCAGAATGTTCTTACCGCAGATCAATCATTATAGATTTCAGGTTTAATACCTGTTGTAGGCACTGTATATCTGTTTCTGAGGAAGAATCATCATTTAACTCTACTTTGGCACTTGGATTCTAATTTCAGTAATGACAGTGAATGCTGTACTTAATACTCAAGGCCACTATGGAGAAATGGGCATAACATATGAAAGCATAGCATTGCTAGAGATATTATCATTTGCCAAAAGGGTTAAAATATCTGTATATGTAACTATTGTATATTATTTATAACAATGGGGAAAAGACCAATACAGGGAAAAATAAAACCTTATTAAAATTGGAAGTACTAATCAGAATCATGTGGTGTGTATTGTATTCAGGCTTCTGGAAAACATTGGGCACATTTTGAAGGGCTGTTTAATCAACACTGTGTAGCCACACCTTAATCTATGATAAGTAGTTTAGCAAATATTAGCTAGAGCTTAATGTTGAGCCTTTGTTATAGAATGTTTATCTAGGCAGAACAAAGTATAAACATCTCTCATGCAGAGCAGTGTCTCACCCAAAGAATATGACTCAGGGACAGAGCAAAGGATAAAGCAGTAGATTGTTTTAAAGGATTTTAATAACACCGTTATTCTGATCTTTAGCTGCAGGTGACTAGGTTGTACTGCAAGGCTCCATTCTAAACCAACAAACAAATAAACAAAAGATAAAAAAAAAAAAAAGTCATCAGTTCATAATACTGAAGTATGTAACACCCTATGAGTAATAATTATTCACTGATTACATTTTTTATCTGTATAAAACAATCTAGGAATTTTGATGATTCAGAACTGGGGAAGTCATGGAGTAAATGGAATCTGAAGAGAAGATAAGCAATTCTCTTAAACTGAAAGACACAGAAGCAGTTTGAACTTGCAGTTTAAAAAGAAATAGGTAAAAGGGAGATTCATAAATACAAGGAAGAAAATATCCTGCATTTCTGAATTCCATGATGCTTTTCTAAGATAAAAAATTCTTTTAAACTCATGTCTGATTTTTCCTTACATTTAGTTCCAAAGTGTTAAAAAGGTTGCTTTCAGAAAAGCCCTGGGCTTGCACTGAAACTGTGATCTTCTGTGAGATGCTTGAATGTCCGACGAATGGCAATGTTGCAAAAGATATTTCACAAGACCAATGCCATTTCATTTCAATTTCTTGCACCCTTGGCTTGCTGTTGGCTACCAGCCATCCCTGTCAGAAGTGAAGCTTAGAGCTCCAGAAAACAAAATGCAAAAGAATATAGGGAAGCAGGAATCCTACTGAAAGCACATGAACCAGATTTTTAAAGTTCAGAAGAAAGAATAGGTACAAGAGGTTATTAACAGAGTCAGAAAAATTAAGGCAAAGCTAGAGAAAAGGGTAAAAGAAAGTGAAAAACTAATGAGAAGTAACATTAAGAAGGCAAATGTGTTAAAGATCTTTTCTGTCTGTTAGTCTATAGCCAAAAGATTACCTTGGATTTATATACCTAACAACAGCTTGGATAAGAATGGAAAGGCAACAGGTTGGAAAGTATCAGTACTTGATAATTTGAAATAGGCATAACCAAATGAAATTCATCTTCTGATACATTGAGGATTTGGTCTAAGAAAAGCAGCCAGTTAACTCTGAAAGCTGTTGAATGGATGGAGGTGGTTCTGGAAGATTAGATATAGTGAAAGGGGATTTTTTGTTTGGTTTTTCTTTGGGTCGTGTACACCATGAGCTGTCACCATATGATTAAGAGAACCTGTGTCTGATTCCCAAAAAACTGTTGAAACTGATAGTTTTTGAACCAACTAGGAATTAACACACTGAAAAATATCAACATGTCCTTGTCAAGAATGAGTTATTTCAGAATAAGGTAGTTCTTCTTATATATGAAACACTATCTTACAATTTTAGTAGAAATCTTCCATGGTGCTGTTAAAATGAAGTTAAGGAAAAAAAAATACAATACAAATGTGAAGAATTGAAGGAGAGATACAGCTTACTGGAAAGCTGTATTCATGGTTTAACATCTTCACGTTTACTCAGTGTTGCAAAGCAAAGTGCAAGAGACTCATCCATTCTGTAATAAAGTAAGCTTGAGCTCCTGCAATAGAACAGCTCAGATCCAAGTCTTTTTAAGATTTTCTATCGTACATGTACCTGTGATTGCATCACTTGTGATTTCAATAACCTACTGACTCTGGGAAGACACTGCTTTAGAGGGGGTCAGGAATTAGATGAAGTTCTGCTTGTGCCATGATTTTGCCAGTTACTTGAAATACAACAGTAATCTAAAAAATGTGGATGTCTAATTAAAAACATTAGTGTTTGTACTCTTCTTGTGAAGAACAGCTCACGGCAGTGACACACCTGAGCCTACCTGGTGGCTGAGGGCAGTTGCCCAAAATTAGACTCCATTTCAAGGTACAAAGTTGATCAGTCTCTTCTTTTCATACTTCTGAGGGGCCACAAAGCAGGATGGGATAGAAAAAGGAATATGGACTTGTACCTTCCCCTTCAGAGGCCACTCTCTGCTTCTGTGGCTTGCTTTTTGTCTTAGTCTCTAACTCATGTGAAAGCACAGAGGAAACAACATGATCCCCCATTTTTTGTTTGTGCTAAGAATTTTAGGATGACAAGTAAGACCATTAAGCTCCATTTTGAATGTGGCTGTGCCAAAGTAAGGATTCTGTAACCATATTGGTTCAGGCTAAGGAGTATTTTAGTTATATAACAAATGTACAATGCAGTGTGCCAAAAAATAGCTTACAGTCATGTGGAGCTTTCCTTTGCCTGTTGATAATTTAAAAGACTGACACTAATGAGGTCCCTTGATAAGCAAAGGCAGAACTAAAAGCATCCTAACTTCAAAAAGGATTTTGTTCCTCAAATATTAAAGGGATGCAGAGGAGAGAAAGGGCTCATAGTTGTGGAATCCCATGAGTTAAGTCGAACTGCTTGAAGATTAAAAACCATATCTGACCTTGTATCTCAGATATATAAATGATGGAAAATCTGTTCAGAGGAGATTATTGTCCCAGTTTCTGTAGAATTTCTAAGGGAACTTCCCACAGGGGACATTGTGGCTGAAGTTTGATAAGGCCAGACATTCCTGAGGATCATGTGAATGATATGTATGACTTTGTGAGCATCAGGCAGGAGTTTTTCCCACATGTAAAGCCTGGTAAGCATCAATGAGGAAAAAGAAAAAACATCAGTCATGCTTCAGTAAGGATTTTATGGAACTTGCAGGGACCATGATAATATCCTAATAATAAAGCCATAGGAAGATTTAAAATGCTAAACCAAGATAAAATACAATGGACAATATAAAAAAGAAAGATAGGCCAAGAAAAACAGTGATTTCCAAGGTGAGATTTTACTGCCCTAAAATTACTATGGGTTTCTCACTGCCTCTCTAAGTTTTTGCCAGTCTATGGGTAATGTGAGCATCTAATATCCAAAAGTCCTGGCTGCTTATGGGTGTCTGATCCTGGGGAAAAGTGCTTCTGTGCAGGTACATCACACACTCATAAACCAGGTGATTGTCAAGGACTTGGTGTTCTTTGTTTTCAGCCATTGAATCTCCTCTGCTGTGTTTCACAGCCCCTGCACGAGCCTGCCCAGGTACCAGGAGTGCCTTCCTCAGTAGTTCAGTGTTTATCCATGGGACAGAAATAGTGTAAGAGTGTGAGAATGAGGCTGGTGAGAAGGTGTATGTGCTTGACGTGGGAATGACTGGAAGGCTTGGTTGGCGTAGGGGGAGGAACAGAGACAAGCTGCTGGTTTTCAGTAGTAGGAAATAGCTGGTAAGGGAGTAGGTGTGGCAGTGTGGGGCTGAGCTCTTAGCTGGGGCTGTGGTCTGGTGGGAAGGGCAGAAAGAACATTATCGTAGAATAATAAGGGCTGGAAGGGGCCTCAGAAGGTCAACTTGTCCAGCCTCTACTAAAAGCAGCATTAAGTTACATGTTAGGAGAGACTGCTGCTGAATTCTCAGAGATCCTCATCCAGGCTAGGGGAAGGTGTACGGATCCCAAAAGGGAAAGGGCTGAGTTGGATCCATGCTGCAACTTGAAATGCAGTTGGACAGAAATGAACAGAAATTGGGCATGTGGGGCACCCCTCTTTCCTAAGTGGGTTTATGAGCTATCATGGAGCCAGCAGGGACTGGCCTTTAACTTCTATGCAAGTAAAATAAGGAGGCTGGCTAAATTTATGAAAATACACTTTTGCTAATCAGTTTTGGAAAAAAAAAGTTATTCCTTTATATGGGATAATATAATATAGAAGAAATTAAGTGTTGTGTTCTGCAGGAAGATCCCAGTCCCAAAGTGGAATCTTGGAAAGTTTACCTCTGCAGATCACATGTTGCAAAATCATAAGCAATTTGGAAAGAAAAAAAAAAATTCAAATTCTAGGGAAAATGCAACTCTATTCTTAAATCTTGAGTATCCCTTGTCTTCTCTTGAGGCTTCTCAAATTCACTTCAGTATCCAAATCTTTGTTGACTTGTGTTGTGATTTTATGAAGCTGATCAGTGTCTTGCTCAAGTTGGAAGGAAATTTCTGCTTCCCTGAAGGGGAATCAGAACACATTTTGGTTAGGTATATAAAAAAAATGTAAAACACCCCCAAAAATACAAAATATTAACTATTTTCCTGGTAATTAAAGGCAGATCTGGGTAGCTCTGATGTCCTAGATTTAGTTACCACATCAAAGGGACTTGAGGGGTGTTAGCAACAAGATCCTGAAGTGTTTTTTGATGCTTATTTTCTTATAAAATACAGACCACTTAGCTACAATTTTCATAATAATCCTTCTGCCATTATGGTAATTCTCAAATAACTTTGTCCTTAGAACTTTTTCACTCTTGCTCACATAAAACTCTCATACTTGAGAGAGTCCTGCAGATGACTGCAAATGGACAAAAATGAAGGGTTTGCACACCTTCTATGTCTTTTCTTGGGAGGCCAAACTGCAGAGGACGTGGCTGTAGCCAGCTGTGGGTTGGCCTCTTCTCCCAGGAAACTAGTGGCTGGATAAGAGGACATAGTCCTAATCTGCCCCATGGGAGGTTTAGGTTGGACATCAGGAGGAGTTTCTTCACAGAAAGGGTGATTAGATGTTGTAATGGGCTGCCCAGGGAGATGCTGGAGTCACTCTCCCTGGCGTGTTTAAGGAAAGACTGACGAGGCACTCAGGTGCCATGGTCTGGTTGCCATGGGGAGGTTGGGTCATAGGTTCGACTCCACGATCTCAGGTGCCCTTTCCAACCCAAATGATCCTGCCATTCTATGGCTAAGATGTCCCTATATATGCTACCCTTCCTATGAGAATGGAGTGATTATATGCCACAGGACTGGTCATAATGTTTAAAGGCATTAAAAAATGAAAACCTCACGTGTTTTCTTGCTTTGTAGTTAGTTATCAAAACCAGTGCACAGTTTTATGACTTAGATTTGAAGAATTACTGTCCGTCATTTTTTAGGTTCCCAGTTTTACGATTATCTATTTTTAATTTGGAAGGGAAACAAATGGAATCCAGAGTCTTAAAGTTTAGCATAAATGGGTAGGATTTTCACTACTTGGAAAGTGCTAAATGCCTTTTCCAAGGTCAGAGTTTCCTTGCAGTTTGGAAAATCTCAATGCCAAACAAAGAATTTAATTTCCAAGAATGTATGTGGCAAACAATATGAACAAGGAAAATCTCTATCTAACTGATCAAAGAACTTGTACATAGTGATAGATTTAGCTTTCATATTGATAACAAATTTGATTAGGGAGAAGTATAATCATGGGATGAAAAAAATGGGGCATAAACTCAATTAGAATTAGAATTGATATGAATAATTGAAAATTATGATTACACTTTATTGTATCTATCAGTCACAAGGAAATTCACTTCTCCTGACCTCTGCTCCATCTCTGGTTTCTCTATTAATAGAGGATTAGGATTCCAGATAAAGAAAGAGCCATGAACATACTCACAGGAGTAGCAATAAACTCATAGAGTATTCAACAAATTGAGACAACCCCTGTTCAGCTTTTATTATATAGTCAATGTTGGCAGGTAGGCAAAATGCCTGCTCTTCCAAAGGACATGGGTCAGATCTCTAACAGGCTGCAGAGAGGTCTTCCTCTGCAGCCCTCACATCTGCATCTGTGCGCTTACCTTCTAACAAGAAGAGAAGGGAAACAACTCCATGTAAGTAAAGGAACCCTTTTTCTTTGACTTGGTATTCATCTCTTGCAAAAGTCCATGTAAATTCTTGCTGGAATGTTTCTGCTTCCAAAGGAGGCAAGCAGGGCTTTCAGATTTTCACGCTGAATCGTGATCATACTGTGATCTTTTTAAGATATCACATGATGCAGCTACAGAATGCTCTCTGATCTGAAATACTTGTTGCATTAGCACATTATTACTCCACAAACCAGAATACTGCTTTCTCTAATCACTGATATTGTAATTAAAAATAAATTAAACCCTAGCTATACCTATCTGAAAAAAACTGAAGGGGTGCAGAGGTTTTTTTTAAAGCCTGTCTTCACTAAACAGAATGAGAAATAAACAGCTGTTTACTACCCCCTTTGCATTTTGAATCCAAGCATTTAGTTTTATAACACTTTTTTTTTACTTCCACATTTATTAAAATAGTTTCCTTTGCTAAAAGCCTTTGTGAATTTATGTTTAAAAAATTGTATTTACTTTTGATTATGCAATGACACCAAAAACTAACTTTCCAGAAAAAAATCTAATTTAGTGTTAAACATTGTGTATACGCCAGAAGAAAAATGCAATACCTTGATCTGGTGAAACGTATTATTTGCTCTAAATAAACGTATTTAGCAAACTCTTTGACAAATGAGCTCATTATCAATGCAATAATAGGATAAATATATTATTAAAAGATATAAAAATACTATTTAAGATAACTATTTCTGTCTTTGTAAAAAATATTGTTATAGGCATTAAACCTGACTTTCATTCCCTCTACATTTCCCCCAGTTTCTTAAGGATCAGGTTTAGATACTAGGAATTGAAAGGAGACATTGAAAAATAGATTTTTTACACCTGGGCTAGTGGAAGGGAAGTAATTTATGAAATCACTGTCTGAACTGAATTATGGCCTCCTTCTCTGCTACTTGCATTAGGCCCTCTAGTTTATAAGTCATCACTGCTAAAAGCTACAATCTAATAATAATAGTAATAACACTAGTACTAGCACTACAAGCTTCAAATGATGTTCCCTTTGTGTTTGGTCTTACAGAAACACAGTCGAAAAATAGATGCTATTTTTTCTCCCATTTCACATCAATGAGTCACAATACATTTAAGCAAATATCCAGTGTTCTCCGGAGACAGGGTTTGCTACTGGAGTGCGGCTTGGGGCACCCTAACTACATCTGAATAACTCTTTACTTGCACCCTGCACTTTCCCCTGTCTCCCACTGCTTTCACTGTCCATGTCAGACACCTCTTGCAGCATGTGCAGGACACATGCCTTGGCTTTCTTTGAGAAAAGGGGTGCAGGAAAGGGAAGAGGAGGTTGTAATCTTTGTGGTTTCACTTAAAATGGAAGAGGATCAACAGGGGAGCTGTCAAGGATTGAGTGCAGCTGTGTTTGTTCAAAGATCCATCCACAGCATCTCATCTCCAACCCATGATCAGTGGGAGGTGCTTATGGTGGAGTACAAAAGCAGAAAAGCACACTCCAAATAGTCACTTGGTTCTTTTAACACAATTAACATCCTCTATACTTCATAGCCACTGGTGGTGTTTTTCTGGTTTTCCCCCACACCAGAAAACGTTCAATATCTCTTAAACCTCCAGGGTCTCTAAAATCTCATCAGTTCTTGTGAGAAGAAGCTACATATCTTAAAGCTACCCTTTGTGAAGTATGTGGGGGTTTCTTGGTTATGATTTTTAAAATTTTAAAAATCTGAAAGCACTACACTCAATTTCCTTTGCTGCTCGCTGTTACTGAAAGAGACACAGAACAGCTTCCTAACCTCTGCAGGGCATGATTGATTGCGTAGGTCTCTAACATATTTTCTCCACAGTCACTTCTGCAACTAAGAAAAAAAAATCACATTTTAATAGCTCTTCATGGACAAGACCAAAGCAATATTCTGATAATCCTCATCTTTCTATTACTTTTTTTCTTTATACTCTTCCTTGAGCAATTTGAACTTCACAAGTTTCCTGTTGGCTCACTTTTCTGGTTGTCATGGTCTCTCTGAGTGGGAGCCCTGTTTCTTGGAAATGCAATATTGCTTGCTCTTCCTAACACCCGCTGGCTCAGCATCATCTGCAAGCTTGTTAAGCGTGCATGCTGTCCTACCATAGAGACTGTTTATAGAGAAGATCAAAGCTGTCCAGTCACTTTTCCTCCTCTCCTAATGATTTTCAAAGATTCAGAAGGTGTTTTCTTTTATCTTTCTCAAATATATCGACATTTAAAGTTGTTTCAGGTGATTCTCTCTGTAGTCTGCAGTGGAATATTAAAATGCTTCCATATGTTGGAAGATTTTTCTATTTTATCTATCACCCAGTTGCAATTTTCATTGTAATGAAGATGGAGGTGATAGAGGATAGTCTTTCTGTTGACCACAGGTTTGGATGTGGCTTGCCTTTCTGAGGTATACTGCCTGAGAAATTCAGTAGAATGTAAAAACATGTTTCAGATCCTATATTAGGAAGTAGGCTCATACTCCATACCAGTATTATACTCTCAGTTTTAAAGTGTGGTATCTTTATTATATGTTTTATAGGAAGGGAAAGAATAATTTGCTGCATTAGATTGAAAAAATAAGAGGTATCTTGAACTAAAAAACCTCAAACAATTGAATTAAAATTATTGATGCATATTAAAAAAGAAACATATATAAGAAAAATACTATAAGAAAAATTAATATAAATAAATATTAATAAAATACTGTAATAAAAAATATGATAAATTGAGAGATGTGTTTCCTTAAAATGTTCTCTGAATGTCCTTTAGTCTTCTTGTGCTCATCCATTTGTTTTATATTATAAAGGGATCTTCTAACTATTGGACTAAACTTACTGATTGCTACTTAATGTTCAAATGATCTTCCACCAACAGAATCAAGTTGTGGCACAAAGAGCTTCTCCCTTTTGTTTACTGCCCTTATATTTTAGTTTTCTGCCAGCCTGTATCTTGTTAGGCTCAAACCAATTTCTCAAGAAATAGAATAGAAAGGAGATCCTGTTATGTTGCTAAATACATATAACAAAAAATAGATGAATTGAAATGGGTGGCCAGAATTATAGCAATATTCTAGACGAGCTTGTACATAATAGCATTTGAAGAAGAAAACTGGAAATAGTTTGCCTGATACATCTTAACGTTTTATTTTCCTCTTCTATAACTTCTTCAGGCTGGTAGTTCGCAGTTTGACTAACCAGACACTTCTTTGTCCTCCAGTCTTACAGCTAGTTTCTGAGGTTTTTGCTGTTGGTTCACCAATAAATGACGGGAAACCGCTGTACTTTGATACGCAGCATATTGTCTCATTTCTATTCATCTGTTGTCTAACCCTTGCAGTTTGTTTTGTTCCATTTCTCTTCTTTGATGAAGTGTTCCTGGTGACTCTTAAGACTTTCTCCTGGCCCCTGCTGTCCTGGCAGATCAGAGGAAAAAAATTGCTCTTTCCCCAAGGGCCAAGCAGGCAGTTCTGAATGCTCCACTCTACCCTGAAAATCTAGGTCTCTCACATTCATTCCCCTTGGTTTTGACCTGTACTATTTCTTTTCTCCTTTAATTTCTTCCCAAATCCAAAGTTCTACCCCATGACTTCATCAGAACAAGGTGAAAACAAAGCAAACATTCAAAAATATGCCAGGGTTTCCGTGGGCTGCATCGTGCCTAGAATTGGCACAAAAGTGATTTCTAGGAGCACAGGAATTTTAGCCAACATTCATTGTCTCCAGAAGTGTAGGTAGGTTTGTTGTTCTGAGACACCACCAAGAAACATCCAGAGCAGGGAGGGTGAGCAATAGCAGAGGGTGGTGGTAGTGCAGGTGGGGTTCTGTTCTCCCAGTGAGGTCACAGCCCCCCCATATCTGAGCAGGATGGGTCATAGCAGGGTGCCACCAATGCAGAGGGATTCATGAGGTCCCCTATCCCATCAGGGATTGCAGTTAGGAGGAGGTGCATCCAAGAGGAAAAGGAGGCAGGGCAGAAGACAAGTTAATAGGTCTGAAGTCAATCCAGAGACAGAGAATGAGATACCTACAACTACAGGTATCACAGACAAAGTGGAGTAAGCAACAGCCATAGCAGATCCAGGGTTTATTTAAGGAAGAAAAAAAAAAAAACCAGAAGCTGAGAGAATAGATCTCTTACTCTATTTGATGAGTACATACTTGTTGGCTTCCCTTGCAGAGCTGTGCTCACTAAAACCTATGCAGTCTATGCACAGGTGGTTTTGTCTTGTGGTTTTTTTTTCATTAATCAACAGATTCAGAATATGCTGCTTTGGTTTAGTTCAATTTTTACCAAAATTTACAACAATCCTGTGTTGGTTTTTGCTAGCAGGTTCCTGACAGAAAATTCAAAAGTTCAGTTTCAGCTAGTCATCACAACAAAGTACCTGCAGCCTGTAAAGCATTAGTAGTTTATGTTATGTTTTTCACCTACAAAAACATCACAGCTCAGTCTAGAGCTGAGGGCCTAAGCCTGAGCTTAAATGGAATTCCGGGACCAATTTGCAGAGCTTGTGTGGGTGGAGATCCCAAGTGAGCCTGGTCAAAGCAATTTAAGCCTATTAGTGCACTCATGGCCCTGCATTCATGTATCACCTAAAAAATCTTCTAAAGTTCTTCAAACAACCAACTCAAAGTATTATTGGTAAGCTAAAATTTTCTGCTCCATTTTATCATTGCCTTTAGTGTTCCCTTCTTATGAGAATTTCTTCCTGAATTTTCAGCTCTATTCATCTAAAATGAAGAATTAATCTGCATATATTCTAGAGCAAACACTGGCTGAAGTCACCACTCGCTTCTTGGTTTTACATGTGATATTTCAAAGTATGCTGTAGCAAGGGATTCCAAACCACAGTCAATTGGGGTAGCCAAGTGAATTTTAGCAGACCTCACAGCTCACTCAGCTTCAAACACACATGGCCTTGAAGGATCTTCCTCTGAGTTCATTTTGATCTGGTCAGATGCAAGACACTTCCCAATCGGGAGCTATGTAGGTATAATGCACTGGGAGTAATGGCAAAGCAATTTATCTGTGCATGATAAACTAGTCTGGACGTAATTTTTTTCTGAAAGTATTCCGTCCTCTAGAAGATGCTGATACTAGATTTTCCAATCTAGTAAATAAAGGAAGACAAGGTGCTCATTAAAAGCAATGCTCCATTCACCTTGGCCACATGCTGTTTATAAGCAACTGTAGTGTATTATTATGCCAGTGACAGCAGTAAATCCTTGGAGAAATGTTCCTGTGAAAATACAGTACACATATGTCTGCAAGACTGACAATCACCACAGTGATTAACATAGAGATACCCTTATGCTAATCCCTTAGTACAATTTTTATTGCATCAGTCTCCTTCCAGCTCTGGATAAACTTTGCTTATATATTTGTCTGAAAGAAAACAAATAAAACCAATAGTATCTTTAAAAAAGAAATGTTCCATTTCTAGAAAGAAGAAAGTCAGGAGAGTGCTGTGATTTCAGCTTTACCAGACAGCTGATGGAATAATTTCTGCATGATGTAGGATCCACATGCAGAGTACAGCTCAGTAAGCAATACTTAGCGTGACAGATAATTTCTGTCATTTGGCTCATCATCAGCTGGGAATTGTGATTCTTAGCTGGCTGGCCAATTAGAGTAAGTATATTTTTTGTGAGTGGCCAGCTCACGCCCTCCAGACCATCAGCATGTCAATACACTTATCTGTTTTCCATTTCCTGGTGCTCCAGGAAGTGCATGTGTAGGATCTTGTCTCCGTGTGGGTCTGTTGGGGTTTTGCAGGCAATTGAACCTGTCAGTCCATACAATGCTATGTAAAAAAGCCTTTTTTTGGTTATTTGGATAGGGAAAAGGGACAGCAGATTCTGAGGGGAGGGGAAGAAGGAAAACACACTGTAGTAAAAAAGATGATGCTGCCCACTGTGGGTAAATTAAATGTGTTTAAAAGTTCAACCACTTGTTCTATTTGATATGTGTGGGCTAAATTCATGCAATTGTCCCTTCATTAGATATAAATGGGTATAAAAAAGGCAATTATTTCAGAGTAAAATAATTTCAATCTTTAGATAAAATTAGGAAACAGAATGTGTCTTATCCTGGCTTTCTGAACAATTTTAGCAATTCCACTTTTAATATTAGAAGGTAATTTTCCTTTATAATTGCAAATATTTCATATTAAATAAATTCTTTCTTCTTGTAAAGAAACCAGTTTTATCATATAGAAATGGTAGAGAAATTATAATTTTGCCACTCTTTATATGTTAAAATACATGCATTGCTATAAATATGGCTGCTACAGACCTGGTCTAATGCGGTGATTTTTACAATTCAGCTCATCTGTTCTTGATACATTCAGTAATACTTTAAGCATCAGCTTTACATGGCCTACAGTATTCCTGTGCGTGGAGAAGAAAGATTACTATTTTGNTCAGTAATACTTTAAGCATCAGCTTTACATGGCCTACAATATTCCTGTGCATGGAGAAGATTACTATTTTAGAACTTGCAAAAGCAATAGCTGATGAGATGTCACAGAATCATACAGTCATAGGATGGTTTGGGTTGGAAGGTACTATTAAGTTCACAGGGACACCTTCCACTAGACCAGGTTACTCAGAGTCCCATCCATCGTCTCCTTGAACACTTCCAGGGAGGGGCATTCACAGCTTCTCTGTGCCTCACCATCCCCACAGTAAAGAATTTCTTCCTAGTTACTAATCTAAACCTACCCTCTTTCAGTTTGAAGCTATTGCCCATTTTCCTAACACTACATGCCTCTCTACCAAGTCCCTCTCCAGCTTTCTTGTTGGCCAAATTAAGGTACTGGAAGATGGTCTAAGGTTTCCCCTGTGCCTTCTCTTCTCCAGGCTGAACAGCCCCAGCTCTCTCAGCCTGTGCTGACAGGAGGGGTTCTCCAACTCTCTGATATCTTCATGGCCCTCCTCTGGACTTGCTCCACCAGTTCCACATCCTTCTTATGCTGGGGGCCTGAGAGCTGGGCACAGCACTCCAGGTGGGTTCTCACAAGAGGAAAGATATCCCTTAGCTGCCCTCTCCTAGAGTTTTCATTTCCTCAACACTTGAATATACACCTTGTATATTCATATACAAATATACAAATCTGTATTTGGCATAATGGATGGCAGAAACCCCTGTCAGGACAGAGAAGATAAGAATGTGTATGTAGGTGTAGACAAAAGATGTAGTATAGAAATGAAAAAGAAGGGGGGGAAAGTCAAGATGAATGTGGTTAAGCACTGGAACAGATTGACCAGAGAGCTGATGGAATCTCTGCCCTTGGAGGTTTTCAAGAATGAGCAGGGCAAGGCCCCAGGCAAGCTGATTTAACTTAGGAGATCAGCCTGCTTGGTGACAGGGTCAGACTGGGTGGCCTCTGGAGGTCACTTCCAGCCTAAGTCTCCTGTGATTTTTCTGAATCAGCATTACCAAACAGTAGCCTTCTACAGAAGTTAACTATTTTCTTCAGCAGACTATCTAGCTGCTTGTTTTATCTCACTAGCTCCTAATGTGGTTCCTCAGTTATGTCAAATTAGCAAAATTAATATTCCTTTGCACACACAGTTAGCCTTGTTCACATGCCATAATTATTTTCACTTCCCACCTTGAAATCTAGGCAGACATCTCAATGATTAGATGCTATCGCTCTGTTTTTAGTGTCTGACTGTGCTTTTGAACATCTTTGTTTCAAGGACAAGATACTGACTTCTTGTTTGTGGAACATTGCACAAGCATGTAGCTTAGTCTAGGGGCATTTCCAATGAGTCAGGTTAATGGGAAACAGGAAAGAAAGCAATTTCCTCTTGCTCCTTGGCTCTTCTCCATTTTTCTTTTTCTCCTCCCCCTCCACATTTTGAGTCATCTGCAGGTTTAAAATCAACCCCTAAATTCTTTGTTCTCTCTTTTCCTAGAGGTTCTTAACCCTTGTTTCATTTCTGGGGCTTGCTGTTTCGCTTTGCAACAACACTTCCCAGAGGCAGCAGGAAAAAATGAAAAGAGATTTACAGTGATGATGCAATTAGCTATAAAGGAATAGATCTTACTTAATTCATCCAGAAGTTTCCTTGGGAAGCAGTAATGTCAGCTATCATATGCAGCAATCTCCCAACATCTTGCATTTTAATTTTTTTGGTGCTTGTTTTTTAAGGAAAGACTCTTGGGTGGATTTTTTCCCATAATACCAATTCTGGTATTACCATTACCATTTCAATTTCTGTGTGCTTACTCTCAGTCTACTGCAATCTATGCAATTTTTGAAACTACCCACATTCTATAGACAATTGGGTTAATCAGAGATTTCAGATGAGGGTACTAAATCTTGACAGTATGAATAAGGTTTCCTTCAACTACGAGATGCAAATGATAATTCATGGGAGTCAGAAGCCCAAAGTCAGTGTTTTCCTGAGGGTGTGTTTTTCACCATGCTGATAAATCCCACCAAGTACTTTTGTAGTGTACAGTTATATATATGACAACTGCATCATTGACATAAATGATGTTTTTAAACTGTACAGGTTGCACATCCTGGTCACCTGCTCCTGAAATCCCTCCTGTGGGAACCAATACAAATGTTCCCTTGTAAGTGACTGCTGAATGGAATCACTCTTAGAGTGCTTAACAATTCACATTTATAAGAGAATTTAGTCTTGCAAATTCTACTTTATTGAATAGAATATGTTCCTATTGAAAATGGATAGGATGAATGGGATTGTCCAATATTTTCAGGTTCAGTTCACAACTGAGAGAGCCTGTAGTTAATGAAAATTCAGTCACTATATGAATGCTGCTCTTCAGCTTCCCAATACAAAATCTTACACCTTCTTTGACATTGGTGTGCTGTGTAAATTGGGGCGTCCTTCATATCTACCTATAAAGATGTCTCAATTTCCAGTAACGTGTCAGGGCCCTGACAGGCTTCCCTTGTTCTGGGAGCTCAGCTGACTGCGCTCACGCCCAGCTCACCGATGGAAGTTGCACTGAAGAAACCAAGAGCAAGACTCTACATGGGTGCCCACTCCTTGCCTTGGGAGCTGCCTTTATGCTAAAATTCTCTCCCTTGTTCTCCACCAGTCCCAGAATTTTTAGGATTGATTTGTACTTAACTTGAAGAGCCAAGGAAAACTACTCCTTGTTACCTGGCCCATGAAATGAAATGGGGAATTGTGACTTCAGTGCGCACTCGAGGGCTCACCTCTTTCAGAGAGATGTGCTTTTAAAAGTCATGCAGACAACAATGACATTGACATGGTCTTTAAGCAAAACAAAGCATTTTAGTGTTATGTAATTTGGATTGCATGAAAATCAGCTCTTTGCACTAGTCATAATTTGTATGTTCGCCCTAATATCCCAGCGGTGCCATTGAGTTTGTTTTTCCTAGTCGCTGTGAGGTGTAATTCTTGTGCAGCCACTGGAAAATCCAGCAGTTATATAAGACATTTTAAAAGTTTCTCTTTGAACTCTTCCTATCTGTCTTATTCTATCTGTTTGTAACTGGTAATTATGAGTTCACGCTGATCTACAATTTCAGTTTCCACAGCAGTGCTTTTTAAAAGTTATTTGGTTTTAGTCTGTCTTATTCTTCTCCAGTAATATATTTCAAGGTTTGGGTGTAACACTGAAATATTCATAAAGTTCTTAACCAGTTGCAAATTTTTGGACTGTATTATAGTAATGGAAGCTGCCTGAGTGACAAATGAAGCACAGCAGAGCAGAAAGAGAGGTGAAGGGAGAGCAAGAGAACAGAAGGGAAAAAAAATATACAAAACTGAGGACAAAGGAACAAGAGATGTGCAGATTGTGACAAAAGAAAACTGGAATAAGGAAAGGTAAAAAACAGTGAGGAGAGGCAGAGAAACATTAAAAATTTAGTATGATTCTTTGGTCGCTGCCTAACAAATAGGTTAGCAAAATGTCAATTTTTATCCAATCTCATACCCATATGTTTGACACACTACAGTAGCTGAAAGACTATCATGCCAAGTGTAATACTTAGGTTTCTGTGGAAAACAAAAAACTTAAGGTCAAATACCAGATGATAAAATGAAAAAAAATTCTTGTTGGGAAACTGCCATCAAAACAATTAGAGGAGTTATCTGAATGCAAATTCTTATAGACTAGAGTTCACACTAGTTGAATTTTAGGAAGTGGTGGAGGAGCACTTTCTTTAGGATCTGTTTCTTTGGATAACCACCCCAAACTGAATGGCCTGCTGTGTTTGAAAATCAACTTTTTACTGATTAACAGTTGCACTTGTGTTAAAGAATAAATCAGATGTGTTTAGTAGGACTTCCCTTCCTTTGCAGGCTGTTCATCAGCATTAATGCTATTTCTATTTTTCAATTTCTCTGCTATTGTATTCCATGGTTTTAGGGGCTTCAATGTTTTGTTTGTTTTCCCTCTGGGATTATTATCACCTCCTTGGTTCTGGCAGCATAAATTCACATGTAATATCTCTAAGATAGATTTACGGAAATGATCCTAAGGATTTTTGACACATTGAAAACAACAATAATTTAAGTATTTAAGCTAATGAAAAAGAGCTGGTTGCTGTTATTCCTTGAACAGCCCCACTGGAGTCAGAATGTCACATCTTGGTGAGTTTTCTTCTTACAGTTAGCATTCCTGTTTTAAAATGCTGGTAAATGGGTGAAGGATTTCTGCTTTTGACATCTTACTAAGAATTTAGAAACAGTCTGTTTGTTGCAAATTGCATCTGCCTCTTAGGTTTAAACCTAAATCCAAGTGGCACATTTAGGAGGTGTAGCCCTGAGACAACTTGATTACAGTGACGAGTGCTTGTAACTACAGGGCTGTGTGACTATGTGTCCGTACTTAATAGCCTTTTGGTCCAGCTATTAGTACTGAACTTCTGTGGAAACACAGCAGTTTGTACTCACTTCAAAAATGTGATGTAGAACAACTTTGCCACACGATTTTGCACTTTGTGTCATATCAGAATTTTGTCTACCAGTGATCATAAATAAGACAGGAGGTAGACCCTAGATGATGGACATGCATTCATAGAGATACAACTTATACAACTGTTTAAATTGTGACTTGAGAATCTTCCTTCATATTTAGATTAACACTACTGTAATCCATGTTTCCATGTAATCCAATAGCACAAAGCTTTGTGCACCTCCAGAGAACATCAACATGCTTATACTAACAGTAACCCACAGGTTTAGCTTATCTGTTAGAGCTCTGAAACAATTGCTGATTGAAATTTCTGATCCATTTGTAAGCTCTGTGTGTGAATTGGCTTTTAAATCAAGTCAAGGAACAGGAATGAAGGAATAACAGAAAAATTCCAGTTTGCTTTTTTTCCACATTCACTGATGTCATATTCTTCTCCAGGAGAATATGGATATCAGTGAACAGAACTTCTTTCCTGATTAAGATTTAAAGGCTGCAGTCAGAGGACATCATTGCAACTGGCTGGCAGTGGAGCAGTCAATACTCCCAGTCATGTGCTGCTTAAGCAGTGCATGGGAGAAGTGGTGATCCCAGGATGGGCTTCAGTCTCAGAGATTGCACCCCAGTAGCAGTCAACTGGAAAATACTGACAAATAATGTCATTACTTGAATTCTACTCCATGTCCTTGATGACTAACTCAGGGTCATAGAAAGGTCTTCACCACTATACTATTTCCTATTAAAATAGGCCATACGAGCTTGAAATAAAGAAGGCTCACTTTTATTTTAAAAAGAACTAGTTGGAAGATGACAAGCTATTATTGTCCTGACCACTCTCTCCTACCCTCTCTCATTTCAGTCATGTGTATATGGGAAAGCCAATCTGGTTTCCTTCCTCTTTTCAATCTCACACTCATATTTCTGTGTTGGGTTTAGTGTATCTGTGTTGTGTAAAGAAGGGGGCAGGGTTGGTCAGGAGAGTGTTCCCTTTCTGTTGTCACTAGTTCACCATGTCTCACTTGTACACACTGAACTCTTACTGATCCAGAGACAACAGGAACATCTTGTATTATGTATTTAGGAAACTCACTGGGAAAAGAAAATAGTTGCAGTCATTTTAATAGAGGTAATTTACTACCTTTCACAGAATAAAATACTGCCAATGAAACACAGACTAGAGACCAGGTCCTCTTCTCCCATGAGTACTGAATGTTAGAGATTTCATTATTTTGGCCAAGAAATTGGGAATTTTTCTGCAAAATGGGATAGTTTTAGCAAGGGTTGTTTTCCAGTCTGCTCTGGCTAATGCCTCAGTCATCTTTTAGGGGGCATGCAATGAGCAGTAGAATCCCTTCAACACCATGCTACATACAGGAATGACATGGACCTAGGTCTTCCACACTTGCTCTGAAAACCTGAGAAAAAGAAATATATATAAAAAGGATGACGGGAGAAGGTTTTTGTCTCCGCCTGTACCCACGAGGAAAAATATACTGCAAGAAACCCTCTCTTGCATATTAACAAATCTCAGACTGCATCTACTTTAACAAGTCCTAAGCCTTTTAGAGCAACATTAGTCTTTGTGTTAGCTACATTCTGAACTATTCAGATATGTTAATGCTGAGGCATGTCTAGACATGCCAAGAAGCAAAAATGTAGAGAACTGGGAAATACGAAAGGAAAAATAAACATAAGACTAAATACTAAGAGAAAAATAAACCGTTACAGACATTTTGTTGTTCCAATAGCAGAAAGCAAAAAACCAAAGATTTGATGATTTCAATTTTGGCCATAAAGAGCTGCTACTTATGCATTATTTTACAGAATCACAGAATAAGCTGAGTTGGAAGGGACCCTAAGGGATCATTGAGTCCAGTTCCTGGCACTGCACAACACCATCCTCAGAGTCACACCATGTTCCTGAGATCATTGTCCAAATACTTAAACTCTCAGGCTTGGTGCTGTGACCACTTCCCCAGGGAGCCTGTTCCAGTGCCCAGCTACTCTCTGGGTGAAGAACCTTTTCTAATATCCAGCCTAAACCTCCCCTGACATAGCTTCAGGCCATTTCTTCAGGTCCTGTCACTGGTCACCACAGAGGAGAGATCAGTGCCTGCCCCTCCTCTTCTCCTCATGAGGAAGGTTTGACTGCAATGAGGTCTCCTTTCAGTCTCATCCAGGCTGAACAGTCCAAGTGCCCCCAGCTGTTGCTCATATGGCTTTGCCTCAAGGCTCTTCACAGTCTTTGTTGCCCTCCTTTAGACACTCTCTGATAGTTTAATGTCTTTTTTGTATTGTGGCACCCAGTACTGTCCCCAGCACTCAAGGTGAGGCTGCCCCAGTGCACAGCAGAGTGGGACAATCCCCTCCCTTGCCTGGCTGTGCCTGATGCACCCCAGGACACGCTTGGCTCTCCTGGCACAACAGAGCAGAAAGAGGGCACTGCTGACTCATGTTCAACTTGCCATCAACCAGGGCCCCCAGGTGCCTTCCCACAGTGCTGCTTTCCGGCGTCTCATTCCCCAGTCTGTACCTACATCCAGAGATGTCCCATCTCAGGCACAGAATCTGGCACTTTCCCTTGTTGAACTTCACATGGTTGGTGATTTCCCAGCCCTCTAATTTTTCAAGGTCTCTCTGCAGGGCCTCCCTGCCTTCCAGGGAGTCAACAGCTCCTCCCATATTTGTATCATCTGTGAACTTGCTTAGTATCTTTTCCAGTCCTGCATCCAAGTCATTTATGAAGATGTTGAAGAGCACAGGGCCCTGTGGAACCCCACTGGTGACAGGTCATCAGTCTGATGTCACCCCATTCACTGTAACCCTTTGTGCCTGACCCGTGAGCCAGTTGCTCACCCATTGCATGATGTGTGTATCCAACTGAATGCTTGACATTTTGTCCAGAAGAATCCTGTGAGAGACAGTATTGAAAGCTTTACTGAAATCCCAAAAGGTTACACCAACTGGCTTTCCTTGATCAACTAGACTGGTAACCTTGTTATAAAGTAAAAATCAGGTTTGTTAAGCAGGACTTTCCTCTCATGAAGCTGTGCTGGCTGTGACCAATTACTGCATTGTCTCTCAGGTGTTTCTCAATACCTTCCAGGATAATCTCCTGCATAACTTCAGCAGGCACTGATGTGAGATTGACAGGCTTGTAGTTTCTGGGGTCCTCCTTCTTGCCTGTCTTGAAAATTGGGACAATGTTTGCCAGCTTCCAGTCATATGGGACCTCTCTGTATTCCCAAGACTGATTAAAAATAATCAAAAGAGGTTTTTTTATGTCCTGCTTCCTGGAGTTTTAGTCTGATGCTTATCTTTGTAAGATTTGGTCCTATGTTTGACAGCTCTTCTTAAAAATGTTTCTACAGTAGATTTTTAAAAACAATTTAATACATCTACTCTAAAGTCTTTGGACTACAGTTTCTGAGGTTTAGATGAATCTTTCAATATGCTCAGCATGTTTCTTAGTCTATTCTGAAAGGTAAATTATTCTATATTGGTTTTCCATGGAACAAAGAGACACTGTTTGTTTCCATAGCAAAATCATAGTTCCTTTTCCAGTAATCAGTTTGCATATTTGTACTCATGACAATCTGTTTAAAAGCATAAGAAATAAAGTGTGCTAGCCAAAATAGAAGTGAAGGGCAGTAAAACTACAAATAAATTTCAGAAGATACAGAGGAGAAGGTACAAAGCAGGCTTTAAGTTTTAAAAATGTTGTGAGATTGTTTGTTGGGTGTTTTTTTAACTGATCCATTATTTTCAGAGAGCAAGAATTGTCTGAAATAAAAATAGAATTGTTGATCTTATCCTCTGTGTGATTGTATTGTTTGAATTAGTGCCACACTTTAGACCATGTAGCAAACCAACACAGGCATTTTACTTTCAAAGTGAATATTCCTCTGAGCAACTGTTCTTTTGCCATAACCATTGAATTTCTATTTCAAGATTTGTAAATTTTGAACATTATTATGAGCAAATAGTGAAAGTTAAAGTCACTTAACCCTTCAAAACCTTAGAGAACCTGCTGTCAAGTACAACCATCAGGTGCTCATCACCAGCTTCTGAGAAGGAGCAACTGACAGCTCCAAAACGAGATTTGAGGTTACAGGTAGCCCATGACAGATTATAACATGATTCACTCCAGTCACACAAAAGACAATTTTTGAATAGTGATGTCAGCTGAAATTTGCTGTTTTACAAAATGAAAAGCCAAACAGAAAAACCCTAGCATGAAAGGATCAGACTGCACTAGCAGAAAACAGGCTCTGTGCTTACAGCTGAGGGTAATACAGGCAATCTGCTAAAGCTTTTGCGGCCAGCAGGCTTGCTTTAGGCTTGACTTAAATTTACTGCAGGGCTGATTTAGTTCTGGTTTTGGGAGACCACCTGCCCTTTAGTTAGGAGATGAAGAACATATTTAAACTATCTACTTGATCCTTTCTTTTGAATTGTATTGTAACACATCAAGGAGGGGACTGAGGTGAAGCTCCTGGTTTAGAGCATAAGTAATAGATTTTTATAAAAGACATTACAGTACATTAAAATAAAAGCTTTGGAGGGCAGGAGAATGGTCTGGAGTCTCAGCCAGTTTGCTAACCTCCACTCACACAAGCTACAATCAATCTTCCCTTGAGGCTATTACAAGTACAATTACTCTTATAATTGCTACAGGGATATGTGTGACCAGACCATGCGTGAACAAACAAATGTGGAAGGACATCTCCAAGGTCAAGTAAGCAATAGTAATGATTTTATTAATTACTAAATTCTAAGAAAGGAGGGATTAGAGGATCACAGGACTGGAAGGAATCTCAAGAGATCTTCTAGTCTATCCTGTTCCTCATAACAGCTCAACAGATAAATCTAAGTCACTCCTGATGACTGTCTCCTTAACCTCTTCTCAAGCTGTCCTCCAGCTTCAAATGATGGAGATATTCTTGTGCTATCTGTCCCAGCTGCTTCATTGTTGTGGTCATCACAAGATGTTTTTCCATCCTGAATATTCCTTGTTGCAGTTTACTTCAGTGGCTCTTTCCCATGCTGTATTTATGCAATTTGTTACTCCTCCCTTAAAAGCTTAATCCATATTCACTGTTGCTTTGAAGTCCTGAGAATTAAGTAGCTGATGGATTTGAGTGAAAATATAAGAACTGTATCCACTGTCCTCAGTGCTGAGAGCTGCTACCATTTATGCAGGAGTGACTGACTACAAGTAGCATATGCCTCCCCCACGTTTCCATAGCTGTGCTCTACATTGGAAAAGACTCCTCTTTGATACTTGCAGCTGCAGAAGCAAGCAAACAAACAAGACTCAGATGCATGAGTGAGGAAGTGGATCAGAGGAAATAATCTCAGGCTGATTAGATAGCAGCAACACATTGAATAGATAAGAGGAAAAAAGTTTTGACTTTTTTTTTCTCCAAAAGATCCAAAGATGATAGCATTAAAATTGCACAACGTGACAGAAAAATATGATCTATTTGAATTCATACAGGAGAACATCCCATCATAATGCAGAGATTGCCTGCATGTTTTATCACATGAGAACCCAAATGATTCTATGATTCAGGGACAATGTCAGTCCTTTCTTATAAAGGCTTGACATAAGCCTTTGCATGATTAATGTTCAGTTTCTTGTCACGTGGGCAGGCAGGACTGGTGGAAGTCAGTTCCTATATCCATTTTGATTCTTGGTAATATGAGTAGGAGGAGTAGAGCACGACCATTGCCAGCCTGCTCAGAGGAGTCTGTTGGCAAACAGTTGTCACTTGTTGAATTGCACAACCAAAATCTTACTAGATCAGTAGGATTTTCCAGCCTTGCAGATCGGCTGCACTGCATTGCACTGATTTAATGGGTTTTGCCAGCTCTTGATCTCCAGGCATTCATACCTGCAAAATTTATTTAATGTGACACTTGAGATTTCTCTAACTCTTCATATTTTATTGGGTCAACAGAGACATAAAGGCAAAGCATATATTCTGAGGAGACCTTTTTTCCTCTTTTCAAAATTTATAGGGAGCTTATAAAAAAGATGGGGTCAGGTGCCTGTAGCAATCGAACAAGTTTTAAACTGGAAGAGGGGTGATTCAGAGTACATATAACAAAGAAATTTTTTTACAATGAAGGTGATGAAACACTGGAAGTGGTGTCCCAGAGAAATGGTAGATTCTTCATCCTTGAAACAGTCAAGGTTGCCTTGGACAGTAGTCTGAGCAGCCTGAGATAGTTGGAAGATGTTGCTGATCGTTGCAGGGGACTGGACATTTAAAAGTCCTTTCAACCGCAAACCACTTTATGATGTTCCACAGTGGAAACAGACTTTATATTAAACTAAATCATATTATCGTAATTTTCCCCCAGCTGATATAAACTGATCAGCTGAGAGACAAAACTTTGGTGGTTCCTAGATTTGCAAACTAAACAAGTCCTATGCTAATAAACCTCTGTCTTCCAAAACAGGGTCCCCATAATCTGGTTACTCATTTGCTTTTACACAGATATTTTATCACACTCTAGTTCCAAAAAGCCCTGCTCTCTTTGCATTTATGTTCTCAGGCTTTGGTGCAACATTGTGCCACGGGATGTTGCCTGTTACTCTTGGCTCACCTCGGGATCTTCTCATCCTGTTCTTGTTCTCTATGATCATGCCAGACAAGATTTGATGATTTCTCAAGTTCATGAGCGCCCTGCTTATTCAGGCTGACACCTGGATTTCTGGTTCAGTTTTCATTTGCTGTAATAAAATGTTAATCCGAGTTAATTCCAGGAGATTCTAAGTGAGAGGTATGATCACCTTTCTTCCTAAATAAAATAACAGTAGAAGTCAAGTTTATGAATCCCTAGGAAATTACATATACTGATGATAAATTAAATTAAGTGCTCTCTTAACAAGAACCATTTAAATTCTGGTTTATGTGTGTGTGTGAATTATCTTTGCAGCTCTTATTATGCTATCTTTTATATATATTCTAGCAGTAAGACTGTGTTGCAAGTGCTCTCTGACTGTCATCAGGGCTGCTTTCCAGGTGCTTCACACCAGCTAAACTGCAAGGTTACTTAATTTCTGCAAAGCTGTTGGTGGACTAGCCCTATTTTTGAACCTGAGGCAACAGGAGTATAAATACTCAAATAAATACATTCCTGTTCCCTAGAAGGTGTTTTGTGTATTCTTGCCAATCAGCACAGTGTATAAGTAATCAGGCAGTCAGAGTATCATAAATACTGAACTCCACATATCTGATAATGTACAATTAATACTGGACTGTTTGACATCTCTTCTCTGCTGACTTGTCTCTCTTTCTTATTTTTCTGCCAAAAGCCTTTGGTTCTAAACATTGAAAACTCCACACATGTTTATTTTTCCAGATAATAATGCTGAAACAGGAGTACTCAGAGGCCGTGTTCAGCTTTCTGGTAGCAGAATGTACACTATGGAGTAGCTGTGAACATATTCTACTGCTGTAGCAATTGTTTGAAAGGATCCTTTCTGAACAAAGGGGCTGTACAAATATCCTAGTCCTCAAGGATGTGAGGACTCGGCCCAATTTTTGGCAAGAAATTGATAACAGGAAGAAGATACATGTAATCTAATTTCTTCATTCAGGAAAAATTGAAGTCTTCTTGGATTCCATTGTTAAACCGAATTGAGAAGAGCAGAGATTAAATTTTCTGTTAGTTTTGAATGACTGTTGAGTAAAGCTATTCATAGTCTACGTTTACTATCTTTTAACCTCTTAAAGAATTCAGTATGCTGTTTCAAGGCTAGCAACCCTTTTTTTCCAGCACTGACCTGTTACAGATCCCTCACATATCTATCAGAAAATCATTTTTTTCCCAAACTTTGTATACAACTGACTAGCAGCACTGTCTGTGTCCCTCTATCACCTGAACCAGATTTCCTCTCTGACACAGCTACCAGCTGCGTTAAAAATCCTTATTATTGCTAATATCTAGGCTGTCATTTCCTTAAGGAAGTATTATTTCTGAGCTCAAATACAGCCAATGTTAGCACTAAGTCCTTCAGGCATGACTTTCTCTGTGGAGGTTCATCAATGAGAAACTTACTCACAGCAGGTAGTTCATTTTCCATTAAATAATCTCTATGTGAAATGGCATCCTTTACTTCCAGGTTTTTTAGATACCTTGAGAGCCTGACTTAGCTGATTTGGCTATCTGTCTGCCAGACTGTTTGCAAAAATATATCATAGAAGTATCATGGTTTAAAAAACCCCAACAAACAAACAAGAAAACCCCCACCACAGAAAAACCTCCAAAAGAAAAGACTGAAGAGTATCACTGCTCAGATAAATCAGGTTACTGATCATTCCCTACTGACATGAGCCTTGAGGCAGGACAGTGTTATAACAACGTAAGTTTTGATGACTTTGAGTCACCCTGGGATTCCATCTTGCTAAATTTAATTAAGTGGATTAGTGACATATACCACAAAAATTAGTTTCTTTGCCAGGGAAATCACTTATGAAATGAGAGATTTTGTATTGTGACTATGTGAACAAGTTCCTAAATAAGTAGGAAAAGGAAGGAACTCAATATCATCACTGCAGAAGTAGGCAAAAAAAAAGAGATGGTGGTGGTGCAGAACAGATTGCTCCATACAGAGCAGTTAATCAGACCTAGTCTGGCTGTCTTTCCAGAATGCTGTTTTATGACCTCCAGTGAAAATATGAGACCAAGTCACTTTTGTAGGGACCCGAGAGACTGAGGGTGCAGCTCAGAACTCCAAGACCCCAAGCAGACAATTCCTACTTTATATTTATTGTACAACATAACTCACTGCTCTGAGCCTATGATCTTAAGAGAATACTTGTTGAGCGTGAAGCTGATGAGTCTCCATATCAGTTTAATTGCTGGATATTAACATTTTTCTTTCAGTAACTGTGCCTAAAGCAGCTTACAATGATTAATAGGTCTAACAGAAAACAGATCCACTTTCAGAGACCCACAAGGTGACAGGCACTAATAACTGTATCCATCGGATCTTATTTCATGCTTCTTGTTATAAGAGATATCATGGATTCCATTCTGTGCCACCTACTCTTTCCCTTCCTTATGGGGTCAAATTTCAAATTAGATAGGATATCTACTTGTATTGCACACCAGTATTTCCAAGACTTTCATCTGCCTACAGTGTGAAAATTCTGGCTTGCAGAACCAAACACATGCAGACTTTGCTTACTGATGATTTAGCTCCTATGTCCCAGAACTAGCAAGTGGGGAAAAAGGGAATAAAATAAAAATAATGGAAGTCCAGGTGCTGAAATGTGTTTATATTATTAGCTTTGCTTAATTAGTTCAATTTAAAAAGTGTCTATGTATGAGAGAGAATAAGGGAATACCAAAGCAGTGTTTTATTAATTATTTTTTACTTACTCTCAAATTACATCTTTGAAGCAGGGCTAAGTATCTAATTTTATTTAGCGGTACACTGGAAATTAAGCCTTAAGGAACTTGCATGTAAAATGCAATTATAATTAGGTGTTAATAGGTCTCAGCAACCTTCAAAAAGGATAGCCATAGATTTTCTTAGTTAAATGTTGTAAATAGTATTGAGAGATGGGAATGCATTACAGATTGAATAAAGTATAACAGTGGAATCTGAATATTATGAATAATTTTTAAACAAGCTCTTAGAAAACCCATCACTCTTTAGCAGAAATCTGTATGGTACATTGTTCAATAATAGGTTTCAAAATAACACTTGCATTTTATCTTAGACTGTAACAATGTATATTCTTTGAAACTCAGCAAAATACAGTGCCTATTTTACTTTATTTTCCTTCTTGTTATTAACAAGCTCCGTATGTTCATGCATGATCACATTTTCAATGGCAAACAATCCAAGAATTTTGCAGGCCCAATAATACTGGAATTGATGAATTATGTTATTGTATTTTGGGACAGGGCTGTCACAGAGGGAAAATATAATATCTGAGAGTCTTCCTGGCTTCTTTCCAGCCTCTTGAGGGAAGCAGGAGAAGAATTACATCTGGACAGTCCCACTGGGCATGTAGAGCTCTAAGTTAGAAATCCAGAAGGAGGTGGGGCAATCTCAGGACTCAGAATGTTTTTATATCCACAGTCTTTGTGCATCTTGGTCCTGCTGAAGGCCAACAAGGATCCAGAAGACAGGCAGATAGCTAGAGTGCTGCTTATCCTAAGTTCTCAGTTCAGGAAGATGTTTAGGGTTCTCTCAGCACAAATTCAAGTCTCACAGCTGGAACTCCATCAGCAGTAAACAAAACTAATACCTTGAGAAGATGCCACATGCCCTCTCATAAGAGCTTCCAGTTCTGAGCACTTCCCTGGGTCCTATAACCTCATTCCTGTGCATAATGAATAGGTGGCACATCACTGGAGCCAGCTGTCCTACGGTAAAATCTAGGAACAAAGGACTCGGAGTGTGTGCATCTCTACTGGCAAAGCAGGCTGGAGAAGTTTTCAGTCTCATTAGCCATTTGGGCCACTAGTTGGGTGTCTTTAACTGAGCATTATGCCTTCTGTTGAATAACAGGGAACCATTGCAATCTGCATGTGTTTCTTACTGGCCCGCTGTAATTTATATAAAACTTTTACTTTGCAACTGGGATTGATTACATCAGGCTGCTCTAGTTTGTAAGCTTCAGGGTTGATACAGAGCTCATGAATTAATTTATTCTGTACTAATTATTTCCATACCCTTGATTCCCCAATAACTTCAATTAATTTACAAGGTTGATGGCCTTTCTGTGCACATATACAAACACAAAAGTATATTACATACACAAATGCTCATCATTCCTTCTGAAATTTTTTTTCCAACATCAAGTCTCATACTTATTTTTTTAATTACTTCACCTATACTAATATGCATATCTTTTAAATACCCTAGAAATGAAACCAGACTATTCAGTCTGTAACTGAACTTTACTTAAAATTTCCTACGTGTTTGCAATTTTCATTTGTTCTTTCCAGTGCCTCTCTCTTCCTCCTGCTAAAGAAGTTTAGGTAAACATATTTGGAATAATCTACTACAAGAATTTGCTTTGCACCAAAACCACTGCTGTAATCAAGTATGATCTTGTCACTTTAATTGCATGCTCCAGGGATGATGATGACTAACTTTCTGACACTGTATATGGAGCTATCAACATGTAGTATTCAGAAAGCTTTTGTTTAGTCTGTGTTTTTTACCCTTTACATGCAGAGGCCCAGAGGTAGCTTCATGCTCAACAAACTTCTAAAGTCCATTTCAAGCACAGATTTGGACATGAACATTTTAAAAGGTTTTTTTGTTCTTCTTCAAGAGTTCATAAGCCAGTATTGTATCATTTTTATTCAAGAGCGTTTTTAACTTACCACTACTTCACAAGATTTTAGGACACTATTTCAAGACTGAATCTCTGAAATAAAAATTTGGCCAAAATTTTTTAAAAGAGATTTGTGTATGCTGAGGTTAGAATTTTTTTTGATGAAAGTTTTGACTTTAGTACCTTCTTAGATGCTCCTTTCATCTTTGTTCAAACGTATGTCCTCACAATATATATATCCATTGTTATTCAAAAACTCTCAGAAGAGCATCTTGCTGGACTTTTTGCTGAACATGGAAAGAAGAAGAGTCACCATGCTACAAGTCCCATTTCTTCCTTTCCTTTCCTGGATCTGATTCAGCATTTGTCTAAGAGGCTCAGATGTACCAGATATCAGATATCTAGTATTTAAGAAAGGTGTGTGGGCTAGGCCTGCCCATTTCAATTTCTCACTCTTCTTACTATTTTCTATCATTGGCTAAAACACTTACAGGACAAGAGGAGTTTAAAAGCACTATAAAGGACTCCCTTTTCATAATTTACAACAAATATTTGTTTTTCAACACAAAGATTTTGCTTTTTATTTCATTAATTTCTCAATCTCCTGCCCTTGAATTTGTTTTAACTAGGAAAGATCACAGATCTCCTTCCCACTAAGTGCCATAATCTCAACTAAACGTAGGAAAATTTCAAGTTCAACATTGTTTTGTTTGACAAGTAACACTTGAGTTATCCACACTTTCAAGCAGCTTGCTCCTCTGCAGGAATAGAGGCAACTTACAGAAAGACAAAATCTGTAAGAATGTAGAGCATCATCTCCACTTCTGTTCCTCACCTACCTCTGTGACCATGACAGCACTATACATAAGTAACCCCATAAATACTGTTTTACCCTTTAGCTGTAAAGCACCACAGGCTTTGTACTGACCTCTCAGTACAGTCTCTGCATTTATCTGGTTAGACCTTTTTTGATTTTAGCTGGTGTTAGCTGCTACACCAGTTGCCTGATGGCCACATGCCTGCTGCCTTCCTGGGATGGCTTCAGCCTGGGAGTGCCGAGGGCTAGGGGCTTGTCCCCCTCCAGTAGTCACTGCAGGAATAACTGCCCCCCCTGGGGTAAGGGGGCTGGGGGGGGACTGCTTTTAATTGTCAGTGGTTACTTTGGAAGAAGTAACAAGGCTATGCCCTCTGATAAGGAAACATATAAACATAGCCAATTAAACATTAATTGGCCCAAAAATACATTCCTAGCTCTACCCTAGTCTACCTCTCTGCTCTGGACAATATTTTGAGTGTAACCGTCTAGCACACTGTCACTATGAGAACAGTTTAGGTGTGCAGATATTCTAGAGATAAAAGCAGCAGCTCAGAACTATTAGAAGTTGTCAGGCTCACCTGAGAAGAGACATACCCATGTTGAGAAATACCCATGTTGAGAAATACCCATGTTGAACTCAAAAAGAGTTAATAACTAAAACTCATCTTTAACCAGCAAATAATCTGACATTACTGAATATTCCCAGCCACACATTGATTCCTGGGAAAGGAACCAGGGAAAAACCTGCGCAGAAGCAGAAGACCTGACTGGCTAGAACAAACACAACTTAAAACTGAAATATTACAAACTTATTACCTTACCCCTTAGGACCCAGAATTAAGGGACATCAAACAGAAAACTTACTTTCAGGTTGTAACATGGTAAATTTCTTCCCCTCATGACTTTGAGGAAAAGCTGATAATTTTACCAAAGTATTAACAATGCAGAAATGTCTGGTTTCCTCCAAAGAAACTATGAAAATGGATTTGATACTCATCCATCATTGTTTTGGATGTGATACATGGGCATGTAATGCCTACCTGTTTTCTGTACAGATATGAGATTTTTGATAGTTCTCTTTTTATCTCCGAGATAAGCGATGCCACAGTTCCATTTTTTGGTAATTGGAAACAGCTGTAGTAGAATAAACTCTGTCATTGTTACCTGTGTCTTTGAAAGGGATGAGAAACCACTGTCACACAACTGGTAATAGAGAATCAATAAATGCAACAGAAGTTAACAGGAAATCCATTTTCTATTCTGTATTCAAGTTTCTTTTTGGTCTGTCAGGGAAGACAAATATCATGGATTGAATAAAATGAAAAAGACAGAAATGGTTGGCAAGAGTAATAATATTATGAAATTGAGTAATATATTGTTAAGTAATCCATGTTTGGTGGAATATTTGCCACATTTTAATCTCGAGTAACCTAAACTGGGATTTTGGGCCATTACAAGTAGAACACTCTAAAGTCAGAGAATTTTAACTGAAGAAGTCAATGTCCAAAGACAATTGTTAACCACCACTCTGCAATGTTCTTCTGAACAGGACAAACAGGTGTAAGTTACATTTTGGACACAACCTGATATTTTCTGAGTTAATTGGCTGATTTTGAAATTTCACTGCCAGACCCTCAACTGGTTTAATACTGCTTTGACAAACTACTCGGTCCCTCAGTGATGGTAACTGTGTCTTCCTGAGCATATGTGGGCAGAAGAGATATCATCTATTCCAACGAGCCAAACCAGTATTTTCTGGCATTTTGATTGCTTTGACCTCAATTTGTGTGTGTGTGTGTATGTAATACACGTATATTACATTATGTGCCAGTCCCAATGCAATATAACGCGAAAAGAGAACTTTGAATAGAATATTGAATTGCAGTAACTGTATGTGGAAAAGCTAGAAAAGACAAATTTTAAAGATTTCACTAAAAAATCCCCAACACTCACATAAAAAAGGGAGATTTTTCAATGGTGCCTGTGCATTTTTCCTAGTTTGTGCAAATATATATATATACACACACACATATATGTACATAAAACATATGCAGTACAATTTACTGAATTTCACGTCTCTCTTGACTGTTTAGGAAAAGACATCATATTCCACAATTCAACAAAACTACTTCTTCTATGCTGATATGTTTGTCTTCACTTAAAATCATCAATCAGTGCTCAGTTTTAAGGAACACATTGGAACTGATTTTCTCTAATGTTTGCTTGGGCAAGAGAAGGATTTTTCACCAGTTTAAGTGTGACTCAATGTTTGGTAAAGACTTTTATAGCTGAGATTTCTGGCAGTATTAATTAGAGACAATTATAATGTGATAGACAGGTTTTGCCAGTTTAAAATTCTTAACAGAACTCCCTCTGTCTCTTAAAAACCAAATGGAGATTTTGATTGCATTTGCATGCCTGAATTGTTAAACTCCTTGAATGTTAGACTCCATGAATATAATAGTATATATGAAAATGAAATAATCAGAACTTTACTTCAGCAAATAACCAGATGCCCATGTGTGTGTATATAACATCAGGAATAAAATAATATTAAACGTAATAAATATTTGAGGCTGTTCTCCATGTCATTGTTGCTAACAATGATTTTCAATCAAAGCTTAAAATTTTCTGGTCAGACTTTCTATTATCGATACTTAAGTAATTTTTCAATTATAGCAGTTGGTAATTCCATGTTTCTGTTTGATTGGAGTTGGTGCTAAGCTATTAATTGGAAAAATAAGTATATTTTTAATGAAGTATTTTCTGTCATTATCTGCTCCAGTGACTTCCTAGATCCAAACAAAGACACTTAATTAGTGTTTCATTTTCTCTCTGGTCCAATAAATATTTTAATCAAATACAAGGAATAAGAGCCAGCAAGAAAAATTCAAAAATCAGCCAGCATACATTCTTAAAGTACCTCATTACTTTGGTTACTTTCTCCACACACATCTTCTTCATGAAAACCTAGTGTGGCAGGGTTTCTCAAAACAGATGTCAAGAGCTATTTTTTGTGTAAAATTGTTTTCTGGCCAACCCTATAACTAAACCACAGCTTCCAAAATTCACTTTCTTAAGATGAAGTAATCTTTAACACTGTCTTACCCCAATGTCAGCAAGAAGAAATATGAGTTAGTTATCCAATTAATCTTAATATGCTTTTCTAGAAAATTCATTTTTTCATATGCAAAGACATGTTCTTTAACCATGTATGGCATCTACCAGGACCACACAGTGACTGACATGCAGAGTGCTATGTTTGCTTTCTTCATCTTCTAAATGAAATGGCTACAACAAAACTCGTTAGACAGCATATGTAGACATAACATGAATTATTCTACACCAGCTTTCTGTGCAAAACCAGTGGAATTTTTGGATTATCAAAAATACACTCATGCACTCTTCTTAATTAAGCATTCAATTATTATTATTACTATTATTTATGTCATCTATTGTTAATTACTACATCTTTTTCAAACATGGCTCATCTGCTAATTTGACCTTGAATTTTTTGTATACTGATCTTTTCTGTGATTTCTGGGGTTTCCAAATCATCGTGTTGAGCACAGACATTGACCATGTTCCTACTTCACCATGTACAACGTAGTACATTTCATCATATTCCACGAATGCCATGGCCTAAAGCCTCAGCCTCTGCATAGACCAAAGCTGGAATAATTAGCCTTGCGCTTCTTCCATTCTTTTCAGTCTTGCAGGGCAGATCTATTTCTCTACTTCTCCTGATAACTACAGATGCATGGAATAGGTAAGCTTTTGTATGACAGTTCTTTGCTAGTGAAAGTCACTTATTTCATCTACTATACTATTGGTTTTAAACATACGAACCATTAACTCAGCTATAGAAACTGGTATCAGTACTGATTTTTCATGGTCTCAAACCAAAAAGTACTGTTTTTCATAGAGTTTATTCTTTGTGGCTTTAAGAAACAGGGGAATTTGCTCTTAGATCTTAAATAGCAGGCCTGACCAAAACAGTTGATCTATTTCTAATTCTGTTCTTGGCTTATATTTCTGAGACTCTTTTTAAAACTCCTTTCTTCAGTGACACTCGTCAAGTGAATATGTTCAGGAATATCAGATCCTTGGTTTCACGTTTTCAGAAGCCTATTGAGACACCGAATTCTTCCTGTGAGCACCTTCAAAAGTGCAACCTGTACTACTGGTCTTCTTGTCGCTATATGCTTGATGCACGTCCCGGTGAAAATCACAACTGCAAGCCAAAGGTGCTTCAGTGTAGGAAGAGAGAGCTGGTGTTCCCCTGGTAGCAGAGAATTTTGGTGAAAACATTTGTTAGGGCTCATATACAGCATTATCTCTTCTACCCTCGTAACGTGTTCATCATCACAGTCCAGTACTGCCCATGATCTCCTTCCTTCAGATCGCTCACTGAAACATCTCCCGGGGACGTGACAACACAGTGGAGAAGCAAGGTAGGAACATGTGCAGTTTGGCTGAGGTACTGGAGGCAGCATAGATAACAGTGACAATTACTGCCTGAGTGAAGATGCAGGAATGCCCCAAAGGGCATGATAATAATTCTTCCCTTTTAAAGTTAGGACCTACTTAATCACTGGTGTTTCTCCCACCCCTTAGACTGCCTTTTTTTCTTGTACTTACATGCCATTTTTGACTATAAATCCTTGAGCCAAACACTTTGCTGAGCTTTGCACTACAGTTCTGTATCTTGGGTTTGGTGTGCATTGTAGAGACTTTCTATCCAGATCCATGCCCTAGATTTAGGCCTAGTCATGCTTTCAGTTTTTAAAAGCTGAATCTGCTCTATGCTTTTTAGCAAAATATATCTCAGTGGGAAGCCCATGTACAGAAACCTCCTCTTACTCCCTATCATACGCAGCAGGTGAACGCATTGTAACTGGACATTTGGCTTTCACCACAGGTAATCCTATATTCAGAGTTCTACAGGACTCACTGATTCTGCGTGCTCTGTAGTCCAGGTGTAGATTTTACTTTGCATTTATCCTTCTCTCAAACATCTGCATGAATTATTCCAGTCCCACATTCCACATGAACTTGAACAAAGAGGGGTGAAATGCAGTTCTGCAGCTAAATTCCTTGTTTCCAATCTGCAGTCAAGGATGGAAAACACTGACTAAAAAAGCCCATGCAGACCTGAGGAGCAGCCTACACGCATAATGGAGCATTGTCTTGCATTTGTGGTTTTGCTCCAGAGGCTTTCTATGTTTTCCCTGAAGTAAGACTGTTAATTTACTGCCTGTATTACATCAAAGGCTAAGAATAAATCAGACCCTTCTAAATGGGCTGAAATCTGAAATTCAGTACAAAAGAGTCACAGCTGAGAATTTTTACCCTTCATAAAGATAATTTCACTCCTCCTTCATCTCTCTGCTTCATTATATTTTGCAGACAAGCCCCTTTAAATAATAGAAAGCCACTGCTTGCAAACACACTCCCTTCCTGAAGTATAAGGGGTTTTCATCATCCTCCCTCAGTATTTCATCAGCTTGCCCCAATATTACAAGTAGTGCCCCCCAAGACAACAGGCAGCTCTATGAGAAGTACCTCTTTGAGTTGCAGAAGCAGCACTGGAGTGACATGAATGTCATCTCCACTGGGCCCTGCTTCCCTACCTCAGCGAGTCAAGAATTCATCAAGCAGTTCTGTAAATCTGTCATGCTATTTGCTACTCTTAAGTAGTCTTCTGAGGTATGTCTGGCAGGACTACAAAGAACAGTGAGATCTGAAGCCTGATTCATGAATTATTGGGTGGTAAGTTGAAAGAACTCCATACTTCTAAAACTAGGTTGGCTTCTTAACAAAACCTGTCATAATTGTGCCCCGACACCAGCAGTTATGTCCTCTGAGAAAAAAATAAACAACAACAAAACTCCAACATATTTTTGGATGCATTTATTAGTGCCTCTTTCTTCTTACACTCTTTTCCCTACTATTTTCCATGCAGCTCACTGAGATGTCTAGGATGTTGCTTTAGGCAAGACAGACCATTCTTCACAGAGTTAGTTCCCGTCAGTGACTTCAGACCTTCCATGAATTGTTCTTCACCACTTTAAGGGAAGGAGCTGTACTCGTTTCTATTAAAAATACTAAGATTCTCCTGCCATCAACTAAGCTCAGGAATTGAGGCCTGATGTATGGGAATGAGCCAATGCTTTTATCTCACTATGGTTGCATCCCATGCAGTTCCACCCATCCCTACTCTTCTCTGAGTCCTGAAGATATTGTCTTGGTCCCAGTATTTTATCCTCCAAGTCTTGGTTGGCTTCCTGCAGTAGACATAGTCTGCTAAGGGGACATTTCAGGAAAGTGAAGTGCAGCACTGAGGAAGCTTAAGATATCTGGCTTTTGGGATGCTATAAAGACTGCCATGTCCTGACCATATGAAAAAGATTTCTGTAAGGCTGTGAGAATTTGAGAGAAAAGAGATAAACAGGCAGAGGAACTATTTCTTAAGCCTTTTCTTTTACATGTCTGCAATATTCAGCCCATTGGAGGCTGATTTCTCTGGAAAAATTCAGAAGCTGTAGTAATATATTAATGAAATATTAATAATAATTGAAAAATGGAGAAAAAGCGAGCAAAAGATGTAGGCACACTCAGGTTTCCCGGTAAAAGAAACCTGGTGATTGACTTATTTCACTGATATCCCTCCCATGATGTTCTTAGAAAGAATTCATTTGTTCCATTTACACAATGTCTATCACAAGGAAGTGCTGTACTAATAAATCCCTGCCTCTCAAAGAAGATAAGATATATCTGTCATACAAATAATACTTGAAGTGAGTTAAAGCAACAGGAGGTTAAAAAAGGAAATTAAGCCAAGGGAGAACTAAGAGCTCAAGAACAGCAAATCAGCATTGGAAGGCTCATCATATGTCTGGGTAAAAACTGATAAAATGGAAACGAGGCTGTGGATTTGGGTTTTTCCTATCAGATTTACTGCAAACAAGCTTCCAAAAAAGACATTGCTACTGGCAAAAATAGCAAATGATATTTTGTTTTTTTGTTAAAGCTGCTGTGTTGCAGTCAGTACAATTAACATTATTTTAAGTTTCCTTTCAGTGCACAATGTTTTTAACTCTGTGGTATATGATTATAGAGCAGGAATTGCATATCTCTCTGTGTGTATGAAAAGCTGTTGTGTGTATGAGTCTGTTCTTGGGGAATGGTAGGTGCAAATGACCTCTCTAACAAACCTAAGTTAAGTAACAAAAATACTGTGGTCTCAACTGCAAAAGAGAGGTACCAAATTAGCTTCTATGCTTGTCAGTGTTGTGTAATAGAAGTGGACAGTTACCTAGCTCATCTGTCCTCAAAACAGAAATGGGAATAGCATAATGCAATTATCATCTTTCTGTGACAAAATACCCTGGTTCTTAAGTTTCCAGTTCCTGAGTGTCAGTTTACAGCATAAACCTTCAAGTATTCTCATCCCAAGTTTCCCAAATTTGAACTTCCATACTGCAACTATAGTTACACTCTTCTGCTAGAGTCACTTTCCTCCCAAGATTCACAGTCACAGAAGGGACCTTGTCAGGGCTCTCTAGGGTTCATGTTGTCCAACCTCCTGTTCAAGCAAGGTCCCCCAGCAGGTTGTTCAGGACCACGTCCAGACAGCCTTTGAATATCACCAAATTTGGAAAGTTCACAATCTCTCTGGGCAACTTCTGCCCAGACATTCAGAGGGAACCTCTTGTGTTTCAGTTAGTGCCCATTGTTTCTGTTCCTGCCTCTAGGCACCATTGAAAAGAATCTGGTTCCATCTTCTTTGCACCCTTCCCTCAGGTATTTGTATACATTAATGAAATCCTCCCTGAGCCTTCTCTTCCCAAGCCTGAGCAATCCCATGTTTCTCAGCCTCTCCTTATATTAGCAATACTCCTGTCATTTAATCATCTTCATCACTAGACTCTCTCTGGTACCTCAGTCACTCTCTCATGCTGGAGAGTCCAGAACTGAATGCAGGACTTCAGACTTTTGCTGTGTGGCCTCAGCAGTGCTGAGGAGAGGAGAAGGATCAGCTTCCTTGACCTGCTGGCAGCACTCCCCCTCCAGCCCAGCATACTGTTGGTCACCTTTACCCCACGGGCACATTGCTGGCTTATATTCCACTTGTTGTCCACCAGACCCTCAGGTCCTTTCTGCTCAGCTCTTTTCTATCTGGTCAGCCCCCAGTATGTACTGGTGCATGCCCTTCTGACTACAGGGCTGCATCCTCTTCCTCACCACAGTCCCCACATTCATCCCATTATATTGTCTCACCCCTCAGCTTCTGCTCCTACATAGACCTCCCTCCTCCCCTTCACTCTCAGCCCCCATCCTCAGCCCACGTGTCTACTGTCTGCAGTTGCTCTGCAAACCTCTTTCTTTCTATTTTTAAATAGCTGACAATTCTTCTTTCCTCCCCCACCCCTGGACTCAGATTACTCTCCAGCATCCATTTGTCATTGATTCCACCTCCGTTCCTGACTTTCCCCACAGGAAAAACAGGCTGCAGCTATCAGAAATCTGCCTGGATGTATTCAGAGGAAAGAAAAAGAGCAGCTGTCTGGGAAAAAAAAGGATGATGTATGATAAGCCTGTATTATACAAGCAGGCTTTTTTTTTTTTTTTTTTTTTTTTTTTTTTTTTTTTTTTTTTTTTTTTGCGAACTTATAATTATTGTGATCAAGGCAGAATCTGTACAAAACTGACTGGAACTCTTTCAATTAGGAATGAATGCCAACACAAAGTTTGAAACACTCAGAGATTTAATATGATTTTATTGCTTTTGTCCTGTATCTATTCCTACAAATAATTATTAATGCACTTGGACAAAAGTGGGAAACATTGCAGTATTTTTAACCAGCTTTTCTCTTAGTCTGAAACAAATCCTGTCAGTCTCTTAAGTAGGGCTTGCAGATGTACTGTGTTAGCTGCCTCTTTGCCAAATGAGCAAACATCTCATCCCTGCAATTCACTTCTTGTCCAGCAGTCTACCCAAGAATACTGCTTCTAACCTGAAAGCAAAGCGTTCATGAAGGAAAAGTCAAACTCTCCTAAAGCTTAGGATTCTTCAGTTTCATTACACACTCCAAAAAATACAGATACTTTTCAGCTGGTATGTTACTTCCATTTCAGTTTAAAAACAAGATGATTTTCCAGACCAAAAAAAAAATCTCTCTTAAGCCAATTGGCTTAAGAAGTTTAAAATAGAGAATTCAGGAAAAGTATGTTGCATATGGTTTTGATTAGAAAAGAGCTTTTTCATCAAATTCTATTAAAACCTGTAATGGTGGGCACAAAACTGTCAAGGATAAAACAGCCAAGGAAATTCCCCAGAAAGCCAGCAAATTTCACAGAGCAGTGCTGTCAGATCACAAGACTGAGTGAATTATATAATGAAAGGGCTGTTTGAGTCTTTCTCTTTTTTGCGTTTTTCTTCTCTTGTGCAGGCCTAAGGAATGCAGAAGGCACTATGGAAAGCAGAGGAGACAACAGGCAGGAACAGATACGATGAGTTAGCAAATGTCTGCAGACTGAGTTCACAGCAAACCTTCAGAGCCGAGTGAGAAAGAGGCAGTGACAGGGAAAAGGCTGAGGGACAAGATACGCTTGTAGTTGACAAATATATATGACTTAGGCTTATGTGGTGACTGAAACCAAGCAAGTGGATAAAATCAGCAGATGATATGCAGATGAGGAAGAGATAAGAGGACTTGGGAAGACCTGACAAAATAGAGAAATTAATACAGAGGTTGAGGTCTGGCTGCAGAGGCACAAATAAGTCCAGAAGCAAGAGGCCAAACAGAAATTAATATATGTAACTTTCCTCATGTAGTCACAGAAAAAATTTACTGACTTTTATAGGAGACTAAACCTCCTTCATTAGATGAAAATACATTGAGTGTTTTTGCAGTGTTTTACTTAATTTATGCTTTTCTGTCCTTATTTTTAGATTGTCATTGAAAATGTTTACAAGGTGTTACTTTGTCTTCCATCTTTTCATGTCTTCTTTCGTCATGTAAACTCCACTAAAATGAGATCTTTCAACAATGAAAATACTGTTGTCTATTTGACATGAAGAAAATAGTTATGGATGAACACTGGTTACAGTATTTGATTCATCCTAAATCAATAGGTAAATGAGACTATTTTAAAAATCTTTTGATTTCTAGATACTCCCCATGTCCCTCACATCTATTTAATTTTATATCATGGATGTAGACTGAGCTTTCCACTATGAATGCCTGTCATCAATCTGGATGATGCTCTCATGACTGGGAAGAAGTAAACAATTCCAGTAATCATAGCCTCCTAAAATCTCACATCACAAAATCAGTGCCAGTACCATCCACAACCACGTATAGCCAGCACAATGACCATACACATGACCATTTTAGAATCTGAAGGTTTGTGTGTGTTTGGCGCTTGTGAAAAGGCACGCTGAAAGTGTGGGATGGCTTCCGTTTCTCCATAGAAGGGTTGTGTGGCAGGAGATGGAGCACAGGAGCCTTAACAGTGACTGACCCATTCTGGGATGCTGATTTCCTGCTGTTTCCATCTTGCAGACAAGATCACCTTCAAACTGAGGCTGTAAAGACACGGGTCTTTCATTTGCACCAGTATTGGACATATGAGTCTGTTCATGGACATTCCCAGAGCTGCAGGCCTGCTGTGGTGGTCCAAGCCCCACGCTGTAACACAGATGTCCAGAATCACTCAGGAGCAACAGCAGCAGAACTCTGGAATACACAGCACCTCTTATGAAATGCAGAAGTGGTTGTGCATGGTGTGCTCAACCCAGTAAGCTACTGGAGAGGAGCTGGATGGCAAAACACAGCAGGAAAGGCTTCCCCAGCACACAGAGTGCCAGAGGAGGAGCTGGGTTCTGCACCATACAACCAATCAGAGCAATGTTTAATATTTTTGTCCTCTAATAAAATCTGACTTAAAAGTTCAGAAGAATTTGACTTTTAGGGAATGCTTCTGCCTCAAACTGATGCTCTGTCATGGCTAATTTATTTTCTGCTCCTGGCGTGCATACTCATGAAACTGCATCTACATTATCGAGAGTATGATAATAGGAACATTTACGTGTCAGCTGAACAAAGTCAACGGATCCAATGGATGTGAAAACTGAGCATGTTGGAAACATAAATAAGGGCTGCAGAGGTTTGATGCACTGCTGGCATTTTGTACCTAGCCAGATGTAGCCATAAAGGGAATATTTGGGCAGAAGTACTGTATTCACAATACAAAATTAAATCTGAATGCATTTGTCCTAAAAAATTAAATAGACTTATTTTCTTTGCCAGAAAATCATGAGGCACAATTCTGCCTCTGAGAGGCTGAGCTCCCTGAATGGCAGGAAGGGAAGGCAGGCTAAAGGAGTTCAGAAAGTGTAAACAATTTTATCAATGGAGAGGATGGAGGAAAGGCAGCAGGGAAACATGGTGCTGTGAAAAAGAGGACAGATTTGATGCATGTAAGCACTCACAGATAGGAAGAGCCTTGTATACATGCTTGTTGTAGAGTATCCCTACTGGACATATTTAAGAACTGTCTGGACACCATCCTGTGCCATGTGCTCTGGGATGACCCTGCTTGAGCAGGGAGGGTTGGACCAGATGACCACTGTGGACCCTTCCAACCTGACCCACTCTGTGATTCTGTGCTTCTGTGATTTGTACCTGCTGGCGTGTCAAAATGTGTGTGAATAGTGGAGGGGTGGCAGTGACATAGTTACACCTGTGCGCTCGCAGGACAGTGTGCAATCACTCATTGCCATTGGTGATAGTTTCAATTTAGCTTTCCTTTGAGGTCAGGTTAACTTAAAGTAAGCCCCCACAATTATGGAGTTCAGCACAAAGGATTCTGAAATGGGATGCTCCTAGAGACTGTCAGAGAGCAAATCACTGCACTAGTTCATCAAAACTGAAACAATGCAATGAAAAATCATGCCTTTGCAAGCATTTCCCCAGTAGAGTACAGCCAAATATGCATTTTGCTATGTCTTCTGACAGCACTACTGTCTCTGTCACAGAATTATTAGGGGGCAATGAAGTTAGGGACAAGATTAAAAGATGTGCATTACAGTACCTCCTCCTTTAAGAACATGAAATAAATTGTGATCTGACAGGACATTAGAAAATCATCTGCAGGATCTGCAGTAACCACTAATATTTATATTCCTGCCTAAAGGGAGTCAGGGCTTAAATTCTTTATGCTACAATATTATTTTCTTTGCTTTAACTAATTATTTCTCTATAAGGTCAAGAACATCTTTTTTCTGTCCGTACTAACGCTAAGGATGCCAACAAGACATATTCCAGGTTCCTTTCTCATTTTCTTTATGAAGATAGCAAAGGACTGAAATGTTAATTAAATATTTGGCATCAGACAACCTGTTAGGGAAAATGGGGAACATTTGACAGACAAAACTCAATTGCTCCACAGGGACAATGAATGTTTTGTTCAGAAGTGCACAGTTTTCTCATTTCTTTCTTCCTCTTGTTATCCAGAAATAGAGTTGCAGAGCCATAGAAGAATTTCATTTGAAAGGGTCTCTGGAGTTGTCTAGACACATTCTACCTTTGAGCAGAACTAAATGAAAAGCAAGTTGCTTTAAGCCTTGCTCAGGTGACTTTTGAAACATCTTAAGGATGTTGACTGCAAAACCTTTCTGGATGACCTGACTGTTACAAAGATACAGAAACTCAGAAGAAGAAATACAGAAAAAGATTCCTTATTTACATGAAATGGAATAAATAATTGCACACTAATATCACCACCGCCACCATTTTATTATTTTTGTGATTCTTAATACTTAGCTAAGCATAATACTATTATGATAGCTGAAAAAAATTGCAGATTAAAACTGAAGTAATGTTTTTTTCTCTTTTAAACAAAATGAGATGTATCTGTGCCTTAGCTTTTACAAGCCTTCAGCTCTGCCTGGAAGACACTTTTCCTCATAGCAGCATAGGTCCCACTGAGAGATGGGCACTTTTTAAACAATCTCAGCTTTTCCAGATTTTTATCCAAGTAGCCAGCTCGTTTTCTTGCTGATGGTCCTGACAGGCCATCATTCATCCTTGCATGTGCTCTTCATGTTCATTTTTTTCTGAACAATGGGCAAAGTCTTCAGACATTATAACTTATTTTATTTCAGTAGCATGTCTTACACTTTTTCTGTTTTTTTTCTGCAATGATTTTATAGGTATGATATTTGTCAACTCAAACACACAGATGAGAGGATACCATACACACATGATAGATGGCTTCTCTCCTGTTTATTTGTAGACATTCAAATACAACTCTTGAAGAGATCTTCCATTTTATAGCTGATCAAGACAGGTTTTTCTCCTGTCAGAAAATCCTTTGCAGCTGGAGCTCTCAGATAGCTGTAATTCTCCTTCCTGACAGAAAGAGTGGTGTCTAGAATGAGAAACACTCCTTCAGAGTCTGTCTGAGATCCCAAGGGAAGATTTCCAGTGTATGCTGACCTGGATGTGCCATGATTTGAGCAGGAAGGGTTTGCATGGTGTGTGACTATTTTCCCAACTTAAAAAAAAAATAAGTTTTTTTGAGTAAGCCTCAGCTGGGCATACTCTGTTGAATTATAGATAAACAACCTCATTTTCATTGCAAACAGAATTACCACAGAGAGTTATCTGTGATTTTTTTTTTTCAGGTAGGTCATTTTGAAAGTACTTAATGATCCTGACACAAAGATTGAACTGTAAATTGACACAAAATGTTACCAGACGTAATTGGATACAAGACGGCTTCTGAAACTGAAAGCCTGCAGGTCATTAGTCTGTGAATTCCAGACACTTTTTGTGACATTCATCATGTGCTAAATAACATGTTCAGCCTGGGCTGCATATGATCTGTTGAGAGGTGTTAAAAGGGCCTGAGAGCTGGCAGCTGCAGGCACCTTAGGTAACAGGGAAAATGAAGTCAATAAAGCTGACAATGTTTTATTCCTATAAAAATTAGGCTACTAATGAAAAAGCTTTGTGAAAATGCATGCTGTTGAAGTTAATGTTTTTTGCTGTGCTAATCTGACTCCAAAACATATTGCTAAATCATTGAAGATTGTGGGGGTTTATGATCTGCTATCTATATGCCATGAAAAAACATACTTGTTAATGAAGGTCACTATGTTCTCTTTTCTCAGAATTAAGAACAAATTATTCTGTTTATGCTTGTTTGCTCCTTCTTTAGTAAAGAATTGCTACCAATGCATATTCTCTCTTCAGACAATTGATCTTCATGTGGTGTCTCTGTCTCATACATTTATCACTCTGTTCTCCATTCTTGTGAGAGATGAGTTTCCTTCCTCAGACCTTGTCAACATTTGGATTGAGAACATGCAGATTGCACTAGTGCATCATGTTAGAAAACTGTATTTTGACAGAACAATCAAGTGGTATAATTTTAGAAGAAGACATGAGTGCTGTCCCAACCACCTACTTTTTGGCAGAAATCCTGATGTCAAACAGGCACTCAAATTTGTGTCAAGATTGTTGTTTGCCTTGTACCATATGGAGAAAATTCAAATAATTTCACTTTGTAGTCATTTGATAGTTCCTGCATATCTTGCAATACTGATTCAATGCTGAAACAAATGCCTAACTAAAATTTTAAGGGGGGAAATGTACATAATTATTTGAATTCTATTATCTGTTATTAACTTAGTGCCATTTTTTCTTTCCTCTTTTTGAATGCTATTTAAAATATTCTACATTTAAAAATCATAATACTCTTTTTTTTGTTCTGTTAAGTTAGTAGAAAGACTGTTCAAGACCATTGATCAGACCTGTTGAGATTACATTTTCCATGACATATTTTACAGATATGCACTGTAATAATTAACATCCATTTTCAAATAGATTAAGAGAAACAAATCATAAAGGACTGGCTGAAATAGTTCTGCAGTACTCTACTTCACAGAATTTTAATGACAATTTTCATTTTAAATTCATGCTTTATTATAATGCTTCTAATACCCTAATCCTTCAAAAGGAAGTAAAGATGCATAAGCTAGAAATACCATTAAGATAGAGTTCTTTTTTATTTGAAAAAAGATTTCATTTCACAATAAAAGCAAGCAAGCTCTGAATGATAAAATGAATCTCCAGGCTAATGCTTAAAATCAATTTGGTTGGATGATGCACAACCAAAAATGTATGCATGTGTTTCTATGTACAGAATTGTAGAACTCACAGATCCAGTGATTTGATATCTTTCTTGAGAAAACTTGATATCTCAAGTTATGGTGTTTTAATTTTCTTATTTTAATCATCTATGAAAGCCTTCCTTCTGTAATATAATAATTTCCAGGAAGAGGTCTGCAGAATCAGGACAAATGGCCAGTTTTGAGACACATGCAGCTCGACTTTGTTCAGCCACTCTTTTGTACTTCTTGGGAGAGTCAGGCTCTGGACTGACACAATAAATATGTGCTCAAAGACTCTTTTCCAGTGGCAGTAGTGGTTCACGGGGTTCACAGGGACTGTTCTGTCTGACAGGACCACTGAAACAGTGCATGTCAGTCATAATTTATTCCCACCCCACCTTATCTGAAGAATTCATTGACAAAATGAGGTCAAAAGCAGATGATACGGAGCCAACAGCCTTATGTACAGCACCTGGAGGTGTTGCTCCTATAGAAGAGTCTGTTGTTGACTCTTCAGGACAATTCCAATTTTTTATATGCTGCTGAACATAAAAGGTACAACTGAAGAAGAACAGAGCCAGGTTCATGGCTGGTTGTTAATATAACTATTTGAAAGGTTCATGCTTTGCATTACACAATGCATCTATAAAGCAAGCCTTGAGAAAATATGTTCCATAAAAAGACTTTTATTAGTACAAGCTGAAGGATGGTAAAAATAACAAAGCTGTTCCTCCAGTAAGCGAACAGCCAAATACAAACCCTTCCTTTCCTGGCTTTTGTATTGTCCATTCTCCCTTCTGCCTCTCTCCTTGTTTCTGCTGTGGTATCCAGTGTGGTGGTATATAGCATGTCAGCCCCTTTTCTCATGTCTCTCCTTAAATGGAGTCTTCTCAAATCAGAATTCTCAGCTCTTCCAACAGATGTCTAAATCATTGTAGACTGAATTGTCTTAAGTTTAGAGAGAATTCTGCAATTTAGATGGCATAAATATTATTGCTAGTGTTATTAACATCAGACAGCTGAATGATATCACGCTACCTAGAAGGTCATGCAGTTATCTTCCCTCAAGAGGAAATTATCTTCAATCCCTTACCAGGAATCATAGAATACCCTCAGCTGGAAGGGAAGAAGAAGGATCATCAAAGTCCAGTTCCTGGCCAGGACAGCCAGGAATCACACCATGTCCCTGAGAGTGTTGTCAAAATGCTGCTTGAACTCTGTGAGGCTTGGTGCTCCTCTGGGGAGCCTGTTCCAGTATTCAGCCTCTGGGTGAAAAACCTCTTCCTGACATCCAACCTAAACCTCCCCTGACACAGCTCCAGGCCATTCCCTGAGATTGTGTCACTGGGCACCTCAGAGAAGAGATCAGTGCCTGCCCCTCCCCTCGTCTCATGAGGAAGTTGTAAATGCAGTGAGGTCTCCCCTCAGTCTCCTCCAGGCTGAACAGAACAAGTGACCTCAGACCCTCCTCATATGGCTTCCCTTCAAAACCCTTCACCATCTTCATAGCTCTCCTTTGGATGCTCTGTAATAACTTAATGTGTTTTTATACTGTGTCACCTGAAACTGCCCCCAGCACTCAAGGTGAGGCTGCCCCAGCTCAGAGCAGAGCAGGACAATCCCCTCCCTTGCCTGGCTGGTGATGCTGTGCCTGATGCCCCCCAGGACACAGTCCTGAGCAACCTTCCATAGCTATGAAGCTGGTCCTGTTTAGAGTAAATTTAGACTAGAAGACCTCCAGATGTCCTTTTCTGCATGAATTTTTCTATAATTCCTACCATACAACCTTAACATGGAAGACAGACAGTCTGTATGTGTGACTAACAACACCATGCAAAACAGCAGTGTGGAGGGGGAGGACTGTTAAAAGGCTTTGACAACTGCATAGGAATTGTACCAACTGTGCAGGCCTCTCTTTTTAAGTGTGTTCAGATACCATTCAGTCAATTTTGATAATGTTATTGTGTTCCTGGTATAGACATAACTATATTAAGGCTTGGAGTTAGGAAACTGCAAGAGACAAATGCAAATCTTTGCAGCTGCGGCATTTAGAATCATTTACTGGTTTATAATTACCAAAGTAAGCAATATGCCTTTTCTCAAATATTTTCAGCAACAATAAAAAGCACATAAGCAAAAGAAAGGAGCTGAAGCTTTGAAGTCAGACAACCACTATGTACAGCACTTGTTTAATGCAAAGAAACATATTGCATCTCTAAAACAGATGCTATGGGGGAAAAGAAAAAGAATAAAAATATTCTCAGATGAGCAATAGGAGAGCGCTAGAATTGTGTGTTTGAGACAAAAATTAACCCCACAAATACAGCAATATCCTCTTAACATTGGGATCTTGTATAATTCATTGTAAATGTGGTTAGAACCCTTTTTTTTCTTTTATATATACATGGGAACAACTAAGACAGGTTCAACCCTTGCTTAGTGTCACTAATTAATAGGCAATCTTATTGGTACTTGAAGGCTGATTGCAGAGAACATATTGGGCAGTAACTCTTTACCTGGAGCTTACAGATGCTCTACATTATCTTCCCTTGGAAGGGTGCTGGAAGGATAGCAGGGAGAAGTGTGTTTTCTTTGGAATTTTATGGGGGAGGGGGGGAGTTGGGAGTCTGCAGCACAATGTACACTGAGAAACTGCTGGAAAACCTAGGCAGGTTTCTTACAGACACAGGTTAACAGTGCTGTCTACAACTGGAAATCTGATGAAATCTGTCTGAGCAGGACTGGAAAGGTCAGTAAAAGGAGCCAGTAGGTATAGGGGAGACAGCTTTGTAGAACATTTTGTTTAAAAGTTATTTTGCTCTAGTTGCCCTTGTACTAGTCTAGCATCTACAAGTACTGTAGGTGTTCAGAGGAAGAAAATGGTGAATATCAGAAGTTTGGCCAGTTCACATGCTGGTAAGAAACCGTGTCAATCCCCAACAATCCAGTGCTCCACTGCATATCTCTGGAGTGCTCTGTAGTGCCTTACTAGAAGGGAAATTGCATTTGTACTGCACTCCACCATAGCCATGGGAGTATTTCAACATGTTGCTTTTGTGACAAGCAAGAAGGTAACGAAATGCATGGGCAGGAATGCAGTATTTGTGTGAGCTTGCCCACATCCTCTGAGAAGCATGTTCAACTCAGCCTGCAGGACAGGATTTATCACCTTTTCTGATGTAGTAAACTTTACCTTTGAACCTGCCTCTGATATACATGTTAGTGAAATTAATTGTGTTTGAATTATTACTTGACAAATAATACGTTTCTCCATGCAGCTAAGTGGAAAGAACAAAGAGTCAGATTGCATCAGAGTTCCACTAGAAAGACAAATCATTAGACCTAAAGCTTCTTTCTTCCCTTGCTTCTGAAAAGCAGGATAAACCTCCAAAGGATGTCACTAATATATGAGGTATTCAAAGACTTCATCCTCTGAGAAACCATTTGAGCATGGAATATACAGCAACAGATCATCTTGCTGTCCTTCCTCTGGACTTGCTCCTGCAGGTCTGTACCCTTCCTGTGCTGGAGACCCCAAAGATGGATGCAGTGTTCCAGGTGGCGTCCCACTGGATTGAGGAAAGGGATCTTTTGTGTGTAAATGTGCTGCAGCAAAACAGTTACAAATGTAAATAGGAGCCTTCAATTTTGTATGAAAAGCACCCAATGAGTCTGTGGCTTGATATGGTAGAGAAAAAAAATTCCTAAAAGGAATGACATCTTAAAGAGTGAAATACCAATGCTTCTTATCTCAGTTGGTTTACTGATACAGAAAAGAAGGATTATTGAACAGAAATCAGCTGAAACTTCAAGCAAACTGAGTTGAGATGTTTTCATTCTCTCCTAGGATTTTATTTTCTTCTACAGCCTTGGGAGCAGCTATGTTTTTTATCTCTATATATGTCTTGCAGATGTAAATATGTGGTGGGCTAGTCTTAGTTAACAACCAAACTCTCACCCAGCTGCGCACTTATTCCAGCACTATGCTCCTAGTGGGATGGAGAGAGAAAATAAGAAAAAATTTAAAAATCAGGAATGAAAAAACTCATGGGTGGTGATAAACACAGGGACATTGCTTTCCAATAATTGGACAGGCAAAACAGACTTGACTTGCCAAGAATTAATTTATTGTCTATCTATTTTACAGATTGGGGTGGTAAGAATCCAAACGCCAAATGCTGAAACAACCTTTTCTCTTCCCTTCCCTAAGAAGACTTTACTTCCTTTAGACCCCTTCATTCCTTTACACTCATCTACCCCACCCAGAGTCACAGAGGGATGTGAAGGATGCACGGGGGAATGCTATGTACAGTCAGCAAATAGCAGTAGGTCTACCCTCTCCTTCCTCTTCACTCTTTGCAGTTCGCCACAGGCTGACATGTGGATTTCTGTTCCACTCTGGAGCTTCTCTTTCTCATCCCTGCCACACCTGGAGTCCCCCCACTACCAAAACCTCAACATCTACATGCAATACAAAATATCAAGGACATGGAGAACGCTTTTTGAAGAAACCAAGACAGAATGGAGGGTAATTGTGGGTTGAGCATAAGGCAAACTCTGTGATGAACAGAAGCTGCCTGAAAATTGTTCTGGAAATTTGTATATCAGCCCTCTGACTGCCTCCAGCAGAGAGCAATACCGTGCCAATAAGTTCTGCATTTCTCAGAAGCTGACTGATGGCTTTGCTTCAAGTTTTTGGGCAAAAAGAAAGAGGTTTGGGGATATTTGGTACACATTTGGCCATATTAATCAGGCAAAATCTTACTAATGGGACAGGGCTCTGTGTCCATCACTGCTGTAATCACTGCTGCAAATACAATGACAAGTCACTGTGTCTGTGGTGAGGCCATACCTGGCAGTGCTAGGCTGTGTGGCTCTGAAATAATGGAAGCATGCACCTCTACTCTTTTTGGGAAATCATACCACTGTTTATAGCAATTGCCTTCCATTCTGTTGTTCTTCTACTGAAAAACCGCATAAGGCAGGATGTGCCGTGGGACTGCTGGTGGGGCTTGGGTCAATGGCTGCAGATCTTGGCATCATCACATGGTCCTGGAGACATGGGATTACTTCAATGTCACACAGCTGGGTGTTACTTTTAGCTGTCTTCTTCTCGGAGTGGGAGCTACAGCCCCAAGTCAGTTGCCTGACACCAAGTCAGAGGCCATAAATAGGAGATCCACAAATTTAGTGTATCAGGGGATCAGTCATGTTCTCTGGGATAGGCACAGGCTGTCTCTTCAAATTTCTTCTTTAAGACTGAAAACAAGATGAAAGGAAAATAATTTTTAGATTATGACAGGGAATAAATGAGATGCAGTGACTGAGCTGCTCAGTAGTCGATAGTCCTTGGGTTCTGTTAGATCCTGCAGGATTTTCCTGGTGACAATTTAGTTATTGGTGGACTTGAATTTGCAAGCAGTGGGAACAAATAAAGGGAATTCTTAAAAAGCCTTAGCATTAAAAGCTTTTTTTCTTAGCAAGGCACTCAGCTGCCCAATGTCTTTCAACAACATAAAACAAATTCTGACTTCTCACTGTAGTTGGAAGGGTTAGTCCTATACTTCATAACAGTGAAGTAGAGATGTACCTTATTGTATTTAGTCTGGTCTCAAATAGTCACTGTTGGCTACTACAGTATTATGTTCAACAAGAAGCATATAATTTCTGTCTTAGAATGAAAATTGTTAGGGCAAAATGCTTAAATTTCTGCAAGACATTTAACATAGGCTTACCTGTTGCCCTGCTAAAACAATGGTGTATACAGTCAGCATATAAGTAGTTAAATAATTATCTGAAAAAATAAATGTGAATTAGAAGCAGCCACTTGACAACAATGGTTCTAGTGAAATCTTGCAGAGATATGTTTAGTAGGGCTTGTTGAGTCCTGGCTTTGCCTTGCATAAGCACAAAATCTGATAATCCTCCTCCCAGCATTTGAAATTCTATTTGTAAAAGGAATAAATCTTGGGAACAGACAGATCTTCTTTTGGAAAAGTGGCTCAGGATTTCAGTGCTCTGATACTTGTTATAGACCTTCTTTTTTATCCAGGTACACTTGCATATAGACTGCTTTTATCCATTTGCTTTTATGATGGTTTTATAATTTTGATTTTCTCTCCTTCTAGTATTAAACACTCTCTTCCAATTATAGAAGGAAATTGTTTCAGCTGTCTTAATTTTGCAACATTAGGAAAAAACAAGCTTTTTTAGTCTCCTTTAAAGGTGTCTTCTTCCAGGTTCGCTTGTGTTACTCAGTAGGATTTTATTCTGTGTTGGGGTAAAATCTGGATGTACACCCATCCGTTTTCCCCCATTTCCTGAAACTAGAAAGTTCTTAACAGTGTAAGCACTACTCAGCAACAACTGAAACATCATTGTGTAATCTACATTATTCTCATCCTCAATCCGAAACAGCACTGCACCAGATATTGGGAGGAAAATTAACTTTACCCCAGCCAAAACCAGGGCACTCCACGAAGAAAATCAAGGCATGAAAGTGAAATCGAGCATCAGTAGCCTCTAGCTGATAACCTTTTTAGTGAGATGTAGGGAGAAAATACTGTGGGGTGCCCATATCCACAGCTTAGACATGGTTTTGTAGTTCTCTGTACATGTTTTGCATTCGCATTTTTCAGCACAGATAGTCAGGAGTTTATCTTGTCTTCCTGATGGAGTTGACCACTATTTGTTACAATGACATTAATATTTCCCTCTCTTTCTTTGAAATACTTTCCTCATACATAATAGAATTGCATTTGCCTTCCTTAGTGCTTAATCTTGAGATTTTATAATAAACCTGTAGCTGATTAGTTGAGATTACAGGTCCCATGGTTTATCAGTTATTTCCCAGTAACTCCCAATTTACACTGAGATCTACAGTATTTCTTCAAGTGCATTGCCTTGCATATAGCAATACTGATTTTATTTTCATTATTTCAGTCCTGGTCAGTTAGTGCAGTCCTTCTTTTATGAGGACTCTCTCATGCAGCCCTCTTTTATGCATCCCAGCCTAGCACATTCCGTATGCTTTATAGGGCATGCGCTTCTGCTTTATGACAACATCATTAATGAAAATATTGGAATAGATTTGTTTCAGGGGCAGTACTTAAAAAAACTCCACCAATCACCATCTGCTGGCATGGTATTGATTCTTTAAGCAGTACGTGTTGTAGTCACCCCTCTAGCAAGCACCTCACCTGCCCTGCAGCTCCTGTACTAACTCTCCGATTCTGTTACTCATTCAGATCTTTTTGAAACAAAGTGCCTCAAGTGAGACATACATCCATCTTTTATTTGGTACTCCTGGGAAAAAGAGAGGGGGGAGCATGCCAATGAACATGGAAGATAAATAGACGTATGCCAACCACTAAGTTGAAATCAGTTGTACAAATGAATAATTTTTGAAATCCTGTTTTGTCTAAATTACTTATATATTTTTTTCTGACAATGAATTAATTCCATAGCTTCCATTCTCTGTTGTATTTAAAGATACTACTCTTTTTCAACTTAGATAGTTAACTGCACTATCTTTTAATATAAAATTTCATATTCAGTATATCATGAGCACTTTTCTCTACATTATCATTCAGAAAACAGATTGTTTATGTCCTATATAAACTGACAACCACTTTTGAAAAATTTTCAGTCCAGAGAAACATGGATAATTCTAAGAGTCTTTCACAAGTAAGGGACATACAGAAGAGAGAGATGCTAACAGCCACTATTGTCAAAGTTTTTTTTTTCAAAATGTAATATGTAATTTGTTTTTTGATTTTTCAGAATTCTGATCTTAATGCACATGTAGATGGTGGCCCCTTTAAAGCAGGAGACGCTTATGTCAACTTCAAAATTAAAAAAGATAAGTATTTTTGGATATTCACACTTTTTTTTCTCAGAGCAATGTAAATTGATGAAAGAAAATATGCCAAAACACAGTTCACAATAAACCTGTGCAACCTGCTGCTAAAAATAAAATAAATCCTTTACCAAGCTGAAGATCTTTTTTGAATTCAAGGCTGGCACATATCTGTGAATTTATGTCCCCCCCTCAAACTGTCACTTTGTGAAGTCAAAAGTTCTTACTTCACTAATGTTTGACAGCAATCTGAGCTGCTCGACTAAATAGAAATAATCCCCTAAGGGTTTTTCTGACTGCCCTCTCTATCTCCCAGCTATCTCTGACAGACTCTTTAGAGGGCTTTAAATTTTAAGATTGCCTCTTAAACAATGAATGAAGCAGGGCTTTGGATGGTCAGCTATCTCACACTTCTTTCTCTAGTGGGCAGTCTATTTCTAAAGCAATTAATATCACACACAGAAGATAGAACATCTCAAAATCATTCCAGGATTTGAAAAAATGTCTGGGAAAAGTGAGTGCACAGAGAAGCAGGCATATATTCCTTAACATGTCACAAGACAGCACATAGTACCACCATCTCAGAATTGTAGCATATCCAGTTTGCCTTAGGGAATAGGGGGGAGCTCAGAAAAGATTATCATGTTATGCAAATGGATCTGGAAATGCTTTCTAACTGGTTTCAGTAGGTACAATTTTTTTTGGTATACAGCCAAGGCACTAAACAACTTACTCTTCTACTGAAGTTATTTTACCTGCCCTCAGTATTGGTTGGATTAGTAAAAAACTCTATTTGTAACTGACAGATGTTCATGCCTGAAGTCATCAGAGAGATGTCCCAGAGTTCACCTGCCAAAGAAAAATGCGTGTTTGGTAGTATCGACTAAATACATTTCATTTAAATGGATTGGAATGCATTTAACTTCTAAGTATTGGCCTTATTTGTTCCAGTAGCATGGCTAAAGCCCATTTGAGAAACTGTTCCTTCCAAAATGTAACCATTAGATCCAGCATATTAAAGTTAATCTATTGTCATTGATTTTGGTTCTGTGCCACACTGGAGAACACATTAGTCACCATTTCAGAAAGTATTACACAATTCTTTGGTATCATTTAAAGAGCTTCTCTCAATTAAAATTTTTAACATGGTATGTATCTATATTATTTTTCTTTCCTTAGCTCACCACTGCTATAGTTGAGATTCAGTTAATTATATAAGGAAAACACATAAAAACTTATCTTAGACTCATATAGATAAGGGAAGCTGTTTCTTAACAAAGAAAGGAAGAAAAGGAGATAGTTTATTTTCTTGCAATTGTATGCCAATACAAAATAAAACATTAATTTAAGAGGGAGTGAAGTGTACCTGCTTCATTTTTCTTGTACTCCTGACACAATGCCCACTGCTTTTGTCTTCTCATTCTATCTCATGTTGATCTCAGCTGCAATATTTTGGCCATGTAAGTCAGATACCAAAAAAAAGAGAGAGAAAGATTTTTGTTCTAAGAAACCCTGAGCTGCTGCTGCAGCAGGTAGAACTTTAGAAATTGGTTAGAGCTTACAATATATTAGCAATTGTGTACCAAGCCTACAGTGCCTTCCTTATTCTGCTAACAAACAGTACTTCAGAGCTTGGGGGAGAAAAAAGGAAAATGGATAGCACTTTTCCTGCTGTATTTTAGAAGCCTGTATTAGCAAGTCTTTTACATGTTTGTGAACAGGGAAGAAGCCGGGTAATAGAGCGGAGCATGGAGGAGAAATTTGTTGCTACTTATAACCCAGACTAGAATTCTTGGTATTGCCTGTAGCTTCCCTGAGGGACAGGCAGTTTCTCCTGCTTCAGAAAGCAAGATGGAGTGGCTACTTTTTTGGGGCAATCAAAAATGTCATCTCACATGGATTTTTTTGACCATTCTTTTAAAATGTGTTGGAAAAAATAATTGTGTTCCGTGCTTACTAAAAATTACATTCATTTATTCACCCAGCAGCAGGAAAAATCAAGCTCTTCACTGCAGGTGGCTCCAGGAGGGTTATCAGTATTCAACACAAGTCTGAGTTCCTTCACCTACTCCAGCTTCTCTGTGTGTGCTTCTTCATGAGCTAATATGAAGAAGGGAGGATGACAGGCTTGTCATTACTATAATTCCTTTATCATTATATTCCAGAGATGGAGAAAAGAAACATTTGTAAGTGCAGGGCAAGAAATCTCAGAAGTTGTGGTCAGAACCAAGTGATGACTCTCATATGGTAGATTCCTTACTGGGTAGAGAATTGATTTGCAGGCTTAGGATTCTGAATACTTGTAGACATCTTAGCAGATGAAGAACTTCCTCTTCTTCAAGTTACAGGAGAGAACTGCATCTTATCCAAGGGTTGATACCAGTAATTCAGAGCAATAAAAGCATGTCTGTATTCCAAAAATATGCACTGAGAGGAACAAGAGATGGCCAAGTGGGGCTATGAAGCATGAGAGACAAAGTTCTCTCTGTATCTGTACATGATGTGTGCCAAGAGTGGGGCAAGGACTGTTATACTACCCAACTAGAAGAATTAAATTGAGTGCTGTTACCTACATTGGACACAGGTTTTACCTTTGCTCATTTTTATATTTGTGTAGAAATTTTTTAACCTCTTCCAGAGTGCAGGTAGGGTGCCAGCTATCTCCCAAAAATCCCCTTCTTAAGCAGACTGACTGACCAGGTGGGCAATATGGTCCTCTGTCCTTGAAAGGCTGCTTCTTCCTTGCCTGTATCTCACTTGGAGGTGCCAGTGGTCTGTGGAGTGTTGGTGTGTTGGCTGCATGGCCAGCTCATGGCAGACATCTAGGTCTGTGCTCAGGAGTCCAGTGACACTGACTGTCAGCACTGTGAGTTTTTTCCTAGCAGCACCTTCTGTCCCGAGGCTGTGCCTGCCCTGGGTGCAGTTATGTATCCTCCCAGTGATGTGCCAACGCTGCATGACACGCTGTTCAGCAGAGCATGCTGAGGGTTGGAGTGTCAGTGCTGGTGCTGGCTTGTCTCCTGAAATGCCAGCTCTGAAATGGTTATCTTCCAGGCATTGTGGGCTTGGTTGGGCCTTTAGTGCAATAGGAAGCTTTCAGCAGTGTTGGATAAGGGAAATCCCTTAATGTCTGAACTGGCTGCATTTACTGTTTGATGGAGTTCATGGCACATGACATCTTCAGAAGCAGGGAGTGGAAATGCTTGCAATATCTTTTGGAAACTCCAAAACATGAAAGAGAATGCCAGAACAGAGAGTGTCATGGTGTGATGAATCGTGCATGGTCTCAAACTGTAGCACAGATGCATAAGTATTCAACACAGATTAAGGGTTTTTTCACATGGAATGAGGCACTGGTTGTTTAGGTTAGAGTTTGTTGGATATTTGGGGAACTTGCCACCTCTCTGAGGGCATCGTCTCTTCATCTGCCTGCAAAAAACCCTTTGTTCCTTGTGCAACACTAGAGAATTTAACTAATTAGAATCAAATTCAAAGAGAAAAAGGACTATATTGGGAGCTGTGTGGGTCACCATGAAGACCTCTGTACAGTTCTTATTTTACTATTGAAATTAATATTGTGCTTTAAGCAGCAAAATGAAGATATTTCTATGTGGAAATACTAAATGTGTAGAATATATTTGTTACCATCTCTCTCTGGAATCTCTACTAGGCTATAATCTTTTATGTTTTACCTAGCTTTTAGGAAATAAATAAGTGGTAGCTTCAAAATTAATAAGCAGGTGAATTGAGAAAGAAAAAAATACTTTATGCTTCCACTCATAAAGATTCACTTTGATCATTTTTAGATGTTCAGAACTTCAAAGTGAAAATATACTGGCATCCATAGTTCTAGCCTAGGAATTCAAGTCCCACCTCTACCATTATAGAGGAGCTATTAATTTTTTTTAATTTGAACACACTTTCAAAAATCTAAGAACAGATTTGTTCAAAGGGGCCCACATATGCCCCTTTCAAGACAAAACAATGAAGATAGTGAAAACTGTAGAGTGTAAATATCAGCAGGCAAATTTGGGGCTACTTTGAAAATAAATAATGCTCCACTAATGACTACTTTCTGACTTTAAATTTTCCTTTGCTCTTATAGTTGTGTCTGGTATATGAAAGATCTATTTATAACCAATTTACCTTCAGTTCACCTCTCTTTGAACTTTAAACCCATTAAATTATGAGATGATTTACTTGGATTTCCTACACAGGGTAGTTCCCCAGCTGACTTTTAAGGAAAGAGGGTTTGATTTTGACAAACATGAAGGTGTGTGAGGCCTTCTTCTAGCCAAAATTCACATTCTGCATTTCCAAGTCTTTACTTGGAGATAGATAGATAGATGTCTGTGAGTAGTAGATAGATGCCTGTGAATCTCTGTTCAAGCTGAGGATATGTGCTAGGTTCCTAAAGATGCTGTTGGAAGATGGGACACTCCAGATTCTGAAGGCCTTTCTTCTTCAGATCAGGGAAGCTTATTGTCTTAAGTCATAAGCCTACACTGCCAGATAATTTCAGTTCACAGTTGCCTCTGGGGTTCTGCTTCTCTTCTTATTCATGTATTTTGATGCAGCCTCAGGATGTATTTTGGAGTGTATCAATTCTTTTCATGCAGAACAAAACCCAGCTATGGTCCTGGGTCACATCCCAGCCTGCAGTAAGGATGAGCAGTGTCAACTCTTGCTGCCACATGCAACACCTCAGCCTTATCTGTCGTAAGCAAAACATCAGCCTTATCTCAGAAGAGTTTGTGTCTCAGTTGCAGGATGTGTCTTCACTTTCACATTAGAAAATAACAGTCCAGGTGGGCTGCAGCACAGCCTTTGCTTTGTTACTACCAATGTTGCCATGTCATGGGGCAACAGACAGGCCAACAGAGAGAAGTTGCACAGAAGACAGACACAGTCAGAGTCCTCTAGAAGGAGATAAGACCTTCTTGGGTCCACTTGGACAAGGGCCATAGTCTCCCACTGAAACTGATTTAGCACTGAGAACAGAACAGAACAGAACAGAGGCCTGTATCATGTAGCTCTGGAGTAATCCCATCACCTGGGTCACTCCAAACTATACATTTCTTGATGTCCATCCTTTAGAAATGGCTAAGACTTCAAGCTTCCAAGCTGTTTGCCCTCAGAAATATTAGCACTGAAACCTGAAAGATCAACAAGGACTCTGGTTGAATCAACACACATACTCATTAGAGCTCACAAACTATGGATCCTGCATTCAAGAAAACATATGGGCCTTTACACATGTGCCAGCACTCTTTTAACAGAAATAATATTTCAGGCAAAAAGCTCTGAGGTTCTTGATATTCAATGTTACTGCAAGAATTAGAAAGCTATGCTTGAACCTGAGTTCAGAAAATATTTCTGACTTAGAAAAATTAAGATCTAAAATATTCCAGAATATTTGTATGTGTCATGAAGGTTCCATTATATAAGAGTTAACAGTTCTCACTGTCATAGGGTTAGGCTGGGCTCAGGGAGGTAGGAGGTGAGTAGTTGTTAAATAGATAACTCTAAGATACGTGTGCAATAACCATCTTTTAAAGAACATTTCACCTTGTCAATTAATAAATAAGCTATTATGTTGCTCTTGCTGATGTATCTTTGCTTTGCATATATCCTCGATATCAAAGGCCACATTATGATATTCAAAAGCAAAAAATTTAAAAGAATTAGTCAGTAAATTATATTTGATCAAGTATTTTCCTTGGAGTGCCCTTGAAATGCTTTTTTTGCCTAAACACATTTCCTCTTTGTTTATTCTATTTCATCATGCATAAGTTGCTCAAGCATTGCTCACTGGATCTTTGACAAATGGCTTTTATTACAGAAAGAATTCTTTGAAAGTTAGAAAAAAAATTTCTGAAGAGTTTCACAATTTCTTTTCACGACTTCCCAACTTGGTTTCATAATAGTTTTCAGAGATGCAGCAGGAAAGGATAATGTTTATTTTACTGATAGGTGAACTATAAAAAGTTTATATATATATGGATGATATATATGCACTAATATATACACTATGTAAAGCTACAATGTTCAAGCTTTAATGACAAAGGCCAGGTATTTAAAAATCAAGTGATCTTATTTTTCAAGACACTAAACACTCACAGTTTTCTGGACTTCAGTAATATCTACTTTAATTAAAAAGAGCTCTCACAGTGCAACTTTTGTCAGCCTTCCCTAATACATTCAGATAATTTCATTTGAACAAGTTTTAGCAGAGTCAATGGCAGAGAAATTTCATAACTAATGAAGCTCCTAAATCCAGTTGCAGGTACTTATTTTAGCAGTCACAGTGAAAGTTGTTAAAGATTCAGCACTTCTGAAAATCAAGTCAGGTATATGTCTAATTCTTGCATGCAGCAGTGATTTCTTTGTCAGGGTAGATTCACTGGCTTAAGTGAAGTTACACTACCAAGAAATGTGTTTGCTATGAATTGAACTGTCTTAGTTGATAGTGCTGCTCATTCCCACACACCGTTGTCATGTCACTAAACTTCAACCTGTATTTCCCAGAAGAAAAGCTTTAGTATTGATGGGACTATCTAGTCAAAGCGGCATTTCTCATCGATAGCAGGACTTTTACATAGAAATTGCAATACTGCATAAACAAGTAATCTGGGCCTAACTTCACTTCTGATTTCTTTACCTCCTCCACCTGAGTGGCACAGGGGAACAGGAATGGGGGTTGTGGTCAGTTCATCACACATTGTCCCTTTTGCTCCTTCCTCTTCACACTCTCCCTGTTTCAGTGTGGGGTCCATCCCACAGATTACGGTGTTTCAGGAACAGTATGCTCCACTGTGGGGTCACAAGCCGGTGGAGTCACAAGCCCTGCCAGCAAATCTGCTCCAACATGGTCCTCCATGGGCTGCGTAGACAGCCTTTCTCACCATGGTCTTCACCATAGGCTGCATAGACAGCCTTTCTCACCATGGTCTTCACCATAGGCTGCATAGACAGCCTTTCTCACCATGGTCTTCACCATAGGCTGCATAGACAGCCTTTCTCACCATGGTCTTCACCATAGGCTGCATAGACAGCCTTTCTCACCATGGTCTTCACCATAGGCTGCATAGACAGCCTTTCTCACCATGGTCTTCACCATAGGCTGCATAGACAGCCTTTCTCACCATGGTCTTCACCATAGGCTGCAGGGGCCTCTCTGCTGCAGCGCCTGGAGGATCTCCTCCCTCTCGTTCTCCACTGACCTTGGTGTCTGCAAGGATGCTTCTCTCGCATATTCTTACTTCTTTCTTTGGATGAAATTGTGCATCTTTCTTTTCCCATCTTCTAAAACGCATTTTCCCAGAGGTGCTACCTCTGCCACTGATGGATTCAGCCTCAGCCAGCAGTGGGTCCACCTTGGAGTCATCTGTCCTTGGCTTTGACATGGAGGAAGCTTCTGGCAGCTTCTTACATAGTAGTGGATTCATTTGAATTGAAAAAGACCCTGAAGATCATCAAGTCCAGCCTTTAACCGAGCATTGTCAAGTCCATCACAAAACCATGTCCCCAAGTGCCACATCCAGACATCTTTTAATAACCTAAGGGATGGTGACTCAAGCATTCCCTTGGGCAGCCTGTTCCAGTACTTGACACTCATTTGGTGAAGGATCTCATCCTGATATCCAATCTGAACCTCTCCTGGTGCAACTTGAGGGCATGCATTTTCTCTTGTCCTATTGCTTGTTACTTGTTGCTTGTTACCCCTGCCTGCCTAGCTACACCCTCCTTTCAGGTAGCTGTTGAGAGCAGCAAGGTCTCCCCTGAGCCTCCTCCAATCTAAGCCACCTCTCAGCCCCTGCACTACCTAACCCTTTCCACATAAACCTGATACAGCCAAGAATAAGTCAGATGGGCTGTACATGTTAATTGCACACAAACACAGATTTACTACTGCTGAAAATTATCTTTGCCATGCCGTTTTAATTTTACTGGTTCTAGTTGAACATTTAAAATCAGATTGAAAAATTACTTCTGTGCTCTAAAGCTATATCAAACCTTGTTGATACATGTTAGGAATCATAGTTTCATCTATCTTTCCAGAAATGCCAATTTGTTGACTCAAGTGTAGCATAACATATGCTGTACTTCCAGAGGGATGAATCCCATCATCTTGGGATTTTTGCATTTCTATCTCAGAATGTTCTGTACATCCTTACTAGATGCATAGCAGTGGCAGATGCATTTTTAAAAATCAAAGGTTTCTGTGATACTTCCTGCATATTTATTCTGTATATAATTACTTAAAATGAAGTAAGATTTGCTTGTGGTCTGTTTCTGTATATTAGTGATATATGTGATTCAGCACTCCAAAATTATCATATAACTTGTGAAATTTAACATGAGATTACAGCTTTTGAAAAATACCTGTCACTGTCAAAACCCTTTTATTTGAAAACCCTAAAGGTTATAAAACTGTGTTTACTTCTTGTGTTAGGGTTATTCTCTGAATTAAGGTTATTCTCTGATGCATTCTAATTGTGCTTAGGAGCTAGATACATGTCAAACTAGCAGAAACTAAAATTTGTGAAATTTTACAGCTTTAGAGGCAGTGGCTAGGAAATCATTACCAGGATGAAAAGTGCATAACTGCTCTTTTTTATCTACAAAAGATCAAAGGAAGACAAATAAATGAAGACTGATCCTGAAAATGTAGCTGATGCTTTTATTTCAACTGTGGTTATCCACTGACTACCACACAAAGGTTTCAGATAGATGTAGACATTCTTTCATAATTTCAGATTCTGTTTTTTTTTCATCCAAATCTGATAGAAGACTTCAGGATACACAAACAAGTATACTGCATAAGAAGCCTGGTAGTAGAGCTGAGCATGGAGGAGAAAATTGTTGCTACTTAAAGCCAAACTAGAATTCTTGGTATTGCATGTATAGAATGCATAAGGTTGTTAGATAGGAAGCAATCAAAGAGCATTTTTTAGATTCTATGGGAAAAGAGAGGAAAAGTAGGTTTAGTTGATACCATTTGCTCAACCATGTGCTGAAAAAAATGTTGAGGTGCTCTAAACCCCAGACAGTGTAAATGGGAGCAAGGGTGCAGGTAGGAAAGAAAAGTTATCAAGGATCATTCATTCTTCCCCCTGGATTCTACAGGGCATGGTGTCTTTGTGAAGGAGATATTAGTAATTTCCTTAAGAGCCTTATCTGCTGAAATAGGTTGTGTTTACTCCTTATAAGGTCTATTGTGTTTAGTTTGAGTTGCCCTCATAATTAGCAATTAAAAAATAAAAAGGAAGAGTATCTTTCATTAACAGTTGTGGATATATACTGTATCTCTTTATCACAGAGATCAGGTAGATCTAGATACTACAGTGCATATTTGTAGCATCAAAACATGTATTTTTCCTTCCAAAATATCTGAATTGACTCATTTTTTTTCCTTGCCTTTTTGCTAGCAAAATCTGTGGAGTTTTTTCACACCATTTATTTAAAGTCTAAGTAATCCACCATGTTTTATCCAGCATTACATAAACAGACGTGTCCTTATTAGTGATTCTACAATGGGAGGAAAAATAAAAAGAATGCTTGGACTAGATGCTTATATTTGTTTCATAGTTGTATAAAGAAGATATTAAATGACCATCCAATTCAGAGACACTTCAGGCCTATATATGTGAACAATTGTTCAGTTTTTGAGATTGTTCCTGGGTTCATACTGTCACTGAAAAATGTATTTCTTGAGAGGAAAAGAGTTTTTTAAATAATACTTTTGGAGGGATCTTATACATCTCCCTCTTCTCTTGTTTTAGTGGTTGTTGTTTTTCTTGGCCTGTGAAAATATCTGTCATTTCCTGATGAGCGTGGGATTCAAAGTGACAGAACAGAGTTACACAAGTCAGGTAGCAGTAAAAACCCAGAATTTTGCCATATCTCTCCTAGTTGTTTCTAAAATAGGGAAAAAGTTGTTAAAAGGATAAGCAAGGTCTTGCAACTTTATTCTTGTGGGAACTGGGTTTATCTGCAATATTTCTCTGTGATAATAATGTGCTTCAATGCTTACCATTTGTTAGGTTTAACTGATTGGAACTATTACAACTTTTGAGTAACCCTTTGCTCACTGTGTGTCTTGTCTTCTAACATTTCATGGTCTTGTCTTCTAACATTTTATGACCTTTTAACATTTTAACCACTAAAATACAGGAGGAAAGAACCTTGTTGGCGTCACCTTAGATAAGGTGTGATCTGTGGGTCCAGGCAAGGATCAGTGCTTGCTTCAGTCGCTGTCCTGCAGCTTTCACACCCAGAGCTGCACTTGGAGACCCTCCCAGCTGTTGCTCAGGGACAATTTCCCCTGCTCAGTGGCTAGCCAGGGTAGAAGTTCAGTGGCCACCTCTCCCTCACATGCACACGCCCGCGTTGCCAGGCTCTGCGGGCACGGCCGCGGTCTGACCCGCGGCTGCATTCACGCACCCTGCCCCACACACACAGGTGCCCACAGCATACACGACCCCCACCCAGGACAGAGCTGGAGAGGCATTTAATGGCAGGACAATGAATACTGCTCTCTTGCTCCATAATACAAGAAAAGTGGTAGCCTTAACTTATGCCTGAAAGCAAGTACACAGGTCAAATTATAATGGGCCCTTTGCAGAATGAGGCAGTATATGAGGTGTTTCAATACAGCAAGCACCATCGAATTGCTATGCTGGATTTTATAATAATACTTCTGGTATTTGAAAAATGGAGAAAAAGAGCAAAAAAAATTTAAGCTGTGTAGTTCTTTAATTTAAAATAACGCACACCTCCAACTCTATTGCCTTTTTTTCTCGACTCTACCGTCCATCATGTATTTTTCTAAGTTTATGAAATTCAGAGTTTGAAAAAAAAAAGATTCTTTGTTTTTAAGGTGCTCTCTCTATTTACATTTTGTTTTTTACTTGGCTCCTGTTTTAAAATGAATTGTGTAGTGATCCAAAAACCCCGGGCACCTACATAGACACTTGAGCTTCCAGAGGACAGGAGATTGAGGTGCGACACGGGAGACAGGAAGGAATGCAAAAAAGAATGGGTAAGTTTGTCTAAATGAGACTAAAATCAGACCTTTTTGGATTGGGGCATGAGCCTAAACAAGCAAAAGATGAAGACTTTTTTAGAGAGTGATGTTATTATTTTCATTCTTACTGCTTTGTAGGTCTACTTTCCATCTATTTGTTCTTGTACCTGTTTTTTTCCACAAACTTGAGTTTCATTGTAGTTTGAGCTGCATGGAAAGCCTCCACAACTTTAGTGCTCATTTACATCTTGGAAATGAAAGATGGCTGCAGATTGGCTGCAGATTGTATGAACAGTAGCAATTAAAAAACTACTATTTCATATGTTGTGTATCTACAGTATAATGATTGTGGCACAATTATGACATAATGACTAATTTAATTAACAACACGTTCAAAGCTAATAATTTTTTGAATCAAGAAAGTACTGGAAACAGCACCTACAGAAATTACTGTACCCCTTCACCAAGCTGCTTCAATCAGAATCCCAAAGCATTGAAAGTAATTAAAGAAATATCTTGTGTACAAGAAGTGACATCAGAGTACTGTTAACAGCCATAAGTAAAGCTTTGCTTCTCATTTTCAAGACTTCATATCACGACCTTCCACTGAAAACCTTCAAAGGCTCAGAGCAGATTAGATTTGGTGCCTTGTGAAAAAACCTTGGAAGAGAGTGTGAATGTGCCAAATTTATGTTTGTGAAACAACAGGCATTGAGACTGTTTGACTGGTACAGTAGAGGAATGGTATTTTATCCTGAGCAGCAGTTGAATGAAGTGAAAATGTAGCTGAAACATTTTTAAATGTAGATGCAAGTAAAAAATACCCCTTTTCTACTATGTTTCAGCTCAGTTTCTGTTTCAAACTCATACCTAGGAAGGTAAATGACACATGGAAATGTTGTCTTAGTGGACTAGAATAACCTACATAATTTTCTGAAAAAATATAGAGGCAATTTCATCATCTGAAACATCAGGTTTTTCTCCAAATGTTATTTATTATTTCTGTTAATTCAACTTACAGCATCTGGTTGGAAATCTAAACAGTGAATCTTCTGAAATTCTGTCGATTCAGACCTAAATTTTAAAAGGTTTTAATACTCATCCTGACTTTTATAGGGTAAATAGAAGACCATTGGAGGGATTTCAGTAGCAATTAAAGTTCTTTTTTTCTTTTCTTTTTGTTTTGTGAGAATTTTTTTTTACTCTCTAATTTTCATTCATTTTCAAGCTTCTCTGGGAACTTTATCACCATTTAAATGATAAGAGTAATCATCTTAGTAAGTATCATACTGTAGATCCATTCCATCCATCTATCTCAAATCTGAAATCCAAAGATAATTTTTTTTCTGGCAGAATTGGAGTGTCTTGGCAGGCCTGCCAAAGCATGCAGAGCAACCAGGAGTAATGCAAAACTTACACAAAGATGAGCTGTAGACACTCTGGTTTGTCAGTCCAGCTCACACAAATTAGGAACATGCAACATGATATAGTGAATATTTTCCCTCTTAGAACATAAAACATAGTTAGTCCTTGTGCTGGCAGTGAAAGCATACCAGTAGTTTACTGCATGTGTCCTTGATAAAGTTTTTAACATGCAAGAAAACTCAAGTTCCAGCCTACAAAGAGATGTTTTGGCACAGGAAGAATAAAAAGTGGATTTGGTAAAGGCACTGAGCAGTCAGAGCCTTCTTATTTAATTTGTGAGAAACCAAAATATAAATCTGCCCAGTTCACAATATTGCCCTAAGTATTATGTGTAGAAAAAAAGAAAATAATAAAAGCTTGGCTGAATTGTTATACAATCTGATTTTTTGTCTAAATATGCTCCGCAATACCTGAAGACCAGAGTGACAAACACCAGGGTAATACTAAGCACGTTTGCCTTTGGAAACCATAGTTTGCCCAAAGAATTTGGTAGCTCAAGCCATGCAGCACTCCACTACACGCAGCACAGTGGCACAAGCACTAGACACCACACGGTCACAGTGGTGTGCATCTCACCCTCCTTGCAGCAGAATGACACAAGACCAAAAGCAACCCAAGAGATCATGATCCCTCCTCCTGTCAGTCAACAATGCTGAGCTCAGAATCCATCTCATATTCTTTTATAGACAGGTATTAAATACATTTTAGTGAAAAGCTTGCGTCTTTATCATGGCTCCTGGACCAAGTCTAAAACCTTGGTAGAACCAGTTAATATCCCCATCAGTAAGAGCTTGAAGGGCTGCACAAAACTGCTAAAATTTTTTTACAAGGAAGAAGAGAGGCAGTTAATATATCGCATTTGTTATCAATAAGATACTTCTATATTGAAATAATTTCATTTATTTATATATTGCATTTGATATCAATAAGATACTTCTGTATTGACATAATTTCATTTATTGGTGTAAATTTTTCTTTACATACAAAAAAACCACTCCGAACCTCTGAACCCATGGAAGAAGGAGGAATAAAAGATGTATCTTGTTACCATAAAAAAAAAAAGTGTAAATAGCAAAGAAAAGCTTTTATGTCACACCATGCATTCACATTATGCTTATCATTCTTCTGAGAGTCATCCTCCACATTCCCCAGAGGAGATGCCTATGTGTAGCTGCAATTCATCTCCACTGGGACAGATGTCTTCCCTTGTTTATGCCATAGGAGGCTTTAAAGGCTTCTGGGCTTATTGAGAGAGTGATTAAGCTCACTGACTTCCTACAAGGCATAGAGAGGTCACCGTATCCAAAGTAAATTCACCACACCCCTTTTGTGCATCTGTAACTGGCAATTGTAATGCTCTAAAAAATCCTCCACACTTGTTAGGAGGAAAGGGTGATGAACTAAGCAACATTCCAGTGACAAAAGGACTCCTGGGACTGTAGGTTCCCAGCTTTCCATACTAAAGAAGAGTCTGCTGAGGACAGTAAGTCCAACATGCTGCTTCTGTCCCCCGCACAAGCCAAGAGAGTAGCAAATCTAGAAAGTATCTTTCTTTGTAGCTGTTTTCTTCCAGTCCAACAAGAACAACAACTGTGGTGGCCACAGCAGACAGAAGGGTAACTACTAAATGCATTCTGCATGCAAAAGCACAATTCCTTTTTATGTCAGAGTGATTGGGGTTGCTGTGAAGGAGCATGGCAGGTTCCTGCTTCACAGCTGGGCTGGCCTAGAGACATAATCTGCCTCATCACTGTTTTGGCTGCATGTAAACCAGCATCTGTCCTTTGCCTGACCAGAACTACTGCACGCCGCAAAAATAGTGCCACTGAAATACAATGTGCACAGTCTGGTATCAACAGATGTTTAACATCACTGAGTACTGATGAGAACCTGCTATGACACCTCCAGGTCTCTTCATAGGAATACTGTTTTCCCAGCAGAGATGAAGACCAGCTTGACATAGTTGCAATTTATCCCTCCAGTCTCATGACAGCTCAAGCTACTGGTCCACATGCTTGAATACACTCAGAAACTGGAAAATGCACACATACACTTCTCCTGTTGTCCCCAAGGATATTCACTTGGATGACACTGTTATTTTTCTTCTTGCCTGCTTTGGAATCCTCTTGGATTCAGTGTGTGCCAGGAACCTGTGAACATTGTTTTACTTCTGGTAAAAGTCCCATACCTTTAACTCAAATAATTTATTTTATTGCTCTTGAATAATTTGATTTATGTCACCCTTGTATTAGAACTGAGATGAAAGCAAACACTGCAATAGCCCTTTATTTTGATAAAGGGGATCCTCTTGTTAAAACCAGAGGAGAAGTGCTTTCAGTTCTGCTCTTGATGTGTGGCACCAGTCTTACTTCCTTACATAATCAAAGAAGGAAGGAATGAGTGAAAAAGCTAGGAAATAATGAAATGCATGACCTAGAAAAGGAAGTAGAGTGAAATTAAAACAAATAAACATTCTGTACACCACAGTTTAAGAAACCTGGAGTGGCAAGATTTTTCAGCTAGCAAAACCCCAGGAAGGAGTCTAATTTCCACTTTACATCCAATGTGTCAATTTTGGTTTGTCATTTTTTATATGGGTTATCCTGAAGCCTCTACCCAAGGAGGGTAATCTTTGCTTGTTTATGTGAACATCAGCTTCAGGACAATCCATATAAAGACAGTGTCCCTCATGCTGTTCAAAAATTAGTAAAAATTTAGCTTAAAAGGAAGAAAATGGGAGAGGAAAATATTGTACCATGTTTCTTTATATCAAAAGTCAGTGTTAAATGCATTATGTACTTTATTAACAATGTTCTTACTAAGTCTATACTGAGGCTTGTCCATGGAAAAAATGAAATACAGCTAGCTACAGATGATCCCCAATTACCTGGAGGAGAATATTTTAGATTAATGAGTAATACAAACTTCTTTTTCTAAAATTAATTTTATGAACAATGCATAAATAAGTAAAAGGGATAATTCAACTTCATTTGGGATTGATAAATTTTCAGGAATTATTCACCTGATTATGTGTATAAGATAGTAGTTCCAGGCTGTGATTAATCTGAAGTACACCAAGCAGGATGGGATTCTTGGTGCTCTGACTAGGTAAAAACTCTGCCAAGATAATGACTTCTTTGCCTTCATCTCAAGCACAATCTGTACACAGCAAATGTTGGCCTCAAGACTCAATCTGCTTACATGACATGCAACTTTTATACAGAGATTGTTGATTACTTAAAATGCCAGATAATTTCATCTCCATGTATGCTACTCCATAGTACACAGGATACAGCTTTTCTCAGGGATATAGAGAACAGCTGGAATAAAAAACGTTTACTAAGGCTTATGTGTGTAAACAGAACAAGTTACACTTAGAAAATGATTAGACTTCATGTTTCTAGTTTCTCCTCCATGAAGCAGCAGACTTGCTGACTTCTACAGCTGTTTATTATTTAGCTGAAAAACAGACTCAAATTAAGCCCCAAGATTTGAGTGCACATTTAAAACTTTTTAGTTGCACTCCCATCTTCCCCCTTCAAAACACCACAAGTTCTGCAATGTCTAAAATAAGGTCAGGAAACTCACCTGATAACAGTCTGGGTATCACTGCTATCACTCTATTTTGTGAAAGGTGAAGAAATTTGAGCCCTTGGGCCACTCTTAAAAAAATATGTGCTCTCAGTTCTGGTAACTGGTGATGTATTCAGCAGCTCAGAGAGGGGAAAAAGCCCAAAGAACTGAACTACATTTTACTTTGTTACTGTCCTTTCCTGCTAAGCACTGAATCATAATGCAGAACAACATGTGGCACTTTGCAGTATTGTTTTGCATTAAGAGGTTTTTTTTCTATAGAGAAGGCTAGTCCCTAATTTTTTCAAGTTGTCATTGATGTGAACAGTAAATCTGACACACACAAACAGAACTTAGAGAATTATACCATTATTTTAAAACAGACTGATATATAGGTAAAATACTTTGAGAACAAAGCCAATATGAAGATGCTGTAAAAGTAGGTTACTAAATTACATTGGTTGTAAATGGAAAAAAAGTATACTTTCTTTTAGCCTTTTCCACTACTATAAAAAATAATCATTAGTATTGTATGGTATGAACTATTGCAATGCTAATAATTCAGAAGATTAGTGTAAGATTGTTTCTCTTATCTGTAGAGACATTTTAGGGGCTGCTGTCCTTCCTCTGTCCTTCCCCATTGCTTCTCATTTTTGCTTTCTATCTCAGTTTATGTTGCTGCAGCTCAGGGCCAATGGTGTGTTTTCATTATTGTCCTTCATGAAATGTTCATTGCATTATGGCTTTAACAAAACTGTAAAACAAGCAGCAGAACTAACCAGGGTTCTTATCTAAGACTGCAACAAATTCAGAGAAAAAAGTAATTGGTAAGCAAAGATGTTATAAGATTAGCATGACACTGCATAAGTTCTTAAACTAAACCCCATTTTATTTCAAGGTGGCCTTGTTTCTTAAACACATGAAAAAATACAGTAAGACAATTCTGAAATGAGTCATTTTATAAAGCTAGAGGGTTCTTTGTAGCTAAAATTAGGGTAGAACCCTGAAGACATAAACAGCAAGCATTTTAAGAAACAGGTAAGAGATGGAGGCTTTAATGTAAGTGCATCAAGCTGCCCTGCAGGGAGGCAGGGTAATGAAATTGTACTGATTTTCTGTAGCAGTGAAGAATGTCACTGTATGTTACTGCTCTGACCAAGATAGTCCCTGTAATGCTTTTCTGCAGTAATTTGCTTTGGAAGAGATAGAACTTTGATTTTTATCTTGGGACGATGTGGCATATGCAGTTCAAATCTTTTTGCATTGTTTAATTCTTTGCCACATACCACACTGCAATGACATAGTCTAATAAAAACTACATGTAATTAATTATGTATGCAATAATATGTGTACAACTATCTAGAATTTTATTAAATTTCTTTATGTTTGTCACCCAAATATTAAGTTATATCTAAAATGTATCATCTCAGATACAAAATATTGCCCTTAGTTTTTGTAGTGTTTGTCCACTCATGGTACACGTCTTTGTGTAATTACTTTGAAGGAAAATACTATTTTCACTCACTTTTTAAATTAGGTGAATAAAAAGAAATGTTTTTTTCATAATTGCTTTAGACTTCCTCAGCCATGAATTGAAGGTGCTACCAAGAGATTTCTAAACCATAACTACTGATTGAAAAAGCCTTTTAAAATAATTTGAACAAACAGGCTGTAGAAATATTATTATTGTTATATATGTCAAATTCTATCAAGTGCATATTTTATATATGTAAACCATTTTCAAATGAGCACAAGGCCCTTTATTGTTAATTTGACAAGGTTCCTTTGTTAAATGTGTATCTGGACATGATAAATAACCTGTTAAGTTTAGCACAGCCAGAGGTTCAGGACTTTTCACAAACATTTGTAGATCAATTTGTGTTTCCAGGAAGCCTGTGACACTTCCTAGCTCAGCTATAGCCTCAGCTGCATGCCCTGTTGTCTCAGTATGCCTGTTCCCCAGGAGAATGGGGAAGAGATTAAGGGGAAGCAAGGGACAGAAAGCAAAACACACCCTTGGCAAAGGGAAGACACTGAATGGATCAGGAAAGAAGTGGGAGTGCCCCCAGCCTCCCCAGCATGGAGGGCAAGAGCAGAGTGAAGAGCAAGAGTTCACTGGAGCTACGGAACAAGGGAGCTCATGAGGGAAGTTAATGGTATGAAAGAAAGTCCAGGACTCAGGTGGGCTAAGCAACCTCTTCCCCAAGGTGGCCTAGTCCCAGAGCTGGGTGGGGCAGGAAGCTGGATGGAACCCCAGGCTGGGGGTGCTCCAGGGGCTGCAGCGTGGAGCAGGATGCAGCCGGGCACAGCGCTGGCCTCACGACCCGCCGCCTCGCATCCGCCGAAGTCTGCAGCTGTGCAACAACGCTGCCCATCAGCTGCGTCCCTCTGGGCTCAGGAGGGGCTTTTCAAACGAAGATGGGCAGCAAATTAATTTTAAAGCTGCCGTACATAAAGAGATACTCTCAGCATTTTCTCTAATACCTTAATCCTTATAATCAAATTCCCAAACTGTGAAAAAGACCAAACTAGCCTGGGATGAAAACCTAGTTTCACAGGCACAGTCTATGCAAAATTAATGGCTGACAAATCTGTCAAGAACTGTGAACAATTTCAGTCCTGAGTCTAAGGTTCCCACTGAAGCTCATTGGATTTTAATGCTAAACTGAGGCTAGAACATGAAGATAATTACTTGCATCCACTTAGATATGAATTCCCACACAGGATTCAAAATTCTTATTAGCGGAGGATTTGTAAGAACCTAATTTTTTAGTATAATAATTTAATAATATGCTTATTAATACAGCTCCAAGTAAAAAGAGGCAGCACTCTAATTACAGATTTTTTTTACTGTATGTTGGTACGTGTTTGTACTAAATGCTTTAGAAATTAGTATATTAGTATAATATATTGTGTACAATGAGGAGCAAGAATCTTGCTCACTGTATAAATAACAGACATGAAAATAATATTGGAGCATCAGGTTGTCCATTCATGACCATAGGATTTTGCCTATATAATTCCCAAACTAAGAAAAAAAGAAGTTACTAACTGAATAATATAGAATGAAAGGAAAAAAAAAAAAAAAAAATCCAAGATTATTAGAAGGAGAGAGAAAAGCATTGAAGGAAATGCAACTAAACAATTTTGAAGTCCAGTTAAGAGAATGGTTTTAAGAGTTGCTATAAGGAATTAATTAGATATTTGAATTATGTTTTCACCTTAAAAGCAAGCGCTAAAATTTAAAGGCATGAAAATAGACACAGTGATTTTGTTGACACTGTGGGTTGCTAAGCAAAAAAGAAAAAAAAAAAAAAGAAATTCAATGATTTCAACTTAAAATTTGTGAAAATTTCTCCAAAACCTATTAAAGGAATATTTTAAATCCTGTTATTAAAGGAGATTTTTAGCATGTACTCTGTATTAGAATAGTCCCCATTTTATCTGTACTGAATTCTCTATTCTTCTCCAAGATCTGCACAAAGAATTGAGGAATAATATTTCCTTAAATGTTCATGATTATCACGGTTAGTGGTTTCTTTCACACAACAGTAAGCCCAAGAAAACTAAATCAAGACTGTCACCAATGTGCTGGTTTTGCATAAAATATAAAAGCATAAGCTTGATTGCCTTTGAAGAAAATTCACTGCCCAAATAGTGGGTCTCTTATGTGGGCCTCCACATTAGTTTATAAGGGCTCTTTTTCTGTTTTTCAGAAACAGACTCTTTAAGAGACATTTTTTAAATGCCTGAGAGATGCTGAGGTTTTCCTGTACTTACTTTTGTTTGGTTTGGTTTGGTTTTTGAACTGAAATACTGAAGACAAAAAGTCTGCATTTGGCATTGCTCTGTAGCAAAGTTAAAACCAGTTAATACCCCCAGTAGTGCCTCTCCATAGTACCCTCCAGCATAACAGATCATATCATAAAAAGTCTTTGTTCTTCCTGAAAATTAAACCTAAGCATGCCAAAAAAAAAAAAAAAAAAAAAAAGCATCAAACCTAAGCATTTGCCAGTAGGAAAAGAAACAATAGAGAAAAAACAGATACATGTTAAAAAACCCTCCATTTTTGTATAGTGTGAGAAACAAGTGTGAGTAGGCAAGTGAGCTTAAGGTGATATGTCCTGATTTTTATGTGCATTTAAAATATATTCTGCTTGAACATCAGCAGTAAGAAATGTGCTGTATCTATTTCACGATTTTTGGATGCTGCTGTGATTGATACTGCTGACACAGCCTAAAAAAGGCTCATTTTTCATTTTTTGGCTATTTACCACCAGCGATTGACAGCACTTTGAGCCCGCGCCAAAATCGGTCAGAGCCATGAATAATCCATCTCCTTTCTCTGTTAATAGCTTATTCCGTTTCTCCTCTCTTGCACCAATTCACATGCAAGCCAGAGTAGTGGGGTGACTTCAGAAGCAGCAGCAACAGCACCAAGAGGTGGCCAATTTGAGGTCTAGTCACCACCAGGTAGCACTTGGAAAGGGCATCCTCTAAGCCCACTCTCCAGTCCCAAAGTGTCTCTAAACATCAGAGCTGGAAGCAGACACAATGTAAGAAAGTATTCAGCTTTTTTCTATCCAAGCTGCTAATGGAAGCTGAAGAAAAGCCAAAAGGCAAGGAGAAGCAAAAATATAAGATTCTCTCAGCTGACCAACCTGGCCAAGGAAAACAGAGAGAAGAAGTGCTCCCTGATAGCCCCAGGAAGAGCTGTGAGCAGAACTTCAGATATCTGATCTGGCAAGTGTTTTTTTTTTTATGACTGAAGACTTGAGGATGCTTTTCAACAATTTGTTCGAAATCCTAGCTTACAGTATTTGTAGCAAGTGAAATCCTGTTCCTGTGTTGGGAGCTTTTCTTTAAGATCCTTTGGAATGCGCCGTTACCATCTGTTTTCTGTTGTTAACAGATCTACCAAGTTCTGTGTGGCTCCACATGGGACAGTTGCTTCAAACTCACTGAGGCATGTTGCAGATTGATATGTGCCAAGTGTTAGCCTTTAATTAACTCAACCTGCAAGTGCAGTGTTAGGGTAGGATTCAGAGCACGCCCATATGTATGGGACAGGAAAGCTGGTAGCTGCCTGCCTTGGAGAAATGGGCAGACATATGGGAAGTAGACCAGTAGGTGGTTGGTAGCATGAGTTGCTACAGGTGTGGGATGTATCTGGCTGTGGGAGGCAGTCTTTGCTAGGCTTGCTTGGTAGCTGTAGGATGAAGATAACTTGGAGTAACTGAATGCTCTGGGAATGGGAAAAATCTCCTGGAGGGACTGGGTACTGCATTTGTTTGGCTTCTGGAGAACTTGGAGGTGGTGAGAGGAAGTGTTAGTTTTGCAGCGTAGGTAATATTGCAACCACTACCACAGAGACTGTTCCTGCTTCATGCTGCCCCTTTGCAGCTGGGAACCACAAAAAAAACACCACTTTTGAAAAAAGCAGCAGTTAGAAAGCAATTCTGCAGCCCAGCATATGAGTTAAGATGTACGGCAGGTCGTGTCTGTCACTTGAACATCACAGCAGGAGCAGAGCATTGCTGCCAGTTCCTGAGCTGCAAAAAGCAAAGAGATTGAGTGTCTTGCTGGCACTGGTTCCTCTCTACAGTCATAAGAAGTGCTTCTCTTGCTGCACAGAGACAAATGCAGGAAGTGCCAGATCAAAATTTTTGGCCCTTTTCCTGAATATTTATAAAACATATCTGAATGTTAGATTTTATTTTGCTTCAGAAAAAGTGTAGTCATTTCTCATTTTGTACACAATTTCCCTATTTTGTGCCAGTTTTTGTTTCTGGATAAATCAGGATCATAGTTTGATATATAACACAATTATTTTCTTCTTTTTTTTTCTTTTTTTTTTTTTTCTTCATCCTTGAGGGCTCCAAACCAGAGTCAAAAACTTGATAGACAATTCTTTGCATCCACTTAGCTCCATCAAGAATATTCCTAACTTGCGCAGTTTGCAAGTTTAAGTCCAGCCTTTGAATTTTTGACTGGACTAAGGTGGCAAGTAGAATTGAATGGCGTGGACACTGCGTGTCTTTAGCCCCAAATTAGATCTCTGGCATAGAAAGAGCCCTAACCAGTGCAAATCTCTCCCAGGTCCCCCCAGTGCTGCAGGGGCTTTCCAGCCAGAAGCTTTCCTCCACCAAGATACCTATGCAGTGCTGGAAGGCCTTTAAGAAAATTATTCCAGAGCCCTGAAATATGACTCATAATGGCACTGGTGGATCTAGAGATATACTATCTTTAAAGTAACAGTAACCTTTTGTTTATAAGTATTTGTCTTTTGGATGGGCTAATACGGAAGTTCCTGTGCATTTTGGAAAGATGAAGAAATTAACTTCAACAAACCTCCTCTTTTATCCTCCCCTCTCCCAGCAGCAATGGCTTTATTAAAGAGAGGAAAAAAAGATTATTTTTAATTTATATACTTCAGACACTTTTAATGATCAGGCAAATTTTCAGACTTGCAATTTAAACCAGTCACTGATATTTGAGCAAGATGAGACTGTAGTCAGTACTGCTGCAAGTGGGCACTTACTATAATAATACAGTCTTGATTTCTGATTTATCTCTCATACTGTGTAGAAATGTTCTTATAGAAAAGTATTTCCTAGAACTTTAAATACTTAATGCAGACATTGTTGCTCATTATGAATGATTGTGCTGCAATTGTTTTTTTTTTCTTGGCACTTGGATCACACAGTGTAAAAGTTAGCACGTGCGTTAAGGTCTCATACTGTTTTTCAGGTCTCTATTGGCTTGATGTATTCTGATTTTAGATCAATATATTACTCCACTCACTTTAGGAAATGCCTGCTTAAATCTGCTTTTCAGGCAGAATTAGTGGCTATATTGCATAACTTTCCATTACGTTTTCTGTTGGGCCAATTTAGACATGATTTATCTGTAGGCGTTATGTCCAGATGGCATGGCTCAGCCCTACAGATCAGGTGTAAAATGTAAAAACATAAGCTAAAAAAAAACAAACAAGAAAAATCCTCAACCAATTCTTCAGAAATGGTAAGATTTGCCTGAAATTAGGAAAAAAAAAAAAACAAAAAAAAACAAAAATCAAATACCTAATGGATTTGTAAACCTTTTTATGGGCAGGAAATGTTTTTCATTTGGAAGGTCTAACCAAGTTCCTCAAGCAAGAAAAAAAATTTAATCCTACTCAAAGAGTTCTGTTAATGCAGGCAGTAATTGCATTTTCCCAGTTTCGCAAATTCTGTGCAAATAATTTTCTGTTGTCCTCACCTTCTGCAGTCAAGGGTTAAAAGGGTTAAAAACCTTCACAGGTGTTTCTATATGCTTTCCCAGCATTTGCAAAGAGTTTTCTCCCTCTTTCTCCTCACAGACCTGATGCTACAGAGGTGGATTGATGAGTGTTATTCACAGAAGATGGTCTGCTTTCACCTCCATTGCTCAAATATTTCTGCATTCTTGAAAGGATTACATGTACTGCTCTCTACAGTAAAGTGCTCAAGGAAGAAAAAAATATTTGGAAGACAGCCTTTCAGATTGGATTCTCCTTCTGTAAATACAACAAATTTCTGTGGGAGAATCTAAAGAACTTGGTGGAAATTTCTGAAAAGTTTAAGGCAAGAAATGTCAACCATTTCATTTCAAAGCTTTTCAAAAAATCCTTCAAATTGAGCTAGTTCTTCCTGACTTGGTAAAATGATCTGAAGTGCTTAATTGCAAGCTATTTTAATGTTACTGTTAATTTAAATTTAATATTCATCTGTATCTTCCCTAGTGGAATGTTACCCTTGAGAATGAAGAGGATTACTGGATCAGAATAGGGATTTCCAATGTGTCAGATATCGTGGCCAGACAAGAGTGCTCACTATGTACCAAGAATCCCACCAGTCCTCTGATGATCTAAAAACGTTGCAGCCTTACCCCAAGAAAAGACCAGAAGGTAGAAGTACAGGACTCACAAGGCAACACAGAAACCATTCTGGTTAGAATCAAATCAAGCTGAAATAAAATATTTTGCTGTGAGCTTTCTGATGGAAAATCAGGACTTCAAAAATTTACTAGGATATTGGGTACAAACAGCTTGTTGCATCAGTAAAACATTTCATCAGAAAATCTGAGCTGGCTCTGATCACTTCTGGTACATATATTTTCTTTGCTTTCCTCAAACACAAATTAAACTGTTTATAAGGAGATGGACTGCTAAGTATGCATAGGAATTTTGGGGGACAACTGCATTTCTAATGCATTTCTGCATTAGTAATGGCTAAAATTGCTCAAAAATGGAGATTAAACACTGAGCTCTTTAGTATAGGTTTAGGTTTTTGTTTGCTCTGTATTTAGGCACATTAGTGCAGAATCCAATTTTCTGTATATGCTGGATGAACATTAAGCTGCTTTTACTAAGGCCCAAGGTGTGGGTTTTATGAATGTTGTTTATAAATTTTTTCTTTTTGGTAGGTCAGAAAGAATCCCCACTTAAAAAACACTTTGTATTGCTCATCACTGTGAACAATTGTTTATTACAATCCATTCCCAATGAAATTACATTTCCATAATTGATAAAATAATTAGTCATAACACAATATAAAATTTATTAATCACAATATAAGTGCTATTTGCTTCATTGTCACAACTCTTCCTGAGAATGCAATAGAAATTAAATGCATTTTTACTAAATTGTTGGCTTTTAAAATCTGTATTATTTTAATGAAGAAAATAGATTTTTAGTACAGTTTACATCTGATAGCATTGGTGATTTAACATAGCTGCTTGAGAATTACCTGTATGTTACCAAAAGATGTGCTAAATAGTAGAATTTCCATAATTTCAGAAGCACAAATATTCATATTGTCCAGAAGTTCAAGTGTCATAGTAGACTGTTCAGATTCACAGCTAGAACAACCACAGCTATTTGTATGAAAACTAGAGACACAGACAGTTTGTAAATTTGCCACATTTTGTAGGGTTTTTTTAAGAGAAGTGTTCTCAATAAAGCAAAAGAAATTGTATTCAATTTACTTCAATTTAAGTGGACTGAGATAAAACAGCTTCAGAAATAATAGCTAAATGTATCAGATGTAGAATTTAAGACTCTCACAGGCCTTCTTTCATGTCTAACTGAGCCTATATTTATCATGTCTGCTCTTTTTCAAGAAAAAACACATCATCAGATTTGAACTGTATTTTTTCTTATTCAGCTCTAAGAGAAGCAAAGCACAGATGTGGTTCTGTGCAGAGCCTCTCTCCAGGGCCAGGTCATTAATATTCACAAGAAGAGAATTAGTCTTTAGAAAGAGTTTGTTTCTTCTGACAAGGCAAGCTGATAAGAAACATTCCAGTAAAGGAAAGACAAAAATAAATGAAGGAGAAAAGATTAGATGGTGACATTTCATCCTTGAAAGCAGCATATTTTTACAGGGTAGCTATTATCATTAAGTTACACCCAAATAGGAACGGCTATTAACAAAAGCACTGAAAGTTTAATTAAAGGCTATGGAGAGTTTAATTTAGCAAAAGTAGTATGCAGTTCTTCTCAAGCCAAAGGAGCAGTGATCTGGGAGGGATATGATGGGAGAGAGGGAGGGAGAGCTGTGCAAAAGCACCTCTCATCTCCTGCACTGTGAAAATCACAATGCATTAGCTTCTAAAACAGGGCCTTGCAATGACAGAAATAGAAATAAAAAGCAGAAGAGAGAATAGGCTGAGCTTTTACTGAGCACGAATGAGGGCTTCAGTTGCAGCTGGTTTGAAAGTTAGAATACTGGCTAGGAAAGAGGAGACACTGGCATGTCAGCAGACCAGAGCTTTCCAAGACATGTCTGTTTGCTACATCACTTTTGCTGCCAGTAAAATTCTCAGATGCTGACAGGAACTAATGTTTCCTGAGCAAATACACACTGTTGACACAGTGAATGCATCATGGACTAGCAAGACTGGTAAACACACTGGCAGTCATAAGTTTCTTTATTACAACATATGTGTATTTACGCCTCCAAAACAAATATATATTAATATTTCATTTTGTTGTGGGTTTCCTTTATTTTCTTTTTCACTATCAACAATGTATATTTCACAATAAAACAAAAATTTCATTTATATTAATGTCCAGGTAACACCTGGTCTGTAAATATTGGTTTACACTTCAGATGTAGTTTTACTAACATATGAAAAATCACACCTTATAATCAGAACAGTCAAGATCATTTTCAGACAGAGTTTTCGTCTTTCTGGAAAAAACTGAGACATTTCAAAGAAAATAATACACAAGGACTGTTGGCCCTTGGGTATTCTGCTCCATGTGGTGTTAGCTAGAAAAATGCAAATATTATAATTAATTTTTCATAAAAATTTGTGTATTGACACCTTTTTACTTCATCACTGAGATGAAGAATTTTAAACTTTTTCACTTGTTAATTGCAAACTTTAAGATCTGGTATTTGTCTTAATGCCTGGGTTATATGATAGCCTGAGAATACCAGCTTTTGCAGGTGGGGATGAATCTTTAAATTAGAATTCTACGGGTTTTGGAGGATGAACAAAACTATTAAATCTTTGAAAAATCTTTTAAAAAAATATTATCAGGTAAACAAAAAAGATCTTGTTGTTGTTACAAAGATATAGTTTCAAATGTATTTTAGAAAAAAAGAATTTAAATTAAAATTCTTACATTTCTAGAAATGCTGTGGGCATGGGTGCTCCAGACTGAGAGAAAAGAGCAAGCTAAAAATTATTTTGAGCCAAGCTTTCTCCAGGTCACTCCCAGAGCAAGATTTGTTCAAAGGTGACTAAGAGAAAATGGAAAACTTGACTGTTTAAATTTTTTTATCTTCTCTCTGTAGTATAAATAGAAGTGGTGACTTTGCAACACTAGCTAAGAAACATTTTATCATTCTGTGAAAGATGTTCTGTGAAAATTGATACTAACAATCATATTCAATCAACTTAAAGTTGTATTTTTGTACCACAGGGATAGCACAATCTTTCTTTTTATTTTTGATGCATTCAATCCTTTATTTTAGAGAAGTTATATAAAGTTATATAAAGAGAACAAAACATATCTAGCTGTGCACCCTGACCCTGGCCAGTCCTTGGAATTTTTGTTGCTCACAATGGTGAGTCATTTCCTGAAGACCTGTGCGTGGCTAGTAGGTCACATTGTACGTTCCTTCAGTCCAGGATCCTTTGGCAACCTTTTTCATTTATTCCAGCTACTGTTACTTCACAAGTGTTGTAAATGGAAAAATTGCTCTCTGTAGCTATTTCTATGACAAAGCCTCTTTCATGACCTGAGGATAACTTTTCAAACAGTTCTTGTTTTGACAACTAATGTGCTAAGTGACATTAGCTGTGACTCACAGGCTCAGCTGAAGAGCCACGAAGCAGTGCAGGTAATTGTGGGATCTGACCTGCAGCAGCACTATTGTATAATATATGATTTGAAGGCAAGCCTAGTTTCCTTTTTAAGATGATCTGATAGAGCAAAGCAAAGGATCTAAACTGAGTTCACAAAGTCTGTGAGTATTTTTACATCCACACAGAAGCAGAGACATCCAATGCCCTGGTCACCTCAAGCAACATGCAGAAGTTAACAAGGGGCAAGAACTGCTGTTGTGCTTGACTTGTCTAACTGTGGTATTCTTCTGGGTTAAACTCTAACTCTCAAAGAAGCTAACAGGATTTTACCACTCACTTTAAGGGAAAAATGGTCTAAATATCTGAAAAGATTATTCACATTTCTTTACTTGTTTATTTTTAAGAAATCTTACGTGCTTTCCTTGTGATCTAATTCTAACAGGTTTTACCAATTTTGAAGCTGTAAGATGGTCAGTTACATTCTGCTGTTCCAGGTATTATATTATGTTTTCCTGTACATGTTTAAACTAGAGGAGTGTGAATCACAGCCTGGAGTGGATGTATATTTTGATTTGGGAAAACAACAGAGAAGAAAGAAAATTCAAAACAGACCAACAAGGAAAACCATGAAATAAATGTAGTGAACTTCTCTCACTTCATTTGGAGATCATACAGAACATTTCAAACATTTTGAAAAAGAAAACAAAACTGACAAACAGCAATTATTACATTTGTTGAAATTAATGATAAAACTGCATCTAGAATTTAAAAGAACATGCTGACAACAGCAACATGAGGCTTTCTCCACTTCTCCACCTGAAACAAGTTATTTTTCACTTCCAGCTTATCATTTCTATGTAGCGACTGTCCATATCCTGCACCAGACACAGAAATTCTGCCACCTTTTCTGCTCTGGTTGGGTTTCAGCTGCAGGAGCTGATCATTGGCTCTGGCAAAGTGCTTGTGTGGCACCCCAGATCTAAGTGTTGTGCAAGGGGCACACAAGAAGGAGCTGTAAGATTTTCTGGGGTCTCCATCCATTAGTTTGGGAGCTGCAGTTAGGCTCAGGCCCCGAGCTATGTTGCAGCAGCACCTGTGTACCTTGCTACCCCTGCCTTGGTGGCACGACTTCCTGGCTTGACTTGGCCCTGTCTGATTGCTAGAGCCTTGTACTGCAGTCACAGGTCTGTCAGCTGAACCTTGTCACTGCTTTTGCACATGCTTTTCAGTGTGGTTGGAGTGGGACACACCCCTGTAAGTGAGGAGTACACTCATCTCTTCACCTTGCTGACTGTCACCCTCGGCTCACAGCTTGTGTTCCTCTGTGGAACAGCCCCACAGAGGGGCCCTTGCTGCTTCTCAAAATGAGGTTTGTCTGTTTACATTGGGATTAATACATTTATGCATTAACCTACATTTCTTGGTGTTGGAAGATGAAAGTCAGTGAAATGCAGTGTACCACTTCCTCATGAGGGGAGGAGGAGGGCAGATACCGATCTCTTCTCTCTGGTGACCAGTGACAGGACCCAAAGAAATGGCCTGAAGTTGTGTCAGGGGAGGTTTGGATTGGACATTAGAGAAAGGTTCTTCACCCAGAGGGTGGCTGGGCACTGGAACAGGCTCCCAGGGAAGTGGTCACAGCCCCTGCCTAACAGAGTGCAAGAATTGTTTGGAAAGTACTCTTAGGCACATGGTGTGGCTCTTGGGGATGGTGCAGTGCAGGGCTGGGAGTTAGACTCGATGATCCTTGTGGATCTCTTCCAACTCACCTTATTCCATGATTCTGTGATTCTGTGAAATCAATTCTGCTCCACATCTCAATAAAGTAAAAGCGGTAAAAGGTTATAGAGGTGATCAAAGGTGTGGAGTAGTTTCTATACAATGAACAACTGAAAATCCTGGAAAGGATCCTTTATCCTGGAAAAGAAATGACTGATACGAAACTTCAAGTAGTGAATGACCTGAAGACCTTCAAATAAATGAAGTGTTGACAGATTTAAAAGACATAGAAGGACATGGTTCATGACACATTGTGTCAGCAGGTTGTGGAAATACTTGACAATAGGTTGTGGAGTCTGAAAGCTTATTCAAAAGAAAACAAAGTATGAAAAAAAGAGCTGGAAAAAACTCTACCAACACTCACTTACTTACTTACTTACTTCCAAGACACTTTTGTCAATGATAAAAATCTCTGCGCTACAAATCACCAGATGTTTGAAGCATCATTACAAGCTTCTGTTCTCATACACTTTCCTGGGCATCCGCTGAGGCACCACCAGACAGGATGCTGGGCTAGACGGATGTCTGCTCTGACCCGATACAATTGTTCTAATGTTCTTAGCACCCCCGGTTGACACTAAGGAGTCATCTGTGCCGTCAGGATTTGCCTGTGAAAAGAGGACTTACTGCTTTGAATCTCTGGGGGGAAAATAGGAAGTGTCATTTCCCATAAAGAGTTCTACCCAGCTTCTTTCAGTTCTGCAGTACCTGGGGGCTGAATGCAGAGGGCTCTTTTTTAAACTTTTACCTACCGACTTGAGGGGGTTCATATAGGTTTTAAGACAGATATTTTCAACACTTCAATGTTGGAAAATTATTTATATTTTAGAGTCCTTTATATATATCTGAAGACACTTACAAAGTTTCCCATCAGTGACCTCAAATCTATCCAGGGTTCACACTATTTGGAGTATCTAAGGTCTGGAAAAGGAGCATAGATTTTGTACTGAGAGGTAGCACTTGCTCTTGGCCTTTTCCCTGGAGTTCCAGTACTTCACTGGGCAGACTGGACACAGGATGAGGGCTGAGCTGGTCCAGCATATTTGTCACTTGATTCTTTCAATGTGTCCCTGCCCACACAGGAAACTGAAGAGAGTGCCTGTAGACAGGTGAGAATGAGAACCACCAGCTGTGTCATCACCACTCCATTTTCTGTTCTTTGAGTGGAGTGGAATGCAAACTCCCAGCTTCCTTCTTTTTCAACTAAGCCATCCGTCCCTGTGGGAGATGACACGAGGATATATAAGGCTGGGCGAAACTCATTTGAAGAGATTATTACAGACCAGATGCCAGAAAAGTATTTTGGCAGGGGGGAGGGAGGGGGGAGTTATAAAAATAGAGCAAGCTATCGAGGCCACTGTGACAAACATAATGTACAGAAAGAGGCAGAGAAGAGGAAGAAGGCAAAAGAACAGTGTGAGTTAATTTAAATGAGCTTTTTAGAACATTTAGACTAGTTGTTGCAACATGATATCAACAAGATGGTACCTACAATGGTACTCAAATCCAGAATAACATTTATTTATCATAAAAATTTCCTGTAAATTTTCTCTATTTGCATTCTGTAGCCCTATGAGGTCAAGTTTTCTCATTACAAAGTTTTATAATACCCTGAGGCTTTTATATTCTGCCCCTTGCCTTTACACCATTGCTGATAAAGAGCACAAACCACCTCTAAAAGGAGAATTTTAAGTTGAAGTGATAAGCTATATGAAAAAGTATCACTCCTCCAGAAAACTGAGGAGAACCTAAAAGAAAGGTCCCTATCATGATGTTAGGACATGCTTAGGAGATGATTATTGATAAAAAACCAGCTGTACTGCTTTAGACTAGCAGAGTGTCCAGCTCAGAATGGTTTAAATACATTGGTTTATGTGTATTTAAAGTGTGAGAGCTCGATTAGCTGTACTTCCCATTCACAAGTGGAGATTGCCTACCTGAACATGTAAGCAACCGGTAACCTGAACTTGTGGTTGTAGCTCAGAGATTTGTACTCCTTTCTATAAAGACAAAAAAAAAGATAATGCCTATCCTTAGGTAGTTTACACACACACACCCCCACACACCGTTTAATTAAAAAACCTCAACCTGATATAAATTCTGTAGTCCAGTTCCACTGGGTATATTTGCAGCTGGAAATTTCATCAGCCAGAGTGTCTGCCAATTCTGTGCTGTGTAGTGATGTCACATTAGTCTTTCTGGTTAAAAAGAAATGGATAATTAAAGCACCTTGGAAGCAGAGAAGTATAAAAATCTTTACTAGTTACTCAAGGAGACATTTTTAAAAGGAGCTGCATGAATATCCATTAAGTAAACAACAGTAGGAAAAAATCTAAGTAAGAAAAAGATGCAAGTAAAAGAACTTGTGAGGACAAAAAATATGAGCAAGAGAGAAAAGAAGCCCTAAACAGCCAAATGCAGAGAAAATATGTGTGAAAGCATCAATCTTGAAACCAGTGGGGCACAGCATGGCAGTTCTACCATGTTTGAGAGCGTCAGTTTAATACCTGAAAATTAAGTATAAACTGAGAATGAGCACATCAGTTCAGTACAGCTGCCTCATCCAAATGCTGCATCTCAGTCCTCAGAGAAAGACTAGGCAGGAAATGGTTCATTTTAGAAGACACTAAGCAGAGACGTGGGGAGAAAAGCAGGATTCAGAAAGCCCAGGCTTATGTGTTGGTTTAGAGCCTGAATCCCAGTGTGGGAGCAGCGTGCCCAGCTCAGCCTGCCTCAGCCCTGACTCCAGGCCAGGCGATGTGCGTCAGTGGCACTGCGGAGTGTGTAGATGCCAGCAGCCACACTGTCAACGTGCTCAACCTCTGCTGGGACAAGGAGCCACCTTCTGTAAGGATCTGAGCCTCATCAGCATCCTTGATTTACCCTTGTAACTGCATTACTCAGTTTGTCAAGTGTTTGCATTGAGAGCAAGTGTCAGCTGACACAATATTGCAAGTTCAAACTTGAATGTAGAAGGCAATTCTGTGAAAGACTGTGGATTTCCCTGCACCCAGTGGAGAGTTCCCGCTGGAGCAGGGAAATGTGTGAGAAAAAAGGAGTGGAAGAGAAGAGCTATTATGGGCTGACCACAGTCCCCCATTCCCCATCCCCTGTACTGCTTGGAGAGGAGAAAGTAGAGGAGTTGTGAGTGAAGGGCTGAAGCTGGCCCTAGGAAGAAGGCAAAGGGTAGGGGGAAGGTATTTTTGTCTTTGCTTCTCACCATCCTGACCTATTTTTAATTGGCAATAAGGTACATTTAGTTTTTGTCCCGAGTCTAGTCAGTTTTGCCAGTGACAGAGATTGGTCTTTCTCTCATCCCGTGAGCTCTTCCATCTTATTTTCTCCCATGTGCTGTTCAAAAGGTGGAGTGAGAGAGTGACTGGGTGGGGTCTGGCAGCCAGCCAAGGTCAACTCACCCCAGAAACAGTAAATTAAACCCATGTTCAGCATGTCTTGGTTTATCACATCTATCTCAGATTCTGACCATAACTCAGAATTCATTGAACGGAAGCACGAGGAAGATCTGACTCCTTCTAATTGTTGCACTGTCACCTAAGAGGTAGTAGAACAAAGTTTAGAAGACTGTTTCCTAAGAGTTTCAGAGGGTTAGTGGAAGCTGCTTTGCTCACAGAATACAGGGTTTAACCTTAGTAGGGTGTATAACATAGTGTCACATGGCACACAGATGTGGCATTCCCAGCAGAACTCTGTGTATTACCAGGCAGAAATGTTGTGATACTCACAATGCTTCAGCCACGCTTTCACTTTCTTTGCCTCTAATCTTGTTCATGACAAGGCAAAGTTAGCACAGCCCTACCTGCAATCAGAACAGGAAACAGTTTACTGAGGAAACATATGTTAATTTAAATAAGCTGTTCATAGTTTCCTTTTTCTGGTACAATCTCTTTGCTCGCTCACCAAGTGGATGAGTCATGAAAGCCAGTTAGAATCAAGAGTTAATGTCAAAATGCTTTGGCATTTCCTCTTCCACATCTCATACATTTGCAAAGGGAATGATACGTTGCCTGTCCCTTTTTCTCAAGTTACTTCAAAATCTGTCTTAACTATACTGTATGAGATCAGATTGCTCATGGGCACTGGTCTGACATGCAAGAGAACAGGCTGATGGCTGATAGAGAGGAAACATTTCTTAGGGAGTAGCTTACTTGAATTTTTTAAGTTTAATTTGCCAGAGATGGCAGAGAAATTATTTCTGCTCAGGAAACAATTAGATAATGAGGAAAGGCCTGAGGCTTTTAAACACAGCACCTCTACTTCCCTCAATGAAATTGATAGCAATGGTAAATTTCTGGCAAGTGGTCTCTTGCAGGAATGCCATTTACTTGCTTTGCAAGGGAACATTTCTGAGTCTGGAGGTGGTTTATTTTATTTTTAAGGCAGTTTTAGCTAATTAACAAAGACCCTTTAAATAATTATTAAATAATTAAATAATTAAATAATTGTTAAAACCAGTACATCTATGGGTATCAGGGTCTGTTTTCAGCACTGATTCCTGCTCCTGATCAGGAACCCACATCTTCCTGGCAAAAGCATCAGCAGCATCCTGCTGAGGTCCCACCAGCAAGCTAGGAAGTGTCTTCACAAGGATCACTGCAAGCCATCCTGAGCTTGCCCTGTGGGCTATCAAAAAGTACCCTGTGTTGGTATAGCTCTGGGCTAGGTACTAAATCAGGGACAGGTAATCCTGTGTAGGACTGTGTGTCATCCAGACATGAGCTGTTCCACACCTGAACTGCTTCAGGAGAAGATGTAAGTGTTTTATGGCCTGCTCATAAAGACTATCCTCAAGTGTCTGTCTGAGGGACCTGGAAAAATGCACCTCTTTTGAAATTCAGAGGGGAAAAAAGAGAAAGTGAAAAGGGAAAGGGAAAGGGAAAGGGAAAGGGAAAGGGAAAGGGAAAGGGAAAGGG